>CM022675.1:13231516-13249016 GCA_012295275.1 Chrysomallon squamiferum
GCTGGCACGTGCCAGTCACGTTCCCGCTCTTTAGTCCATTTTCTAGAAGCTGCTCGAGTTTCGGCAGAGACTGCAGCAGCATCGGATACATCGAGGACAAACTCGGATTACCAGACAACAGCGGCTGCAAAGCATTCTGGTTCAGCGAAAGAATATTGAGTGCGTTCAAAACGGAAGGTGGAAGTTGAGAAAGAAGAGTGGACGTACTTCCGTTCGCAAAAGTCAGAGGTGAATGTGGAACTGTTTGTGCTGTTGCGACTGTTGTTTTTGTCGTAGTGTCGGTGTCACGTGATGTAAGTGTGGTGTTGTTGTTCATTCCATCGCCTCTGACGCCGGAATTTATTTTGTTTTGAAAGGAAAATAAAATAAGTAGGATCAGAAGTAGGTCAGCGGATTTTTGAAACATGACGACGTTGGAGACAGCCTAAAAGAAAAACATAATAACAGTTCTTTATTTAAAGTTATTAGAGAGAGAGAGAGAGAGAGAGAGAGAGAGAGAGAGAGAGAGAGAGAGAGAGAGAGAGAGAGAGAGAGAGAGAGAGATGCATAATACTTCAAAGAACATTTGGAATGTAAAGATAAAAATAACACGATCGAATTTGTTTACTTTAGGAGAATGATGCTTTTATAACAGTGAACATTTTGCTCCACATTGTATCTCTATTTTTTGTTTCTTTTTTCTTTTCTATTTTATTATATTATTATTAATATTTTTTGGTTTTTTATTATTATTCTTTTTTTTTAAAATAAAGTTAAATAGTTACCAATTTATATTTTCTTTAGTCTGTTTCCACTAAATAAATTTGAGGGCCATAGGTATTTTATAGACACATATATATAAAAAAAAAAAAACTACGTTACAATCGTATTCGTGTGTTTCTAAATAAACTTGAAAATAAAGGATAAACTTCGTGAGCAAAACACCTGTCGCTTCTGAGTCTACACGAATTCGTTCTTTACACGTCTGCTTCTAAACACAATGATTGGAAATATACCGGCTCAAAATAAATATATCACTACTACACTATCAAATGTTTCTAACAAATTATATAAAATGGCTGGTTTCAAATGATGAAAAACGCCCTTTAGGTTTGGCATCCGTCTGCTTCGGAATAAATAAAAAGTTTTAAAAAATAACTTTCCTACCTTTTTCTGCACGATTCCAGCCGAACGTTTCTCTCAATGCGTAACTGGTGAATGTACGTAAAGCCGGAGAATGAATACTGTATTTATCGGACAGGATTACACAAAGTGTTGCAACAACGTGATAAACGCCAGTGTTTGTGTAAACACTCTAATCGGTGAATATAAGTGTTCACAGATAAACGATTTATTTTTATTTATATATTTATATATTTTTTTTACTGACATGTCAAACATGCTGTAGATGTTTTCGTAGCGAGGTAAAATGAAACCTGCGTCAGTATGCAGGACATAGTCGTCCGAGAGGACATAGTCGTCTGTGTGAATGTCCGAGAGAGATGAGAGGGGAAACGAGAACGTGCGTGTCACTTAGAGATAGAAGCAGCTATGAACTGTAGCGTGTCAGTGTGTCAGAGAGAGAGAGAGAGAGAGAGAGAGAGAGAGAGAGAGAGAGAGAGAGAGAGAGAGAGAGAGAGAGAGAGAGAGAGAGAGAGAGAGAGAGAGAGAGAGAGAGAGAGAGAGAGGGAAGGAGGGAGAAGAGAGAGAGAGAGAGAGAGAGAGAGAGAGAGAGAGAGAGAGAGAGAGAGAGAGAGAGAGGGAGAACAGAGAGAGAGAGAGAGAGGGAGAGAGAGAGAGAGAGAGAGAGAGAGGGAGAGAGAGAGAGAGAGGGAAGGAGGGAGAACAGAGAGAGAGAGAGGGAAGGAGGGAGAACAGGAGAAGAAGGAGAGAGAGGGAAGGAGGGAGAACAGAGAGAGAGAGAGAGAGACGAAGAGAGAAACGATAGATAAAATGGTGGGGGGAGAGAAAGGAGGTCAAGGAGAGACAGACAGAGAGATACGCGTCTTCTGTTTAAAGTACACAAACGTCTGTATGCGAGTTTGTCTGTCTGTGATGTTTATTTTATTAAGTGAAATGTCAGCAGTGTCAACATTACATCCTGACTGAGTCGGTTTTTTCACTTTATCAATGTTTTATCTGTTAAATGTACAGTAACTGATTTCATTACGTGACGTTTGTGGTATTTATCAGCATTATCATTATCATCGATATAATCATTATTATCATCATCGATATAATCATTATTATCATCATCGATATAATCATTATCATCATCGATATAATCATTATCATCATCATCGATATAATCATTATTATCATCATCGATATAATCATTATCATCGTTATTATTATTATTATTATTATTATTATTATTATTATTACTATTATTATTATTAGTATTATTATTATTATTAAATAATTTATTAATTAATATACTTTTATGTTAAAATATACAACTATACGACTAATGCCTCTATAAGTAGTTTATTTTTTCCTGTTCATGAGAAGCTACATACGAAGTCTCCCTTGCTGCTAATAATAATTCCTATAACAATATCAATAATAAATAAATAAATAAATAAATAAATAAATAAATTTTAGTTTGTTTGTTTGTTTTTTTTTTTTTTAATTTCTGTTTATTGTAAGTCTGCATGAATATATTATCAAATTTCCTGAAATATATATTTATTTATTTTTCTTCGTTATTTTGTTTTTATTTTTTCTTAAATGATTTTAAATTATTTTAAATGAATTTTCTCAAATCCCAAGTTTTTTTTTCAGTTTTCCTCAGTTAACCAGTGTTCAACTAAGTATTTATTTGTAACCATAGAAACAGTGGAGGTGAGTGTTGTGTCAGTATGAATTGAATAATGTAATGAATATGAATAGTATATGATTCTGTATTCCAGAAATTCTCATTTGTTGTGGTTGGTCAGAAATTTGCACTAAGCAAATCAGAACACTTAAGAAAAAGGAAAAGTATTATAATAATAATAATAATAATAATAATAGTAATGATACAAATAAAAACAACAATAATAATAATAATCATAAATTAAATAAAATAATAAAATTTAAATAATAATAAAACAAATAATAACAATAATAATAATAATAATAATAAAAGAAAGAAACATTACAACATTAACCAAAAAACATTAAGACAAAAAGACATTATTCATTGAATATTTCACTTCATTTTATTATAAAACAAATGTCCTACATTACAAAAACAATCATACATCCATGCTCATTTCTTTTCTCTTTCCAGCTTTTCTTTCAAAAAGATTTTAAAAAAACAAATAAAAAGGTATTTATTTATTTATGGGGTTTCTTCAAGCACTATTTAATAGAGACATCAGCTTTCTCCTATGTCAGGTTTTTTTATTTCTTTGAAGAGTTCAAACAGCTGACCAAGCTGCTCCTCCTGAAAGTTGTCAAGAAGTTCCGGGGAGAGATTTTCTCCAATCACTTTCTCCTTCTTCTTAGCATTCAGCTGTTTAGCCAGAGTCACGTAGTACCTCTGTAAGTAAGTAAATAAATAAATAAAGAAATAAGTAAGTAAGTAAGTAAGTAAGAAAATAAATAAGTAAATAAATAAATAAAGAAATAATGAAAGAAAGAAGTAAAAAGGAAAGAAAGAAAGATTTAAAAAAATAATTAAAGAAATAAACAAAGAAATAGATATAAAATAAAAAATAGACAAATAAATAGATAAATAAAAAAAACGGACAAACAAAAAAGAAAATTAAAAAAATGAATGAATGAAATAAATATTAAAAAGAAATAGATATAAAATAAAAAATAAACAAATAAAAATAATAAATTAAAAAACGGACAAATAAAAAAAACAAATAAATTAAATAAACAAATGAACAGTCAAATAATTAACCAAAATAAAGGTTAATTTTATTATTCTCATTTTGAGAAAGAAAATAAATATTAAATAAGTAAATACATAAAAATACATAAATAAACAAATAAAACTAAACAAATAAACAAAGAAATAGATAAATAAAATAAAACAAACAAATAAATAGATAAGTAATATAAACAAATAAACAGTCAAATAATTAACCAATGAACAAACAGGTTAATTTTAAAAGTAATAAGTATATAATAAAAACAAGAGAGAGATAAAGATAATAAATAATAAATGAATAGATCAGTAATTAAAGAAATACATAAATAATAAAAATAAATAAAACGCTATTACAAGGAGCTAGGGTTATGGCTCAATAGACCAATCACTCTGCAGAGAACAGAATGTTAGTGATAACAAATAAATATATCACTGCTGACTGGAGGTTGGGGTGTGCCCCAGCAAAGTCACACACATCAATGACTGTATTAAATGCTGAACATCTCAGTTCCTTGGCTTTTGTGTTTATTTAAAAATGCCCGGAGTATAAAGAGTTAACACTGATTGTGAAATGATGATCCAAATCTTATTATTTACTTACCACTGTTTGCTCACCTGACAGAAAAATTATACATTAGTGTCCTTGTTTATACCAGCTACGATTGAGAGATGTTTAATGTTCAAATATTTACAATGATATTAAAATGAAGACAGATTTGTGATAAGATTCTGTATACTTAAAGTGGGGGTGTGTGTGAGTGTGAGAGAGAGAGAGAGAGAGAGAGAGAGAGAGAGAGAGAGAGAGAGAGAGAGAGAGAGAGAGAGAGAGAGAGAGAGAGAGAGAGAGAGAGAGAGAGAGAGAGAGAGAGAGGGAATTATTATTATTATTAACATTGCTTAATCCTTTATTTTCACAACTGGCAAGGAATGCAAATTACCACACCAGGCTGAGTAACTAGGAAGTCATACTGACATGGGGAGTCGTCACTGACTTGCATTTTATTTATCAGACACGTGATACCAAGTCACATGAGACTGAGTCGGTCATATGTCATTAAGTACATCTGTCTGTCACTCTGTAAAGATTTATAAAACTACACACTGAAATATAATTTATTTATGATTTTAGAGGTTATTTTTAAATTAGTTTTTTACTATTGTAAATAGTTATTTAAATTTTTGGGGGTTACTTGTCTTGAAGATTTTACTTATATTTAATGTTTTCTATAAGTAAAAAATTATATTTCTATGATAATAATAATAATAGTAATAATTATAATAATAGGAATATTATTTCAACAAACTTAATAACAACAACAACAACAACAGTGATATTGATGTCAATAATAACAGTAATGACTCTACCACTAACTTATACTACTATTACTATTACCACTACTATCACTAGCATGAGTATTAATAATAATAATTATTATAATTATAATAATGATATAAATATGACATTAATAATAATAATAATAATAAAATAATAATGATAATAATAATAATAAATAATAATAATAGTAATAGTAATAATAATAATACTAATAATAATAATAATAATAGTAATAATAATAACAAAAATAATAATAATGGTAACAATAATAATAACAACACAAATAAAAGTGACAATAACAACAACAACAACAACAACAACGACGACGACGACGTACGGTCCACTCAGAAAGAAACAGCTGTGCGTCTGCTGGTTGAATTTGTTTGTGAGATTTGAACTCAGTTTTCACATACTGGTCTCCGAGCGCTTTCATTGGACCAGGCAGTCCACGGTGAAGTCGCAGCAGAGCCTTGTACAGAGCTCGAACCGCTGCACATGTGTAAACTCAGTTGCCATGGTGACCACTTAGTCTGAAATAAATAAATGATATAAAAAAAAAAAAAAAAAATTAAAAATTAAAAACAAATGAAAGGATTTTATCCGTAATATAAATAATTTTAAATTTATAAGTTTGTGAAATATAATGGAATTTATTTATTTATTTGTTTACTGTTTTGGCATCTGACATCAGAAGTAGGTGAAGACCAGGTCTTGTTGAGGATGTGATAAATATTAGATCTCCGACTGAAGTTACTCAAGATCTTAGCAGTTTTTGTTTGTTTATTTTTTGTTATTGTTGTTGTTTGTGTGGTCGATTTTGTGGGAACTGGATTTTGGGGAAGGGTAGGAAGTGTTTGTTTTTTCACTATGTTTGTTTCAGAAATATAAATGATTTTATTATTATTATTTATTTTATTCCCCTTCTTTTTTTTTTTTTTTTTTTTTTGGATGATGGGTTTGTTTTTATTATTTGTTTGTGAAGTAAAATGCATTATAAACACTAGTTATTTGTTATTCAAAACTTAGCTTTTTCTTTTCAGGTTAAGCAGCATCAATAACAGCAACAACAACAACAAAAATAATAATAAATTAATAAAATAAGAAAGTAAATATATAAATAAATAAACAAACATGTTTTTCTTTTTCTTTTTTTTCTTAAATAGAAATAAAGTATGAATATTAAGATAAAAAACAAACAAAATAAAATAAAATAAAATATAATAAAATGTTAAAATTAAAAAATAAAATACTTAAGCTAGAATAACTTTATTGATACATCGAAGCATCAATTCCCATCATCAACTTTGACACATTTCCAAACCTTATTTATAAAAGGTTGTTTTATTTATTTTCATGTCTATGGGATGGTACAGAGAAAAAATCCTTGCTGCTATGGACAGTATTTTTCCTTTCTCACAGTCTCATTATAAATGTGTGTGAAAGATAGCTAAGTACAGTGTAACTCTCTCTCTCTCTCTCTCTCTCTCTCTCTCTCTCTCTCTCTCTCTCTCTCTCTCTCTCTCTCTCTCTCTCTCTCTCTCTCTCTCATATATATATATATATATATATATATATATAATTATACTGTTTTTAGCTGTCATTCATAAACTTTCTTTTATATATGATAACTGTTGTTAAACGACATAATATTTATTTCAGAGTAAATAAGAAAAAAGAGAAATAACCACATTAGCATTTCACATGCATCTTGTGTAATATTTATTTGTTCCTTCCACAAGACTTTTGTTGATATTATCATTAATAATTAAGCGAATATGAACTTACATTAATTAAACCCTCTTAATATTATTAACATTATTACTATTTGCCTTATAACTTATTATTATTATTATTATTATTATTATTATTATTATTATTATTATTATTATTATTAACTTTTAGTGTATTTAATATTTTAGTACTGGTATTAATGGCATTAATGACATTAATACTCGACTGTTAATATATCAAAACAATTATGATTCTATACTGTTATCAAAACAATTAAAATCAAAATAGAATAACAACAACAACAACAACAACAACAATAAAAAACTAAAAGGAATTAATATGGTATCTAAAACAAATAGGGCGAGATTAATTTTGAACATAAAAATTATTTACAATTTAATTTAATCCAATAGAGTAATTGTGACATCAGCATAATAACGACAAAAAGATCATGCTGAAAATACATGTAAAGATCATATATATCAGTAATTAACAGCATTATACCACTACAAATGGACCGAAAATGTCAAACATTTTACAGCCTACAGATTATAGATGATATTTATCTTCCCAGTAAATTGATAACTAAATAATTATCAAACTACTCAAATATTTACAGAAATAAGTTATTCCGGTCAAAATAGACAACCATCGCTTCTATTCTGTGTTATAGCTGCACCATTATCGAGGCGCTCTATTTTATTATTAACACCGCGTAATCAGAATTTGTAATGCTCTGTGATTCATGTAAGAATTTCGTAACACACAGTACTAAAATAATGCAGCAAATAATAATAATAATAACAGCAACAACAACAACAAAACTAAATGTACAATTTAAACAATGCGCCAGTAATTTACCTGCTTTATATTTGATATTTTTTTCTTCTTCTTCTTCTTCTTGTATTTACTTTTACATATTATTAAAAGGTGATACTCTCATATATATATATATACACACACACACACAAACACACACACACACACACACACACATAAAAAAATTAAAAATATATAATGATAAATGATATTTTACAAATATTTTTAGTGCAATCACCGCCAATGCCCTATATTTATTATTATTATTTTTTTTTTTTTATTATTATTATTTTTTTTTATTTATTGTATTATTTGTGTTGCTGTTCTTGTATATTGCAGTTCATCATATACCTACATCAGCGCCAACGACAACCGTCAAAAAACCCCACCCTCTAGTATTATTACAGCCACACCGACAACCACATTACCAAGTAAAAAAAAATAATAATAATAGCATAGCTGGTTAAATAGTTTCAACCAACAAACAACCAGCAAAACTTTGGCGATATGAATGAAAAAAATGATGATAAAGACGTCAGCTATGTTAATTTAATGATTATGATAATCAATAAAAACAATAACAGTTTAACGTACTGATTTATTTACAAGTCAGAAAAATATATATATTTACAAATAATCACAAAAAATACGTTGTGATAACACATTTCCGATAAAACAATCTTTATTATTATTACTAGTAGTAGTAGTAGTAGTAGTAGTAGTAGTAGTATTGTTGTTGTTATTGTTATTATTGTTCTTGTTATTATTATTGTTATTATTATAATTATTGTTGTTGTTATTGTTGCTATTGTTATTATTATTATTGTTGTTGTCATTAAGTATAATATTATATACATGTAAAGGTTGCCAGATGAGTACTGTAGTAGTAGTAGTGTTGTTGTTGTTGTTATAGAATCTTGCTAAAATCGGGACAGTCAGTAATGAAAAGTATGTCAAACTGTTGCTTTCTTAGCATCAAATAATACTGTCAAGTACAATATTATCTATATTTAACAGTTGTCAAATGAGTATTGTAGTTGTTGTTGTTTGTTTATTTATTTATTTATTTTCCATTTTTCACATATTTTCTACCGCTTGAATGACTGAGCGTCCGTGTACAGACTAGACTGGACCTCGTCACGTGACGCACCACGTGACCCACTTTGAAACCGCGATTCGTCGTCTGGCCAGTTAGTTGCAGCGTCGTCATAAATCTGACTGGAGCTCGAATCGATTTGAAAATTATTGTTCGCTTTCGAGTGGACATTTTCCGAATTGTTCCGATTCACTTCGTTCGTATTCGGCGGTTTCCGTCCGTACTTCGGCGCGACAGGGGGCGGAGTTTTTGGCTTCGTTAAAAATTGTGTTCTTGGTTTCAATGCTGGAGCAGGTTTTTCTGGCTGTTGCGACGTCTTTTCAACCGATGCCTTCGTTTTCTGTATGTTCTTTGTCGGAGGAAGCAATGCCTTCTTCGCAGACGGCGGAGGTGACGTATGTAAATCTGGGGGATAATTGTTGTCATGGTTACTGTGTTCGTTTTCTGCATGAACCGGCGCAGTCTGTCGACTATTTTCGGCGTCTGTGTTGCTGCATTCAAGGGGACTGACGTCGACACTGCCGTACCCCTCCTGCTTGCATTCAGGTTGCTGTAGTGGTTCAATGTAATTTTCCATGTCGTCGCTGTCGGAATTATCTTTTACGCTTTCGGCAATTTCATAGAAGGGTTGATCTATAATAATAAAACATAAATAAATAAATAAATAAATAAATAAATAAATAATAATAATAATAATAAATAAATAAATAAATAATAATAATAATAATAATAATAATAATAATAATAATAATAATATTGTCTGTCACAATTATGTTCGTCAGATTAGACTCTAAACATAAGCAATATTCAGGTGCACTGGCGCAGGAGGACAAAGTCCAATCACGACCTCACAAACCCGTCAGATGCCGCTGACGAGACTCGAACGTAAGACTCCCTATTCACCCACACTTCGACGGCAGACGGCTTTACCGTTCAGCCATCGAGACAACAATATGTGGATGTGTGTATGTGTGTTTGTATGTGTGTGTGTGTATATATGTATGTTTATAGGTATATATGTATGTATGTATGTATGTATGTAAATATGTATATATGTATGTATGTGTGTATATGTATATGTGTGTGCATGTGTATATCTATATCAGTCTATAATATATATATATATATATATATATATATATATATACATATGTACAGGGTGGCCCAAAAGTAGGTTCACAGTTATTACGTAGGCAATTTATTTTAAAATATAAGCATGTTTCAAGCATTAAACAGAAAATGTTTAATCTCTCAGGTGCTCAAAATGTCCTCCTTCAACATTGTGTTTTACGTTAATGGTACTTAGCAAGTAACTTCAAGCATATAAACGATAGTTTAACAACTGTAGACCTACTTTTGGACCACCCTGTATAATTTTGCAAGTAGGAAGGTGTGTATAAATACATTAATCCTGAAATCCTTGACCCGAAAAATAACAAAAAAAAAAAAAGCAATAATATAAAACAAACACCAGAATTTCCAAGAAAAGGAAAAAGCATGCACCATTCACTAATTCATAGGTTTCTACACCCTGTGCAGTTGTTATCGACTGGTTGAGCCAGGCTGCTGCTTGACCTTCTGATGTGTTCGGTTTATCGGTTAGCCCGTTAAACCTCTCGACGGCTTGTCGCCATTCTTCCAAGTCCTGTTTCGACTCGGCGAGAAACTGGGTGAAATAGAAAAAAGTAGTTTGTAGTAATAAACTGTGGGTTATGATTTAGTTAGAAAGAGAGACGTACACGCATACATCCATCCATCCATCCATCCACACACACACACACACACACACACACACACACACATCCATCCATCCATCCATCCATCCATCCATCCATCCATCCATCCATCCATCCATACATACATACATACACACATACATACAAACATACATCCATCCATCCATCCATCCATCCATCCATCCATCCATACATACATACACATACATACATACATACATACATACATACAGTTAGATAAATAAGTATATAACTATTGCAACGATTCATATTTTCTCGCTGTAGATCGCTTTCTGTTTTGCGCTACTTTAACTGTAAATGTTTTAGAAGAGACCAGGTTTTTACGATTTAAATATTCTTGCTGTTCGAATGTGTTCCAAAAATTGCTAACAAATCGTTTGGTGTCCTTTGTCTCAATAAAAACACTTTTAGAAAAGACAAAAATCAAAACGACTCATATATGTTTTTTTCTTCTGTTCAGTGGTATGCTAAACGTTGATAGGAGAAATCATCTAGTGTGAATGCTGCTTTATCACTGTGAAGATTTGGGGCAGAACGTTTTGTCAAAAACAAGTGACGTTGTACAGGTATCGAATCATTTATCCGGCAAGTTTGGGACTGGAGGTGCTCCGGATTTCTAGATTTGCTGGATTTCTAGACACATACTAAATACATACTTCTTTTTTAATCCATTAAAAACCTTAAGTTACCTGTACAGAATATGATCTATAATAAATAGGTAGAAAATGTTCTGGATTTACCGGATTCCGGATGCCAGATAAATGGTTCGGTACCTGTAGTAATAATCTGTTTATGACGTATTCTATTTAATCTCCGATCTATTCCGTATATATTTCTTGTAATTAATTGTAATGAAACTAACAACATTCCTAATTATCGCTTTGATACCATTATTATTATTATTATTAGTAGTAGTAGTAGTAGTAGTAGTAGTAGTAGTAGTAGTAGTAGTAGTAGTAGTAGTAGTAGTAGTAGTATATAAATTTTTTCTTTCTTTTATTTATTTATTTATTTGTTATTTATTTATTTATTTATTTATTTATTTATTTATTTGTTTATTTAAGTAGTTAGTTAGTTAGTTAAATAGTTAGTTATTGTTTTTCTTAAATAATAATCTTTTCACGGAGTTAGCAGCTAGGTGTTCATCTTCCCACTAAGTCAGCCCCTACCTGAAATGTCCGCAGATTCGATCCTGTGAGCTCAAAGCTGAGATCAGCTTTCGCCGGATCGGATGGTAAATAGGGCGCCGTTTCAAACTTGTAACCTGCAAGGAGACAAAGACGTTGATGTTCACGGTGGCAATTAATTTTCTAGACGTTGTTGTTTTTGTTTATGTATAAATCTTTAGTATTGTGTTTCAGACTTGAATTATGTTTCAGGAAGTTCGTAACTTTGCCGAAACCTATCCCACGTTTTGTTATTTCTAATCTTCTCTTTTCTTTCTTTTTTTTTTTTTTTTTTTTTTTTTTTTTTTTTTTTTGTCTATCGTAAAGTGAAAATATTTATTTATCGTTTGTTCCTGTATTTAGATTTATTGCTACTTTTCTGTTCTGCTTTGTATACAACAGTATTATTAAGTGTTAAACAAATATTATAATTAAAAAAAAAAAAAAATATATATATATATTACGTTTATTTTTAACCATTAAACATGTTGTTTTCCTTCCCGATCTTATAATACAAAAATTATAATATATACATGTGTGTTACAGAGTAGTGGGAAAGTGAGAAAGAGAATAAGATATAGTGATATATATATATATATATATATATATATATACTGTGGACTCTGTGAAAACCGGCATTTGTTAGTCTGAATTTCTATATAAACCGGCATCATTTCAAAGTCCCAACCAGCTACAGTTAATCTATTATGAACAAAACACTGTCTCATCCGGATATGCATTTAATTGCTGTTATACAATCTGTAAAGCATTCTTCGGAATTTGGATGTCAATTCCAGAATAAAAGAACAAGTTGTTTAGTAACTAGTTTCGTCAACATCGGTACACAATTTTACAAGTATGATCACTTCTTAAACAACAGCAGCAATTTGCACGTAAAATTAGACCACCGCGTGAGATGAAATGATCGTACTTCTTTGATGGTTTAATAAATAGTTATTGCATGCAGCTATGTGAACAAGATTATTATAGCTGTGTATTGCTAGCAAAGTGAACTCACTCGTTCAGATTAAGTGTCAAAAGCAGAAGTGTGTGTAAATACGTCTGCTGCATGTTTGTATCGTCTTATTCAATTCGCCGTAGTGGCAGAGCGACCTAAGAAAATGGGGAACGTATATAACTTTCTAAAATAAAATCAGAATCACTTTTTATCAAAGCCGCTGTGTAAACAGAAAAGTTTAGCTATGCAGGTTTACACTAGGCTAGAAAAATACAGAGAAATGACTTCTCCTTGTAGACACATTTGCCATGGTTAGGGCGAAATGAGACAACACGACGTAACGAAGCCATTTGTCACAATTAAACATCTACATGTATATACATCGACGTGCTGTTTCTAATGAAACAATGTCTGTAACAAAGTATTGCACACAGGCTGACGTATAAAATTACTGAGCAAACAGTTCTATTCTTAAGCTTGTTTACTTGCAGCCTGCTTTCTCGAGTTTCGAACCTCTACTTATGTTGACGTGTTGAAATGTTGCACATGAAATTTTGTACAGTCACTTACCACGTCCATATCGATTAATTTAATTTGCGTAAAAGTTTAAAAAGAACTGATTATTGTCAACGTCTAATCACATGGGTAAAACAGTGCATGTTTGCAGCTATTCATACAAACTGGTCACCTGATTTATGATAAAAGAATTACATGTTCACGTCATCTTTGGACAGAACGGAGGCAAAATGTATCGATACTTTCAACTTGATGGTGATATATTTAATAATAATAATAATAATAATAATAATAATAATAATAATAACAACAACAACAATAACAATAATAAAGAAGGCGATTTAGACTGTGCTGTGGGTTAAAAGTAAGGCGAAGTTTAGTATTTCGCCTACGTCGTATATAAACACACACACACACACACACACACGCACACACACACACACACGTTAATCCTGGCTATGCTATTTATAATACAAACTGTATTTGACATTTTAAAACTTGGTAACCATTACCGCCAGTTGTACAGAACAAACATTTCGGCAGATAACGACAGGCAATTAAAAAATCTAAACGGACTGAAAGGACCTAAATTTAGGACACAGAGGAGATTGCCTTGCAGATAAATATGAGAAGAAAAGAAAAGAAAAGAAAGAAACGCAGCCATAAGTGACAGACCTATTCTCAGCTGACACTCGACAGACGTTTAACATGTAATATTCGTAAAAAAAAGAAGAAAGAAACAGATATATTCCAGTTTCATGTCATTTGAATCTTTATAAACCACGTATCTTGTTCATCCCATCTCAGTCCCGTGACTCGGGTGTTGATATATATATATATATATACACACACACAGAGATAGATAGATAGATAGATAGATAGATAGATAGATAGATAGATAGATAGATAGATAGATAGATAGATAGATAGATAGATAGATAGATAGATAGATAGATAGATAGATAGATAGATAGATAGTTTGATAGATAGATATTTATTTATATATATGTGTGTGTGTGTGTGTGAGAGAGAGAGAGAGAGAGAGAGAGAGAGAGAGAGAGAGAGAGAGAGAGAGAGAGAGAGAGAGAGAGAGAGATGACAGAGAGAGAGAGAGATAGACGGGGGGACCTCTGTAAGAAAATGTTTAATAAAACTAACTAAACACAAAAAGACAGACAGACAGACAGAAAGACAGCGGGATGGACGGACACGTACCACTAAGAGAGAAGGCGCCTGCTTGTTTCTTGTCAGTCGGGTGGATGTAGTAGTAAAAGACGCCGTACTCGATGACGCAGTACCGTCGTTGATAGACACCACGTAGTCGTACCTCTGTAAGAAAATGTTTAAATAAAACCAACTAAACACACGTTAATTAAATAAACTAACTAAACACACGTTAATTAAATAAACTAACTGAACACACGTTAATTAAATAAAACTAACTGAACACACGTTAATTAAATAAAACTAACTAAACACACGTTAATTAAATAAACTAACTAAACATATTAATTAAATAACAACAGCAACATTTTTTATAACAAGACGAAGCAGAAGAAGAGATGCAACAAAAATACAGCAGCAACAACAGCAGCAATAATAATAATAATAATAATAATAATAGTAAAACCATGCTCCCTATATTTATCATTAAGCCAGAGACAGACAGACATTCAGACTGATATTTTTATTACATGTTAAAAATGTCATCCAACTTCGTTGATATAAAGCCTACATGTTTTATCATTAAACTGACAGTACAACATAAATAAATAAACAAATACATAAACAACTAAATAAATAAATAAACAAATAAATAAATAAATAAATAAATAAACAAACAAACAAATAAATAAATAAATAAATAAATAAATAAATAAATAAATAAATAAATAAATGAATAATGTATGATTACCTTTCTTTCTTCGTTTGTCGAGAAAGCCTGCTTTGGCTACATTACACAAATCTTTCGCCGCTATGTCCGCTATCCGTACTCCTGTGTGTCCGTAAATACAACACATTATACCATCAGTCAGACATTCATATATATATATATATATATATATATATATATATATATATATATATATATATATATATATATATATATATATATATATAATAATAATAAAAAATTAAAGTTCTGGATCATAACAATTAAGCAAGACTATCGGTGACATTAAAAAGAAACTATTTATAGTTTAAAACATTTAGAAAAGGAAAAAGTACACTGCAGTTGTAAGGTGGCATAATGATGTTAGCAACAGCTTTCTTCTTCTTCTTCTTCTTCTTCTTATTATTATTATTAGTAGTAGTAGTAGTAGTAGTTGCAGTAGTAATGGTAGTAGACGTAGTTGTTTGGTAGAAGAGGTAGCAGTAAGTGTATAATAGTAGGAGTAGTAATTATTGTTGTTGTTGATGTTGTTGTAGTAGTATTGGTACCAGTAGTAGTAATATAATATTAATAGCATAAGAATTAGTAGCTAGTGGTAGTAATTATTGTTGTTTGCTGTTGTAGTAGTACTGGTAAAATTAGCAGTAATGTAATATAGTAGAATTAGTAATAGCAGCAGTAACAGTAATATAATAACATAGCAGATACTATTGTTGTATTAATGCTAAGAAAAGTAGAAAAAACGTTGTAGAAGTGGCATTAGTTTTAACAGAAATAGGACTTGCAACAGTAGAGACAACCACAACAACAACAACGACGGCAACGAGAACAACAGCATACATAATGATGGTGGTGATAATAATGATTATGTTGATGATGATGATGACAATGATGATGAAGATGATGATGAAGATGATGATGATGATGATGATAATAATAATAATAATAATAAAATGTAAGTAGTAGTAGTAGTAGTTGTTGACATGTAGCAACAGCCGTAGCAGTAGCAGCAGTAATACCATCAGCAATAAACCCAATAACTGTGGTTTTAACATAGATTATACTGAAACACTAAGGATGTTTTCGTGGACTGGCTGAAGTCTTATTAAATTACTTCGCTTTTGTTACTTTTTGTTGGAAATTCAGGTGAGTAACTTTACACCTGTATAACCTAAACTATGTACCCTTTTTGTGCCTGTGTTTTTCAGTGACTTTGTGTAATGAAGACAGAGCGAGGAATGAGGTAGTAGTTTTGCCAATGTATCTAGTGGTATGTACACTACAGGACTAGAAGTGAAACAGAGAAAAATGTCAGGCAGTGCAATATATTTAGTATATGTTAACCTTTCTTTTATATACATACATGCATATATATTTCTGTGTATGTGTGTATATGTGTGTGTGTATATGTGTGTATGTGTGTATATCTATGTGTGAGTGTTTGTATATAAAAACACACACACAAACCTTAACCCTAACCCTAACCCTCTAACCCTAACAGTCTATCTATCTATCTATCTATCTATCTATATATATTTGTGTGTATGTGTGTATATGTGTGTATGTGTGTGTATATCTATGTGAGTGTTTGTATATATAAACACACATACATATTCATACACTCACACCGGAACCCTAAATCTAACCCCCTAACACTAACTCTAACCCTTAACCCTTAATCTTTAACCTTTGAACGTAACCCTAACCGAAGCCCAAACCCTATCAAACACACACACACATACACACACATACACACATGTACAGAAAGCTATGAAAATGATTAGAATGTTCATGTATTCATCTTAAAACGAAAAGAAAAACGAGTCAAATATAAAAATTGTGATTAATAAATATTTTATATTTACAGTACAGAATAAAACTAGTACTACCACTAATTGTTATTATTATAGTATTAGTAATAGTAGCAGCAGCTGTAGTAGCAGTAGTACTAGCAATAATTCTTCTTCTTCTTCTTCTTGTACCGGTAGAAATAGTAGCAGAAATAATAATAACAAAAAACAACAACTACTACAGCAGCATAGGTTCCATGTAAAATAAGAGTAGAAACTCACTCTGTGTGAAAACGCTTTTGTCGCCGTCTGGTAGCAGTTGTGGATAGGACTGTCGTAGTTCGTAAACCAGCTGCTGAATCTTTTCTTTGTGTTGCACTGACTTCTGGGATAGCTTTTCTTGTCTCAGTGTTTCATTTAGAAAACTGTTAACTTCTAATAGAAAAATATAATAACATAATATAATATAATTACAATACACTATAATATGTAATATGAAATGATATATCATACAAGATAACATAACGTGATATTTTACATTATATTTTATCATTTATATTATATCATATTATATTATATCATATTATATTATA
>CM022675.1:13254016-13256516 GCA_012295275.1 Chrysomallon squamiferum
GTTATCGTTGTATTTATTATTATTAAATGCAATATTTTTAATAATTATAATTATTATATATTATATATATATATATATATATATATACATGCGTAAATCTTGGTTTTTATCTTCTATCAAACGAAAAAAAAAATATATATATATATATACAATATTGTTTAAAGATATATAAAAAACAAGATTTACAAATTTGCCGTAAAATTATTTCTACAAATACATTTCTGGAACAAGACTTTTCATTGGTTTTTATCAGATAACGTGATACGCTATCCCAAGGCTTAATTTGGTTTGTCTGAGAATAATAGCATTTTGCTTGGCCGGCATCAACGTTCTAGATTGTTCTAGAGGTTACAAAAATAGGAGAGAAGAAACAAATGAGTGAATTGTGTCTGTTTCTGCTTTGTAATTAATAGTGTTGTTGTTGTTATTATTTTTATTATTATATATACATACAGTTAAAGAATCACCAAGATAAACTGCATCTAGAAAAACCGACTGAACACAGAAAATGTATTAGTGGTTTGATAAAAATATTTCTTACTTTGATCAATAAATTAGTATTAACTTCGTTTTATTTTCGTTTTGTTTTGTTACAACAACAACAAGAACAACAACAATAGTAGTAGTAGTTGTAGTAGTAGTAGGAGGAGGAGGAGGAGGAGTAGTAGTAGTAGTTGTTGTTGTTGTCGTTGTAGAAGTAATAATAATAATAATAATTTTTTTAATAATAATAGAAGTAGTAGTAGTAGTAGTAGTAGTAGTAGTAATAATAATAATAGTAGTAGTAGTAGTAGTAGTAATGATAATAATAATAATAATAATAATAATAATAATAATAATAATAATAATAATAATAATAATAATAATAATAATAATAATAATAATAATAATAATAATAATAATTCTGCAGATGATATTTCTGTTTAAATCGATGAGACGGATTGTGTTGTATGATGTATTTCAAATCCTGTGAAAGTAATACTGCTATAGCATGTAATACACCAGATTAGAAAAAAGAGCATAATAAAGATGACGTCGATTCTGTAAGGAATATGCAGCTTACTGGCAGAGATGACATTTCAGATGAAATCGAGTTTCAGAAAATCTGACGGCGAATACTGTGATGTAAATTTCATGACGATATCGGCTTTACTATAACGTATATATATATATATATATGGGATAAAACAGAGGAAGGGTGTGTAGCTCTTGTCGAGGTATATTACAGACATCAGCAATTTATACCAGCAATCATATATTACTTACTGAAATGATTATTCATACTAGTAGCCATCGCGATTATAAATAACATCGACGATGCATCGCCATAATCGTGTAAAATTATAACTGTTGTTGACAGTTGTAACCAATTAATGTCGACAAATAATAACGACATTAACTGATTAGTGATAATATCTTTACGAAATTATCCAAAATAGCTAAGCAAAAGAATTACTGATATTGGTCTGTAACTAAAAATAATCGACATAATCGAATTGACGATAATTATTAATATCGGCTAATAATGATACTTGAACTGGCTGTTATAGGGATCCATAACACTTGCTGACATCGATTATTGACAGAAAAATAATACTGACTCAAGCCATCAAGCTATCAAGAATAATTTTTGACATGCACTGTTCATATAATTATCTATTATAGTTACTGACATCGACTATTATCGCTAGTAAGCACACTCAATAACTGCTCTGATCGACTATTGATATAACTAACGACATCGTCGACTGTTAGCGATAGTAAATATCCTTTCAATAATTGCTGAAACTGCTTGTGACCATTCCGTAGGTTTTACTTGACAAGGCCCGGGTCGCGTGGAGCCAGTTTTCTCCGACTAAAACGTATTTAAACGCAGGAATACTTTGATCAATACGACGCCCGCCTATCGCGACGGAATAGACAGCGTGTGTCTCTCTCTCGCTCGCTCGCTTTGCCGGTTCCTCCGTCAGAGCTGAAATTGGCTCTTTTTTGAATGAATCTGCGCCGCAATACAGCGCTGCTAGAGAAGGGAGAAGACACAGAGAGAGAGAGAAAGATGAAGAAATATTAGAAATATAATGTAAAAAAAAAAAAAAAAAAAGACAGCGTAATTGGAGTACAGTGTTGTTATGTGTAACCAATGTCGTTCGCAACGAGCGGAAAATGCGAGGAATGGACGAAGATTACCGAGTGAGAGAAAAGCGTTCGATATGTTCCGTAAGTGACCCGTGGAATGAAGGATGCAGACATTTAATATGACTAGAAGAGGCATAAGGATTCAAACGCGTGCACAGAAAGCGAAACAAGTAGAATCGAATTTTCGAATAAGGCAGACGAAACAGTCGTAAATAACAGAGGAGGATGAAAATTATCTGAATTCCGGCGTCACGAGAGACGTGCAAACCAGTCTAACGTCGTGGTGACGAATTTGTGCAATATCAGTTGTATATGTATGGCAGACGTCAGATATATTTTTATATATCTAACTAAATGTGAAACA
>CM022675.1:13261516-13284016 GCA_012295275.1 Chrysomallon squamiferum
ATAATAACAGCATCAGCTGTAGTGGCAATGGCAGAGGTAGATGTAGTAGTGGTTGTAGTCGTGGTAGTAGTAGTAATAATATTATAATAATTAATTGAAAATAAAAATAAATAAAACTCCGTGTGGCCAGAAATTGCTAATTTCCATTTTAATCTACTTCATCCGTTCCAAATGCAGCAGATATCAGCAGCAAGACATTATTGAATGTTCTAGTCCAGCGGACTCTACCATCATGATGAGCGCAAACTGCTTGTCACGAGAAATTTAATTTTTCTGTTTTTGGACGCTCGCCACATCGTGTACGTCCCTGGTGGATACGAGTGAGAGATCAAAGGAAGTAATTTTCTACAGAGTTTTATAACACTCGTCCCTTCAGCGACTTCGCTTGGCTAATAAACGGTTCATTTAAAATGCTATTGTTACAACAGATATATATATATGTGTGTGTGTCTGTGTGTGTGTGAGTGTTGTGTGTGTGTCAGATATATATATATATGTGTGTGTGTGTGTGTGAGTGTGTGTGTGTATGTGTGTATGTGTGTTTGTGTGTGTGTTTGTGTGTTTGTGTTTGTGTGTATGTATGTGTGTGTGTGTGTGTTTGCGTGTGTGTATGTGAGTGTGTTCGTGTGTGTTTGTGTGTGTTTGTGTATGTGTGTATGTGTTTGTGTGTGTGTTGGTGTTTGTATGTGTGTTTATGTATATGTATGTGTGTGTTTGCATGTGTGTGTATGTGAGTGTATATATATATAAAAATAAAAAAGATTCATATATATGTAGACAAATGTCGGTATATACCTACGTTTATATATATATATATATACATATATATGCATACATACATACATACATACATAGATATACATACATACAGACAGACATGCATAAATAAAACATATACACACACATGCACACATACACATGCTCAAATACAATACTGTTTTAAAACTTTACAGAATGCCAAATGCAGCGAGGCTGCGCTAAATAATACAAACAATCAGTGAAACATTTAAACTGTTTGGTTTCTCAACTCACCACTTTCGAGAGGAAAAGATTTCGTTTCTCCCTGTAAAACAAACTAGTTTAAACGATGACAGTTTATTTGTTATGTTTTTAAAAGCGTTTTCAAACTTGTCTCTTAAGATCTAAGTCATCAGTTTAATATAAAAGAAATACATTTCAAATATATATATATGGGTGTGTGTGTGTGT
Source organism: Chrysomallon squamiferum (assembly GCA_012295275.1). NCBI lineage: Eukaryota > Metazoa > Mollusca > Gastropoda > Neomphalida > Peltospiridae > Chrysomallon > Chrysomallon squamiferum. The sequence continues at coordinate 13,262,725 of CM022675.1, forward strand.
GTGTGTGTGCATAGATATATGTATGTATGATTGCATATATGTATGTATTTATGTATGTATCTATATGTATTTATCACACACACACACACACACACACACACACACACACACACATATAAAACAAATGATTTACCGATGTAAAAATAGTAGCGTTCAACTATTTATAGTCATTACAGGATGTGTAATATCTACTTGTTCTGCCTCTTTATTTTATTTACTATTTGTTTCTTCCTTTCTGGAGTGTAGGTTTTGTTTCTTTCTTTCTTTCTTTTTAGTACATAAATATATGCTTCGTTTGTTGGTATAATTAACACTTACAAAACGATGTAATTTTAATGAACCAATGGGAGGCTTCTACTTACTCTGATCTGATTGGTCAATTCCGGGATCATCCAGGTACGTAATAAATGATTCTGACGATCAAGGCTGCTGACTGCTTTAAATAATGAACGCGATAAACAAAGATCTCTTCTTTGTGCGCGCACGAGCCTTATTTTTACTTTTTTAATTTTTTTTTCTGGTTTTTTTCAACCGATCAATTGTATAGATAATCGACACATTTAAAACGTCACGGTTTGACGTTTATAGACTGGTAGCGCGCGGTGAAGCGAAGCGTCAAAAAGGAATTTCAATTTTTTTTTTTTTTTTTTTTTTTTTGGATTTTAATCTTTTTAAATGGGTTGACTAAATGTTAATTGTCCCTGCGGAAAGAGTCGGACGTGCTAAAGTGCAAAACTGTTAAAGTCAGGCTCAGCGGATCGAATCCGTGTTGGTTAATAAAGTTTGATTTATTTAATTTTTTATTAGAAATTTTGGATAATTTTTTTTTTTATATATATATATATATATTATTGGATGTCACATATTTATTTAATAACATCACTCGAACATATTGATTCATTTTCTATTATCAGTTATTCTGCGTCGAAAAAAGTTTTGTTTAATGACATCACTACAACACACTGATTAATTTTCTGTCATCAGTTATTTTATGTCATGCCTTTATTTAATGATATCACTAGAATTATATTGATTAATTTTCTATCATCAATTTTTATATCAAACATTTATTTAATAACATGACTAAAATACATTGATGTTTTCATTATCATTGGCTATTCATACTCATAGACAGTCATGCATTAACATAAATATAAATATAAAGATAATCAAACATGCTCACTGCTCGTCCACACAGTGTTCTAAGACTGGGGTATGTGCTGTCATGCACGGTGAGATACACATACAATGTGCTCTGCTGCTAATCAAAAAAGTGTTTCAATATCGTAAGAATGCGGAGAGAGACGGAGAGAGAGAGAGGGAGAGAGAGAGAGAGAGAGAGAGAGAGAGAGAGAGAGAGAGAGAGAGAGAGAGAGAGAGAATGGAAAGTTAAGGAGAGCAAGAAAAAGTCAGATGGATAGAGACAAAAGAGAGAAAAAAGGAGAGAAATAAAAAGGTAGATGGAGAGAAAAGTTACTTTAGTTCTCTTTGTTTTCTTCAATGTCTAATTAACTCATCTTTTCTACTTTTCTTTCTTTCAGGTGCCCGTGTTTGTCTCTTTCTGTCTGTCTCTCTCTCTTCCTCTCCTCTGTATCTATCTGTCTGTCTATCTATCATTCTTTCTTTTGCTCTTCTCTTTATGTATCTCTCTCTCTCTCTCTCTCTCTCTCTCTCTCTCTCTCTCTCTCTCTCTCTCTCTCTCTCTCTCTCTCTCTCTCTCTCCCTCCCTCCCTCCCTCCATCCCTCCCTCTGACTCTCTGACCATGTTTTCCCTAGCTCCACTGAAACGCAACTCTCAAACAAATATGCACACACTGTCACTCGCTCGTCAAACAAAACCTAATTTTCTTACCAAATCTCGCTCTGATTAATGTCTTACCACAAACGTCTCTCGTTCTTTTCTCGTTTCCATTTTAAGAGTTTATCTTGCGTGTTTTATCCCAGTGCCCCGACATCCGCTTTGTAGGTTAAAATCAGAAAACGCTCGACGTTCTGAAAATAGATCAGCTGATGGTTAGATGATGGAAAAAAAAATATAATTTATTAATGGCGGTATATCCGGCTCCTGTAACGAACCGGAAGTCGAATGATGTCACTAGTGCTCTGTTGTTGGCATTCTCGGATGTTTGAACAAACAGTTTGTAAGAGATGACAGATATATATATATATATATATATATATCCATTTCATTTATTTATTTATTTATTTATTTTAACAGGTATCTATTAATTTATTTATTTATTTATCTTTTTTTTTTAAAGTTCTTCTCTTTCTTTTTTCCTCATTACAAACATTATCGTCATCATCATCATCATCTTTATAATTATCATCATTAGCATCAGCATCATTGTAAGTATCATTGTCATTGTCATTATCATTATTATCACTGTCATCATCCTTGTTTTCATCATTATCATTATTATAATTATTATCGTTATCATCATTGTTATTTTAAAAATCATCATCATTACCGTCATCATGATAATTATAATCATCTTCATCGTGTTTCAGATTATAAACATCAGCATCATAAGTTTGATGATTAAAATAAATAAATAAATATTTAAATAAATAAATAAATAAATAATGTGTTGCTTATTCATAATTTACAGAAGTGAAACATTTCTCAAGAAGAAAAAACAAATAAACAAGAATATCGCTGATAACCAAACAATTTTTTTGAAAATCGGCTATTTTCACCTTACTTTTATTTCCATTTATTTATAGTACCAGTATATTAATTTATCATATTTATTTATTTATTTATTTTTTTATTTATTTTATTATTTTTTTTTTTTATTTTTTTTTTTTTTTTTTTCGTTGTTTTTTTTTTTTTTTATTATTATCATCATTATTATTTCATTTTTCCTTTTTTTTTTTTTTTTATTATTATTTGTTCTTCTTATTATTATCTCACATTTCCCCCCCTCTCTGTAATAAGTCATTTCTGAAATCAGCTAATACGCGCGAATTATATCGGGCGAGAAGAAAACCCCATTAACTTCATGAAGTCGAGTGTTTGCACACGCGCAGTAGTCACAGTTTTCAATTTCCGGTTGCCATCTTCGCGCTTTGCTTTAAGCGCTTTCATTAAAAGAGACACAGTGATAGTTCTTACATCTCCAACAGAGGGTTTTTTTTTTTTTTTTTTTTTTTTTTTTCTTTATCTTTTTCCACATTTTTTTTTCCCTTTAATTTCTACAGCCAAACTGATAATAAAGCTCTTGCTAAGAAGACAAGTAAGAGATTTCTAAAATGGTTTACATCCTACAGAGGTGATTAAGAGTTGTTTGGTAATAGGAAGATACAGTGAGCTTCTGTAATGATTGCTGTTTATATGGTATAAGTGTGTAGGTAAATAACGGTTTGGTAATAGGAAGATACAGTGAGGTTTTGTAATGGTTGTTGTTGTTTATACCGTATAAGTGTATAGGTAAATAACGGTTTGGTAATAGGAAAGGGGAGGTGTGGGTGATTTGATGTTGTGTGCGCTTGGATGTAAATAACAGTCTGATTACAGAATGGTTGTAGTCTGGTTTATGCAGGCATGAATTGGCCAGGGTGGTTGAATTTGATTTCTGTTGTAAAAGCAAAATTTAACCTGTTTATAGAATAGTGTATAAAAATAGTGAATGACAGTTTTGTTATTGAAGGGGGTGTTGTACTCTGTATTATTACGTTCATCATCATCATCATCATCATCATCATCATCATCATCATCATCATCATCGGCATCAGCATTAATTTCATGATTATCATCACCATCATTTTCTTTATCATCTTTATTTTTGCTATTCATCATCATCATCGCCAGTCGTCATCATTATCATCATCATCATCGCCACCATTTACTTCATCATCTTCATTGTTACTATTCATCATTATCATCTTCGTCTTCATCATCATCATCAACATTACTCTTGTGCCTCTTGTAGAAATAATAATAATAATAATAATAATAATAATAATAATAATAATAATATTAATATTAATAATAAATAAATAAATAAAAATAAAAATAAAAACATCAAATACACAGCCATCGATCTTCGACCTTAGACCCCGCCCACCCCACCCCCCGCGTTATTGGGTCAACGCTATCAGTAAATCTCCGTTTTTCCTTCTTCGCTTGAATTCCCCATCAAAACAATTACGTCATCGAAGTATCAAACGTCTTTCAAGGAAGCAAACACTATGAATAATTTAATACTTGCGTGAGAGGGATAGCATGTTTGGCTTTGCGAAAGAAGAAGGAGAAAAAAATAAAATGAAAATTAAAGCAGACGGCTATAATTCACTTGTTTTATGATATGACATAAACCAGTCGTTTTAAGTAAAGGACGCCAAAACCTTTTTTTTTGAAAATCTGTGTAATTACTGAGAACTAGATGGCAAGTCTGATATTTTTAATAAGAAGAAGAAGAAGAAAAAAAGAAGAAAAAGACCAAGAAGAGCAAGAAGGAAGAAGAGGAAGAAGGAAGAAGGAAGAAGAAGAAGAAGAAGGAAGAAGAAAAAATAATAAGATGTATATTATGAAAATATATTATTACCACTTTATTACTACTACTACTACTGCTATTGCTGCTGCTACTACTACCACTACTATTGGTACTAGTGTACTATTACTTCTACTATTGTTGCTGCTACTACTACCACTACTATTGGTACTAGTGTTCTATTACTTCTACTATTGCTGCTACTAGTACTACTACTACTATTGCTACTGTTATTACTACTACTGCTGTTGCTTTTCTAATATAACTATTGGTACTATAATTATTAATACTGCTGCTTCTGCTACTAGTACTACTACTATTATTACAGCTGTTACTATTACTGGTGACATTACTACTACTATTACTGTGACTGTTTTTACTACACAAGAACTGTAACTACTACTGCTGTTAATGTAGCTGCTACTAGAACTACTGCTACAGTGCTATCACTACTAATATTAATACTGACACTGTTGTTACTAATGTCATTAGTACTGTAGTACTATAACTGCTTTTACTTCTTTTATTATTACTATTTTCTGAATATTACTTTAGAAGATACAGTCAATACTCTTAGTACAATCAGGCGTCACATTTAATCAGTTTTTAACGAGAAGATCATATGAAAAAATTGCTAGACAAAAAGATCATATGAAAAAATTGCTAGACAAAAAGATCATGTCGTTGCACTACTGAATAGAATTATTTGAGATCTAAAATATAAAAATAAAAAACAACAACAACAACAACACAAAATAAAAATACAACAATTTTATGACTTTCTACTGAATGGCCTACCTCTTAAATTAATGAATTAATATTAGAAAGCTAGACATTCGTGATATTTTGTTTGATGTCAACCAGTTATTGCTATTCTAACGTTATCATATTACAACAACAATGCACACACGGTTTAGCTAATATTGATTAAAAGAAAAGAAACCATCTCTGTTACATTGCCATTCCAACAGCATCAACAACAACAATATAAAACGTAACTTACCGAGGTTTCACCTAGCTCGATTGTTGTGACGTCATGCATAAATAAATAAGCAGAATGTCATTGGATGACGTCATAGTTAGTTCAGGATCTCTCTCTCTCTCTCTCTCTCTCTCTCTCTCTCTCTCTCTCTCTCTCTCTCTCTCTCTCTCTCTCTCTCTCTCTCTCTCTGTGTATAATATGCAGTTATACATGGATGGATAGTACATACACACGTTGCTATAAGAAACAAATAAACAACCAAACAAACACACATTCACATACACACCAAATAAATAAATAAGCAAAAAGAAAGGACATATGAATAGAAGCGAAAGACAAATGCGATTTCATTTTCAAAGTACGCAGTCATATCTCCAGCGTTGCATCTTGGGAATTCTAATAAAAGTTTTGCCATTTTGTCTAAATTCGCAATGAGCGTGTAGGGAAAGCATTAGAGGCGTATAAATTTGTCTTAAGTTAACACGAAATGAAGTTTGTGTTTGTACAGAGCGATTTGGTCTGTTAATTTATGTGAGAAATTACCTAGGAAACGCAGAACGAAACACAAAATAGAATGAAAAAAAGAAGTAGAAAATAGAGAAACAAAATGACAAAGAAAGTAAAGAATTTAAAAGAATAATAATAATAATAATAATAATAATAATAATAATAATAATAATAATAATAATAATAATAACAAATAAACAAACAAACAAACAAACAAACATACAAACAAACAATATAAATAAATAAGTAAAAAAAAAATAAATCATTTCACCGTAGACCATGTTTTATTATAACGAAAACACATCAGCCGGAAATGCAAACCTTGAGTGGAAGTTCCGCCATTAAAGACGAAGCACTTGAGAATTATTCTCTTTTAAAACGACTCTGTACTTGACCAGTATTGGGCTGTAAATCGGTCAAACAAAGTCTCAACCCAGTGGTAAATAATTAACACACGAGAATTACGTTTCTGGCTGGTCACGCCATCTGGTGATCAATAAGTCAGCTGTAATTACAGACTCTAAAACGGACTAGAATTTTCCTCTAAAATGGCGTGTTTGTTTAATATCTTTCCATTTGGATTTCATTTTTTTTTTTTTTTTTTTTTTTTTTTTTATTATTATTATTATTATTATTATTATTATTATTATTATTATTATTTATGTATCTATTTATTTCTTCCAAAACGAGTCATCATAAGCGAGTTTGTATGTAAATGATTCCCTACGCGTTATGACGTCACAGATTGACAGACAGGTTTGTCTGAAATCTAAAACTGGGATAAAATTTCGTTTTACTTAATTACTTAATGTGACAGTGGGGATGTTGTTATTGTCGATGATGATGTTGCCGTTTCTATTTCTGTCATGGTTCTTGCATATTATCTCGACATTTGCAGATTTTTTATCTCTATCTATCTACATGTATATAATCATCATCATCATCATCTTTTAATTATCACCAATATCGTCATCGTTATTATCATTATATGATCATTCTAAAAACAACAGCAACTATGTTAATAAATATACTGACAATAACAAAACGAAAACAACAACTATAATAATAATGATGATGATGATGATGATGATATACATGTAGTAGTAATAACTGTAGTAGTAGTAGTTGTTGTTGTTGTTATTGTTGTACAAGCAGTAATTATTACAATAGTAATAATAATAAAGACTGTAACCAGAACAGTAATTACTATAATGATGTTCATTAAAATATGTAATAAAATAAAAACAACGCATGCAATATTATAACACTAACGACGATAACCAAAATGATATTTTGATCATACAACGACAACGATCATATCATCTACATAACAAATCGGTAATACGTGGCAGAACAGGAACTAACTAACTTGTATTTGGCTATGGAAGAAATCTGATATTAGCGACAGAAACGAGAAAGTCGACATTTTGCTTGACTTATGAATAAAACACGAGAAACAGTTGTAAGCAGTCTGAGATTAAAAACAAGAAGTGGCATTTAGAAATCTGCTGTAATGTCAATTTCAAGAGTCATGGGTCGCTGGATCGATACCCGTAATGGTAGTAATTTTCATTAACTACCTCGTTCTGTTTGTAAAAAAGAAAAATTATATATATATGTGTATAAAACTATATCTTTGGGTATATGATATTTCGTCTATTTATTTAATTATTTATTTTATTTATTTATAAGAACATAAATGAAATAAAAATAAATAAACAACAACAACAACAACAACAATAATAATAATAATAAAAAAATATTATTATTATTAATAATAATAATAGTTAAATATTTATTATTATTATTATTATTATTATTATTATTATATATTATTATTATTATTATTATTATTATTAATTTCGTGGCTTTTATTTGGCATATTCTTGAACAGACATTAAAATATTACGTTCTTTTTTTTTTTTTAAAAAAAAAAAAAAAAAAAAAAAAAAAAAACAAGAATTCCACAGATTTATTCCATTATCCAAATATTTCTCTTGTCAGCCCATCTCTTAGTATTTTAGCTTATGTCTTCCTCCACTTCAGAACATAACTCTTGCTAAACCATCTCCATTTGCTCGGCTTCATTTGCATTTCCACCTAGAATTCACTTATTCCACGAAATTTGGCGAGCTGTCGGTTAAAATGGCGGGAATGTGCGTTAGTGTCGTCTGCTGATTCAGACCAATATCGTCTAAATCATTTTGTCTTCGTGTATTCCTGGGAGAACGGAGATCTGTACTAGAACTGATGCAGAGAAAGTCTCCGTGGTTGGTTACGACTAAGCCGAATTCGTCGAAATAATGGATGGTTTAAACATCTGAACGTGTCTTATAAATGAAGAGAGTTTTTAAACAGATTTTCTAAGATGAATGGGTATCGAGTCAGTTTTGGAAAAATACAGAGAGTATTATTTTTATTTTATTTTATTTTATTATTTTTATTTTATTTTATTTTATTTCATTTATTAAATATATTTGATTTATTATTGCCGTTGTTGTTGGTGGTGGTGGTGCTGGTTGGTGTGTTATTATTATTATTATTATTATTGTTGTTGTTGTTGTTGATGATGTTGTTGTTGTAGATAAAGTACTGGTATTAATAGTAGTAGCAGTAGTAGTAGTAATATTAGTAGTAGCAGTGTTATCAGCTCACCGTTACGACACTATTTAGGTCGATTCAAACATGTCCGAAGATTTTCGAAGAATTATTATTAGATGAGCGTACTGGCCCGGAATCGTTGCCAACCGCACGTTTGGCAGATTAGCCAAGAAACGATGTAAACTTATTTCTGGCTGAGAACCAGCGACATCCATCCAAATGTCTGTCAGAACTGATCTCCGTCAGAGGATACACGGGCTAGGGTAGTAAAATTAACAGTAGTAGTAGAAGTAGTAGTAATAGTAGCAGTAATAGTAATGATAGTAGTAGTAGAAAAAGTAATAACGACAAGTAAGTATTAGTAGTAGTAGTAGTAGTAGTAGTAGTAGTAATAATGATAGTAATAGTAGAAAAAGTAATAACGACAACAACGACAGTAATAATAATAATAATAACATCAACAACAACAACAACAATAATAATAAGAAGAAGACGAAAGAAAGATAAATATTCAACAAACGTTGCCAGCATTGAGAAGTATTCTCAGGAAAATTGAAATAACGCTGTCTTGCACTTAGAAAATTTCATAAAACCATAAGTTCTTTCTAGCCTCAATATCACCACATTAAAATGTGATAGATTAAATAAGAATTTCAATGAACGTCTTTTCACTGTAATTCCATCAACGGTCTCAGAAAGAACGAAACGATTATTTCAGGCTGTGGTTTATATTTTGTTCATGCCTTATTTCGTTTAAATTTCAAACTGTAAATTTATTGACGCCAGAAACCAATCTGGGACTTCCTGTTCCTGTCGTTATCACGAAATGGGATTTGAAAGATTCGACTGATGTGTATTTAATGACTTTCCCGGAATTATTTTTCAAGAAAGAATTATTTCTGTTTCTTTTTTTCTTACTTTCTTTCTTTAAAAAAAAAAAAAGAAAAAAGAAATAAAAATAAACAATGATGATTATTCGTTTTCTATTAAATAAAAGAACTCCATGTGAGTTTTATATGTTTTGACGGTTCTAAAATAACAGCGTGGGAAGATGTAAAAATAATCAAATATAAAAACTTTTTAAAAATAAAAGAAAAACAAGAGAGATTTTATAATTTCTTAATGGGCCTTAGCAATCTTCATTGTATTTCACTTCTACACGTTTTTTTTTTCATATCTTTTTTTCATTTGTTTGCTTCTTTTTTCCCTTTTATTACTTTTTTCCGTCTACGTTTTTTCTTTCTTCTTCTATGACATCTTTTTTTTTTTATTATTTTATATATATATATATTTTATTATTATTACATTTTATTATTATTATTATTATGATTTTATTTTTTTTTTTTTTTTTTAAATGTTTTTTTTTTTTTTTTTTTTTTTCTTCTCTTTTCTTTTCTTTTTGCTTCATGATCTGACAACAGTACATTAACATAATCTTCTTCTTCTCCGAATATGCATATAAACTAAATTGTTGGGCAATTGTAAAACAAATGGTTATAGCGAGATATATAAAAAGGGTCACATCACAGATTGTTATCTAACATAAACTAATCTCTTCCTATCACTTCCAGTCCATCCAGTTCTAAATCTTTTCACCACCACCTCCAGCCTTTTTGTACAAAACACCAAACCGTTTCTCCAACACAGATTTTCTCAAAACTGTCTTATTACCTCTGACAATGTCTTTACGTCTTCTACATGGAGTCAGCCTGTTTATGATGAACCCTGTATATAACGTTGTTTTCTTACACGACCCTAACTCAGATTATCACAACTACGACAACGTAACAAAATAATGTTTTATCTGTGAAAGTTCAGAGTCCTGGATTATCGCAACACTTGACTGGTATACTTGTATAAAAGTACAAAAAGTGTTTGTATGTGTACACACGTAAATTTTATATCTCTGTAATAAATATTATGTTATGTGTTCATCTCCTTTCTTATTCACTTTCTCTCAACTATAATGTTGTGTGTGTGTGTCTCTCTGTCTCTCTCTCTTTCTCTCTCTCTCTCTCTCTGTCTCTCTCTCTCTCTCCCTCTCTCTCTCTCTCTATATATATATATACACACACACACATATACACGCACGCACATACATACGCACACAGATATCATTTTTCTTTCGTTGTCTCTTTATCCTTCCTTCCACTCCCTGTCCCTCTTTTTCTCTATATTTGTCTCTGTGTCTTTTTTCTCTATCTCCCTTGCGTTGTCTCTCACTCTTTTTTTTTTCTCTATTATCTCTCATCTTCTCTCTTTCTCGCGTTCTACGTTATCTGAAGTAATGAAACACACAAACACACAGACAACTGTCGTAAAAATTCACTTCATTTGACAAATCAAATACTCCGTTCAACTGACTCTGGAATCTCGCCAAACACTGAATTAATGTCCATGGACATGAGGTCGATGAATAAGTAACTAATATATTGATTCTTTAACTTTCTTTCTTTTTTTTTCTTTTTTTAATTCTCTTGATTCTGGTTCAAGTGGGTAACTCAATTACACTCCACCCCAGTCGTTTAGTGACAATCTGTTATGTTGGTATATGTTGCCCCACCCTGTCCCAGCCCTCCCTGAGACCAAATGGAGTATTAGATCTGGCCTAAGTTTGTCACAACTGAAGTAATATGTTTGATATGGTTGTGAAGATACGCGCTAGTTTTAATATCGTTTTGTGTTCTCTTGATCTAAATTATTAAATTTTTTATTTATTTATTTAATTATTATTTTATTATTATTATTATTTTTAATGCTATTTTTATTAATGTTTTTTTTATTGTTTCATTATTATGGTTTATGGATATATTTATAATCTAGTGTTCTAATGCCTATGAGTGTGTAAGTGTACATACATACGTACATTCATACATATACACATACTTTCAGGTCGATAGATTGAGAGGTCAGAAAAAAAATATTAACAGAAATATATTTTAATTACAACAACAACAGCAACAACAAAAATCAAATTTTGTAATTTGTTCTAATAAAACTAATACTTAATGACTTACTTTGCGCCATCAGTTCGTGTTTGTAATGTAAGCGCAGAAAACTAATTTTTACAAATTATACGACCCCCCTCGTTCTATATATCCTCCAGATGACGTCATCTGAGACAAATCGTCTGCTTTTAGTGGAAATGTCTCGATCATTCTTCCTTCACCGGTCAAGTAGGTCGTTCAGTACACATTTTGTCTACCTCGTTCTCGTTCGCAGCTGGTGATGTCGTCTGCTAGAAAATTCCAGACTCCTTTCATTTCCAAAAATTAATCTGTATTTATCCGTTTCACAGAATTTTATAATTATAAGCTGATGTGTTCACTTCTTATAAGATCATATTAAATTAATGTTATTTATGTTGGTGTTTTTTTTTTCAATTTCCTTTTCTAGTTTGTTATTTATTTATTTATTTATTCATTTATTCATTCATTCATTTATGTACGACTATTTTATATTTATGCAAATAATTTCTAAATTTACTATTTTTCTTTTGTTCTTTCAGTAGAAAACACAAACAAAAAAATATACAAGAAGAGTAACCTTAGCAACTAAAATGCTCCGTAACCAAAACTGAAACAAAAAGAAGAAAGAATAAATCACGTGATTATAAGTACTCTTGAACTTACTGATGACGTCACGCAGCAAACATGTTTGTTCTCAAAAACATGTTCAGACATCGTGGGTCAGAGGTCAAGGCCGAAATGGAACAAGGGAAGCTGGTGCGAAAGGTGGGGCGGCGGGGGCGTGGCAAGGGTCTGTTCTACATGCCTTGTGGGGTGGCGGTAACCAAGTCAGGTAAATGTTTATAGCAGACAGAATAGTAGTCATAGTAGTAGTAGTAGTAGTAGTAGTAGTAGTAACACTAGTAGTAACACTAGTAGTAATAGTAATGGTTATGGTGTTGCTGATGTTTTAGTAGTAGTAGTAGTAGTAGTAACACTAGCAGTAATTGTAGTGGTGGTGGTGTTGCTGGTGGTTTTACTAGTAGTAGTAGTAGTAGTAGTAGTAATTGCAATAGTAGTAGTGTGGGAACAGCACTAGAAGTATTAGTAATAGCAGTAGTAATTCTTGGAGTAGTTAGTACTAGTAGTAGTAACATTGGAATAGTAGTAGAAGTAGTAGTAATAGTAGTTGCGACGGAGGTTGTGGTAATTACTAATTATTCTAGGAGTAATTGGATAGTTGTAGTAGTAGTAGTGGTGGTGGTGGTGATGGTGGTAGAGTACTAGTAGTAGTAGTAATAGTAGTTGTAGCAACAACATCAGTAATTATATTTTTGTGATTATAAGATTATTTACTATTTATATTTCTTTACTTTTTCTTTATTATTATTATTATTATTATTATTATTATTATTATTATTATTATTATTTGTTTATTCGTTTGTTTGTTTGTTTGTTTATTACTTACTATTTTTCAGGTGATATAGTGGTGGCGGACACGGACAATCACAGAATTCAGATATTTTCGCCGGACGGACTGTTCAGATTCAAATTCGGCAGCAGAGGCTGCAAGCCGGAACAGATCAACTACCCCATCGGCGTTGCCATGACAACGGACGACTGCGTTGCCGTCACCGACAGCGTCAACTGCAGCGTGAAAATATTCAGCCTGGACGGCGTGCTGAAGAGCAAGCTCGGAGGGAACGACGTTCTGGAGTTCCATACGGAGTCGCAATAACGAACAGAAACCAGGTGGTCGTCACCGACATCTGCCAGCACCGTGTCGTCATCTTTCACTCCACCGGCGTCGTCAGCCACTCGTTCGGCAGCTACGGCGACGGCCCCAGCGAACTCGACCACCCGTACTTCGTGACGGTGAACGAAAACCAGCAGATCATCGTGTCCGACGCCGGCAACAGCAGCATCAAGATCTTCCATTTCGAAGGGAAACTACTGCGGACCTTCTCCCATCTCGACTTCCGGTTGCCGCAGGAGGAGTCGTTCGTGTCGTTGCACGGGCTGTGCACGGACTCGGACGGAAACACGATCGTTATATGCAACTCGACAATCTATATTCTCACAAAGAATGGACGGCTGTGGGAGGTGCTGACGCCAAAAGACGGGCTTACCTCCCCTAAGTGCGTGGCGTTCTCTTCCCTTGGTAGGCTCGTCGTCGTGCAGTCGGACTACGACCGTAGGGACGAACTGTGCATCTTCCGCTACAACACCGACGACTACTCCGTGCTGAATACTCTTGTATTTTATGCTATTTCGATCTGACGTCGCCGACGTTTTGAAGAATAATTACTACGCTTTGTCGGATGGTCTGAAACGTGGATGTTTTCACGAATGAATTTATGCTGATGTTTTTAACTCATGTTCTCGTAGTGGGTGCTTTGATTCGATTTTATTTTATTTTAATTCATTTAATTTTAATTTTGTTTTACATTATTTTATCTTGTTTTAATTTATTTAAATGTTTTATTTATTGAGTCATTTTATTCGTCATATTATTAATTTTATTTCATTTTAAACAAATTCATCTGCGCATTCATATTCTGTTGTTTTGTGTTTTTAATTTTGTTTTCATTTTCATTTTTATTGTTGTTGTTCTTCTACTTCTTGCTCTTCTTCTTCTTCTTCTTCTTCTTCTTCTTCGTCTTAATGTATTACATCATTCATTAAACTTAAAGTGCATTAACTCTAATTGAAAGAATTCTTAAACATTTTTTTATGTAACATAATTTATTATTGTTATTATTGTTATTTATTTATTTATTTATTTATTTATTATTATTATTATTTTTTTTTTTTTTTTTTTACACTTTTCAGTTTTGTAATAATTCATGATTTACTACCATAAAGAATTGTTCAATTCATATGTTTTTCTTGTTTCATATATGGGTGTGTGTGTATCTGTGTACATATGTGTGTGTGTGTATATATATATATATATATATATATGTGTGTGTGTGTGTGTGTGTGTGTGTGTGTGTCTCTCTCTGTCTGTGTGATTGGGTATTTGTATGTGTATGTGTGTGTATCTGTGTGACTGTATGTGTACTTCTGCCTGTCAGTCTGTCTGTCGTAGACGTGCTTCACAGCAGCTCGCTCTGATTAGCACGTCAAATTTTTCCCAGTTCCAGATCCAGTATGTGTGTGTGTGTTTGTCCCAGTGGCGTGCACAGGTCTGGTGATTGTGTGCCCTTGATTGTAGGGCCCAGAGACTCAAGTATAAGACTTAGAACTGAGATATATTTTGATAAAGGAAGATATTTTGAATATGTAAACTTAGATGAAGCATAAAATAAACACTTTATTCGAATTAAATATAAATCAGCCAAATTTATTAAGTTCTTTTTTCTGACTGGATGCCCCCCTCATTTGGATAGCCGGGGCCAAAACGACTTAATAATATAGTTTTAAATACGACCGTATATACAGTTACACACATGCACGTACATAATTATATATATATATATATAACATGTGTTAAGCATTTATGTATAGACAGTAACTAGTTACTGTCTAATAGAATTAAACAATATATGATCTTGTGTATTTGTATGTGTTTAGGTATATAAATACACATACATATATATATAGACACACACCCACACACACTCATGGATATATACATACACAATCACACATGCGTACATGCATGCACACATATTCACAGACACATGCAGGCACCAACGAAGAATGCATACTCCTTCATACATGCACTTACTCACCTATTAACCCACCTACATTATACATACACAAGTGTACGTTCATTCACTTACGTACATAACTGCAGAAGTATATATATACACGCACACAAATACAGACACCCTCATGTTATATATATAAAATATAGACACACAGAAACATACAAATGGATACCTTCGCACACTCCAACGATTTCAACGTTTTTCTTTCACACACCGAGGTCATATTTAAATATCTCAGGTCACGGCGATCTTCTTTCATCTGTGTTGTGTCTGTTAGACTCTACCTGTGTGAGAGATAATCCAATCAGACACGACCAGGTATAGCCCAGGTAAAACTGTGACCCACTTTACCTGTGTAGATAAATACCTCGACTACTTTTACCTGTGGATACCTGTAAAACGTTTTACCTCTTCATATCTGCACTGTCAGGTGTGTTGTTGTACGGAGAAAGATAAGCTCGTCGCTCAGAAGGTAAGAAGTGTTTGTTTTGTATCTTTACAAATTATTTTAGCTAGATGTATGTTTTCATGCAGGTAGGCATGTCTGACTATTTGTCTCTCCGTATGTCTGTATGCATTTATATATGTTTGTTAGTATGTATGTATGTATGTACGTATTTATGTATGTATGTATGCATGCATGTATCTATGTATGTAAGTGCATATATATATATATATATGTATATATGTTTGTATGTATATATGTATCTGTCTATATATGTATGTATATATATATATATATATGTATGCATGTATGTATGTATGTATTTATTCATGTATGTATGTATGCATGCATGTATGCATGTATATATCTATGTATGTATGTATGTATGATGTATATATGTATGTATGTATCTATGTACATATCTATGTATGTATGTGTCTATATATGTATGTCTATGTATGATGTATCTATGTATGTATGTATGATGTATGTATATATGTATGATGTGTCTATGTATGTATGTATGTATGTATGTATGTATGTATGTATGTATGTGTCTATGTATGTATGTATCTATATGTGTGTCTATGTATTAAATGACAGCTGAATGTCATACTGACGCAGTGTATTCAGTCTTGCTTTCTTTTTGTTTGACAAATGTCGCTAACAGTTTTGTCGCGATCAGTTTGAATAAGCAAGTTGAAAAGAAATTTAAAACGCAGAGCTGCAGAGTGTATCCAGGTCGTGGTTGCACTTAGAAGAGAGTTTTAAATTTATTAGAATGAATCACTTGTCACTTTAGTTTGACAGATTTTCCCGTTCTAATCTCTGCTCCATGAAGGTATAGTTAAGTGTTTTCTTATTTACAGAATGATATTATGCTCTCTTTTTAAGATAAATAAATAAATAAATAAATACAAATTTTGAAATATAGAAAATAAAATAATAAAATAACAACGAGGATAATAATACGAACAACAATGACAACAGCAATGATAATGATGCTGATGATGATAATAATAATAATAGTCAAAAGAAACAAAAACAACAACAACAGGAATAATAATAATAACAACAACAATAAGAAAAACAAAAAGAATAACTCGTAACAACAACAACAAGAACAAACTGTTATAACTGTTTTAATTGTTATAGTCGTTTTATGTACAACATTTGTTTTAATTATTATTTTTTTTATATTTGTTACATTTCGTGTATGCAAAAAAAAAAATCATCATATAAGCTACCTTACCTGCAGAGTGTTAACTGTTATGTCAAAACTTTGTTTTCTGTGTTTGTTTTCTTAACCGGGTTTTTCAAACATCGCTTTGATAACAAGAACAAACACCAGAGTGTTAACATCAGAGCAAACTTAACACACACCTCTGACCTGTGAGGAGTTTGGTTATGTAAATTTATACAGCGTCATGGTACGCGATTTCGCTTCGAGTTGCAAGTTTAATAGTCATACAAGAAAGTATTTGCGTAATAGAGAGCTTGTGTGTGTGTGTTCTGTGTGTATGTGTGTATGTATGTATGTATGTGTGAGTGTGTGAGAGAGAGAGTGTTGGTGTGTGTATGTACGTGCGTGTTTGCATGTATGTATGTGTGGGAATGTGTAAAAATATTCGTTTTCATTGACTTACAGGTACAGTAATTATTCTAATGAGGAATATTAAAGTATGAAAGACAGCGATTTGTGTATTTCAGTCAGTGTCTATCGAGATCAGAGATTTAACTTCGCTTTATTGCTTTGCTAAATCCAGAGTGTTTTTATTTTATTTTATTTTATTTTATTTTATTTTATTTTATTTTATTTTATGTTATGAAAGCGGATTCAATAAAATTACAAAGCTCACATTGCAGTGAGTTTATTGCTCTGTGTTTAAAATTTTATCGTACTGTATAGAAGGATGAACTCTTGACTGACAATTCTTGTGCAAAATAAACGTTTCTACTCTATCTATACCATCCTCCCCTCCGCATCCTCCCCCATCCTTTTGTTGCTAGAATTACAAGTATCTTGAACTTTTGACTGTTCGTGTCTTTTCAGACAAATACGATGTAAAGGTCTGTGACTGCTTTTGATTATTGCTCGATATTTGATATTAGTCTGCTTTATCATTTGTTTTAATTTATTTATTTATTTATTTATTTGTTTGTTTGTTTGTTTGTTTGTTTGTTTGTTTATTTATTTATTTGTGCGTCTGTTTGTTTGTTTGTTTGTTTGTTTATATTTGTTACTTTCTTTTTTTGTTTGTTTATAATAAAATATCGGAGTAAAAACAGAACTGTGACTCTTCGTAAATAAACAAGCGTAGTTACTGTATTTTATTTACTTAAAATATCTTGTGTTACACGTATGTGTCGTCTGCTTTATGTACATTGGTATAAGTAGTCGCGTTGTCTTTTCTTTTTTAATCTGCATAACCGTGCATGGTTTTATTATTTTCACGTATATTAAATATGTTTGTATGTTTTATGAATTTATAAATTTATGAATGTATGTATGTATGTATATGTATATGAATGTAGTAAGTATGTATATATGTGTAAGCGTGTATTTGATTACGTATCTATGTGTTTATGCATGTATATATGCACTGATATTTGTATCATTATGTAAGTTTCTTTTTATGAATTCATAAATATATACCCATTAACATTTGATAAGACAGAACCTTCTGAAATCAGCAGAATCAACACACTGTTACAATATTCCATAGCAAACTACACACATGACTGTATAATCAGTTATTTAATACAAACTGTCCTAATTTTATAACTGAAACTAAATAGCAATGTAAATTTTATTTATTTATTTATTTATTTATTATATATTTTTAATGTTATTATTATTGTTGTTGTTGCTCTTGTTGTTGTTATTATTGTTATTTCTGTTGTTATTATTACTGTTAATGTTATTGTTATTGTTGTTGTTGTTATTATTATTATTACTCCTATTATTATTATTATTATTATATTGTTATCATTTCTAAGACAGACAAGATGAGTCACTCTGGTGTTTATATAGTTTCCCATAATCCACTGCCGGAACAAGGCTCGGAAAAGGGAAGCGAGGAGGGGGGAGGGGTAGACAACCCCGCCTTCGAACACGACGCCAAGTACAACGAGAAGGGGGGACTCGAACTCAACCTCAACAGCCCTTACAATGAGGAGCCCTACCGCGGAATGGGAAAAGAGGACTTGTTACGTCACTCGTCGAAACCGCTGTGGCGGCGCGTGCGCTACGTCTGCATCTCCATCGTCCTGCTTGGCTGGCTGGCGCTGATTATCGCTGTCGTGGCGCTGGTGTTGGTCTACCCAAAGTGTCGCAGTCCCGGACTTCGTCTCTGGTGGCAGAAGGAAGTCGTGTACCGCGTCTACGTCCCCAGCTTCCAGGACAGCGACGGTGACGGATGGGGGGATTTGCAAGGTGATTTTAACATTACTACAATTATTATTAGTAGTAGTGTAACAGTAGTAGTAGTAGTAGTAGTAGTAGCAGTAGTAGTAGTTTAACAGTAGTAGTAGTAGTAGTAGTAACAGTAGTAGTAGTTTAACAGTAGTAGTAGTAGTAGTAGTAACAGTAGTAGTAGTAGTAGTAGTAGTAGTAGTAGTAAGTAGTAGTAGTAGTAGTAGTAGTAGTAGTAGTAGTAGTAGTAGTAGTAACAGTAGTAGTAGTAGTAGTAGTAGTAACAACAGTAGTAGTAGTAGTAGTAGTAGTAGTAGTAGTAGTAGTAGTTGTAGTAGTAGTAATAGTAGTAGTTATAGTAGCAGTAGCAGTAGTAGTAGTAGTTTAACAGTAGTAGTAGTAGTAGCAGTAGTAGTACTAGTTGTAGTAACAGTAGTAGTACTAGTAGTAGTAATAGTAACAGTAGTAGTAGTAGTAGTAGAAACAGTAGGAGCAGAAGTAGTGCAGTAGTTGTTGTAGTAGTAGAAACAGTAGCCGTCTTTGAAGTGTCATAAGTAGCTGTTGTTAATGTGGCTGCAACAGTATTATTAACAACAGAAGTAGAAATAATAATAATAAATAATGATAATAATGAAGATGATGATGATGATAAGAATAGTTGTAGTAGTAGCTGTTGTTGCAGTTGTATTATTAGTTGTAGCAGCATCAGCAATATAATAAGCAGTAATGATGATAGCAGATGCAAAATTTAATATTACTGTTGTAATACTTTTTTTTGTTATTCTTCTTGCTATTTATATATTTATTTATTTATTGGTTTGTTTTGTTTGTTTGTTTGCTTGTTTAATTGTCTGTTTGTTTAATTGTCTGTTTGTTCGTTTGTTCAGGTCTGACGTCACGACTTGATTATCTGAAAGAGATCGGAGTCGGAGTTGTGTCTATCAGTCCTGTCTACAAAACCAAGCCCAACTCCACTAGCGACTACGACATCGTTGATCACAACGCCATTGATCCGCGCTTCGGCAACGACGACGACTTTGCCAGACTGATCAATGAGACTCACGTCAGAGGTAAACAATATTAAATCTTTTATCTGTCTGTCTGTGTATTCGTGTGTTTGTCCGTGTATTCTTTGTCTTTGTAGTGCTGTATGACAAGAGTTATGCCCCTTGGTAATTGTATTATGGGGTTTTATTGGGGTGTTTTGTTGTTGTTTTGTTGTGTTTGTTTTTTGTTGTTGTTGTGTGTTTTTTTTTTTTATATATATATGGACAGAATATGTATATATATTTGCAATTTATTATTTACTTATTTATTTATTTATTTATTTACGAGAAATTAATATAAATTATTCTATTTTATATTAGTTTATTTCATTTCATTATGTATTTATTTCGTTATATTTAGGGATGTATTTAATAATGGACTTCATTCCTGGACTCACGAGTAACGACCACCCCTGGTTTCTGGAAAGCAGCAACAACACGGACAACCCAAAGAAAAACTATTACGTGTGGCATGAGGGCCGGGGAAATGCCACACCCAGCAACTGGGTCAGTATTTTGTTTGTCTGTCTGTCTGTCTGTCTGTATGTGATTGTCTTGTGTCTTTCTGTCTATGTCTGTTTCTCATTGTGTCTGTCTATGTCCCTTTCTGTCTATCCTTTCTGTCATTTATCAATTTCATCCATTTATCCATCTCTTCTCTCTCTTCATCTATTATCTCTCTCTCTCTTTCTCTCTCTCTCTCTCTCTCTCTCTCTCTCTCTGTCTCTCTCTCTCTCTCTCTCTCTCTCTCTCTGTCTCTCTCTCTCTCTCTCTCTCTCTCTCTCTCTCTCTCTCTCTCTCTCTCTCTCTCTCTCTCTCTCTCTCTCTCTCTCTCTCTCTCTCTCTCTCTCTCTCTCTCTCTCTCTCTCTCTCTCTCTCTCTCTCCCTCCCTCCCTCCCTCCCCTCCCTCCCTCTCTCTCTCTCTCTCTCTCTCTCTCTCTGAATGTTTGAATGTTTTATATATATATATATTGTTATATGTTTGTAAGTATGTGTGTATATATGTATGATACTTTGTATGAATATGTGTATGTATATGTCTATGTATATGTGTGTGTGTGTGTGTATGTATGTGTATCTCTACGTGTTTGTGTTTCTTACCAGGTTTAAAAAAATCTATATATTTATTTAATGTT
>CM022675.1:13296516-13314016 GCA_012295275.1 Chrysomallon squamiferum
TCATTACTTACTTTGTATTATCTTATCATCTGTTCATTCCAACAGTACATCTTATTTATATGTCTGTCTATCTGTTTGTCTGTCTGTCTGCCTGTCTTTGTATCTAACTACATACCTCCCTACCTACCTATCTACGTACCTACCTATCTAACTGTATTTCTATCTAGTTCTCTTTTTTCTATCTATCCATCCATCTATCTGCCTATCTATTTACCTATCTATCCATATATCTATCTATTTATCTATCGTTCTGTGTGTCTGTCTGCCTTTCTGTCTATGTGTCTGTGTATGAATGTATGTATATACATGTAGATAGAAAGACAGACAGACAGACAGACTGTCAGAGACAGACAGATATTTTGCAATCATTTTACTTAGTATCAAGATGTGATGACAAGATAAATTTCTATATTTTAGTCCACTGATCAAAACTATTAATTTCTAGGAGGGAACTATATCTTGATAATAGTTCTTAAATAATAACATTTAATTTCTGTGGATAGCATAAAAAATAAAAAAAAATTAAAAGGTGTTCAAAATGGTGTTCTGGGATACCAACAGAGAAGTAACCTTAGGTTGATATCTAAGACGGTAAAAGTTATTCGTGTGTGTGTGTGTGTGTGTGTGTGTGTGTGTGTGTGTGTGTTGTGTGTGTGTGTGTGTGTGTGTGTGTGTGTGTGTGTGTGTGTGTATTTATCTGCCTGTATCTGTCTATGTCTGTTTATTATTAAGTATATACACATACACATACATATACACAAACAAATGCAAAAACCTTTACAAACAAATCAACAAACACTTCTTCTGTTTTCGATAGTTCTGTTTACTATCTTAATATCATTTATAAAAGCTATTTTGTTTTTAAGTTTAGATGTTCATATCTTATTATTATTATTATTATTATTATTATTATTATTATTATTATTATTATTATTATTATTATTATTATTATTATTATTGTATTTTATTTTTAGTTATTTAATAATAATATTAATTTGTTTTTTTGGGGTTTTTTCTTTTTTCTTTTTTCACCAAAGAACTTGTTAACTTCCGAAAATTTAGATATATTTTTAGGAAACTATTTCTTTGTGGTATTTTCCTTTCTTTTTCTAATATTTTTCCGAATCAAACAGGAACAAAATCATTATTAAATTTCAGCATATGTAAAGATTCAAAGTTATAAATTTCATAACATCCGCCATGAAGATCTGAACTTGGATATTTATCTGTGCTCTAACTGCTGGCTTAAGTTTGAACCTAACATTAGGATATTGCTGGTTCTGTGTTGTTTTGCATAGTTAATAATTAATTAATTGCGCGGTCTTGCATGGCTGGTTTTCATGCATGACTTGTAACTGCGGTGGCAAATGTATTCCTTAGAGAAAAACTTTTGTTTTTGTTTTGTTCTAATTCAGATTATTATTATTATTATTATTATTATTATTATTATTATCATTATTATTAGTAGTAGTAGTATTTTATTACTGCTACTTCCACTATTACTACTACTACTATCTTATTGTTATTGTTATTGTTGTTACCATTATTATTATTATCATTATCATCATCATCATCATCATCATCATCATCATCATCTGCTGCTGTTATTTTGATTATTGTAATTGTTGCTGTAGTCGTTGTGATATACATGTAATATTCAATTTTCTTTTTCTATGTTGGTAACTGCATTATTACAATTTCAAGATTTTAAATTACTAATGATATATTTTATTGAAAATTCATTTATAACTGTATTTCTTACTAATCAAACCTTAATAATAATAATAAGAATAAGAATAAGAATAAGAATAAGAATAAGAATAAGAATAAGAATAATAAGAATAATAATCAACATTAAGTCGTTATCTCTTACCCATTCAGATCGAATAGGAAAAGGGTGTCACATTTCTTTCTAAAAGTAACTCGATTTCTGTTTAGTAATAAACATTTAAAAACGATTATGGCGAAATCGCTAATGACGTCACGTTCTTTTGTTGACGTTTCCAGGATATTCGACGTCATATGTTTATTCCATTATGTATGTGACATTTTAAAAGCTGTGTTTTGATTCAACTAAATTTTAAGGAGTAAAATGATTAATATAAAATGCAGGTAACCTTTAAATAGAACATGGAACACTGTCAGGAACTGAAGAGAATTTCATCGAGTGGCATATCACGGCTTCAGTCTTATAACTTGTATAAAACGTAGAACAGATATTATTTTATTTTAAATGCATTTATTTATTTATGTAGTAGCAGAACCAGTAGTATTGTTGTTTTGTTGATTATTTGTTGTTGTTTTGTTACTGTTTTTGTTGTTTGTTTTTTTCTTGCTTTTTTTCTTTATTTTATTTTATTTTATTTTATTTTATTTTATGTATTTGTTGTTGTTGCTGCTGTTGCTGCTATTGTGATTGTTGTATTGGTCGTGATGTTTGCTGGTAACGATTTGTGTTTTTTCTCGTCTTTGGTGTCGATGTTGTTGTAAGTTGTTGCCACCGCTGCTGATGCAAATAACTGTATTGTTAACACAGAGATGGTGGGAGATACAAGAGTAAATCAATTTCATTGACTTAATGTAGACCTGGCAATGTGTTGGAAGATATTTTCAGACATACATAATTATGCACGTACATCTATCTGTACGTGTTTAATTATGTATACCTGAAAATCTTTAGTCTATCTTTATTAATTTTGTATATCTTGTATTTTTGGCAGACGGAAATACAAAGTCTATAGCAGACTGAGTAGAAAGAAAAATGGCCGAACAGAGAGAAACAGAGGAAGGAATAGAAATGGTGGAGAAAAAGAAGAAACCAGATCCACCAAGTAAGTTTTATTTATTTATTTATTTACTAACTTATTTATTTATTTATTTATTTATTTATTTATTTATTTATTTATTTACTTACTTACTTACTTATTTAGTTAGTTTCTTATTTATTTATTTTATTTACTTTATGTTTTTATTTTTCATTTATTTATTTTTTTATTTACTTATACATTTATTTACTTTTTTACTTATCAGTTTATTCATTTATTTATTTACTTGTTTGATTGTTATGCTTGTTTCATTTGTTGGTCGACTGGCTGTTTGTTTTTTGATTGTGTTGTTTACAAATTTGTTTCTTTTAGAGTTCTATGTACAATTATTACTCACTTACTTGCTTACTTATTTATAAAATACATTTAAGTAACAAACAAAAAGGGAAAAACGTGTACACTGAAGTAAAATTATAAAGAACAAAAGTAGCCACTCAACGGAATCGATCCTGTAGCCTTGATCTCGTAGACAATTCGCACTGTTGATCTATTTATCTACAACTGTACATGACGTAGACAAAAATGTATTTACATCGTTTCTGTATTTCTAGGAAACAAAACGTTATTGATGAACGTAATAGATTTTACGTGTAAGTTTTTTTATCTTTGACGTATGAGATAAGAATTTTATTGTTATTTTGTATACATCACGGGATCGATGAATAGCAAACACTCTGTTCAGTTTGAGTGGTCGGGAGTGGTGGTTGTGTGTGTGTGTGTGTGTGTGTGTGTGTGAGTGTGTGTGTGCGTGAGTGTGTGTGTGTGTGTATATATATTTAAGTCATATGTGCGTGTGTGTGCATATATGTGCATGCGTTGTGTGAGTGAGTGTATATGTGAGTGAATTTGAATGTATGTAGATGTACGTGAGCAGAGGTGTGTGCGTGTGTGCGTGTGTAAGTAAATGAGTGGGTTCCTGCTTTGGAGAGAGAGAGAGTGTATGTATGTGCGTCAGTGTGTACGTACGTGCCTAAGTATGTGAGAGAGTGACTGTGAGTACGTGTGTATGTGTACGTCAGTGTGTATACGTGTGAGCAAATACTTGTGTTGGGGAAACATTTCTTCAACAACGTCACTGTCTGTTAGTTTTCTGCATTTCTTTCTTTTCGTCTTTGTGCTGGTGTTAAAAACGTTTTCCTCATACACGTATAAAGTTTTATACACAATACAATCGTGAATTACTGAAAACAGCTACGTGGGATATTTAATTGTTTATTAACATGTTCCCAACGTGGTGGACGTTGTGTATGTTGTCACACAGATCTGTCACAGTCATAATGACAACATTGATTAGTTTACGAGTGTCAGCGTGTTCAAAGGGAGACAACTCCGGAGGGCATGGTTTTGAGTGAATTGACGTGTTCAAAAACAATACGTGCAAAATATTGATTTGGTTCATCAGAGGATGGAAAGTTTCGTGTACGCAACTGGGCAGCCGTTTTTGTTTTTTTTAATGTTTCACTTACTTACTTACTTACTTACTTACTCACTTACTTACTTATTTATTTTATTTATTTATTTAGTTTTATTTTTATTTATTATTTTTTTATTTTAGATATTTTATTTATTTTTTTATTTATCCATTCATTTTTTTATTTTATTTTTTATTCATTTCATTTCACTAACAAGTTTATTGTTTTTTTTTTTTTTGCGGTTTTATTAATGATTTTATTATCATTTTATTATTATTATTATTATTATTATATGTTTAATTATCATCACTCTTACATCATCATTATTATTACCATCATCATCATTATTCTTCTATATTTTATTATCATTATTATTATTATTAGTTAGTTGGAATTATTGTTAATTATTATTGTGATAGGTTTTGATATTTTGTGTATTTTGACAGATATAAAAGAGTGTTTTGTAATACCAAGTCCCTGCAGTTTTAAAGGTGATTAAAGATTTTTAATATTTTTAAAATTTTTTTTATAGGTTATAAACTGTAGTAAAAATTAATTATAGGAAATAAACAGACAAAAAAAAAAAAAAAAAAAAAAAATAAAATAAAATAAAATAAAATAAAATAAAAAAAAACATTTTAAAATTAAATAAAAAATATGCAAACTCAGAAATAATATTTAGATTAGCTTGCGCACGCATGTAAGGAGGAAAAAGGAAAGACAGATTTGACGTAGGATGTACATCTGTATATATGGAATGACGGACGGATGTTTGGATATAACTAAACTTTATTAATGTACGAAGTCTATATACAGATAATGATAGATGAAAACTGCTTTTTCGTTTTTGTTGATCTCATTCGTACAGTGAAACATAAGCCCATAATAGGGCTATAGATAAACCGGAGCAGTGGTTAGATTGGTAAAACAAAGACAGCCACTGGGCGAGTCAGTGAGAAATATCTGTGACGTAAGTCGAACGCTCTAACTGCTGGACCAACGCTTCATTCTGTGTGTTGTTAGCTGCAGTAAAAGTATTTTAATAGTAGTGTTATTTGTGCGCCGTTATTTTTGTCACGAATTCAGCAGAATTCGTCAAGGAAATCAATAATTATTGAAAACGTTTTATTTCGAACACCAGTCAATACACCTACATATTACACTGATAGCGTGACTAAGTATCTGTCACGTGACACCAGCGTATCCATTGCGAGTTCAAAAGAATTCATGGATATTGCTTAGTGTTAATGATAATAATAATAATAATAGAAGAAGAAGAAGAAGAATGAAAACAACAATAACAACAACGAATATATATATATATATATATATATATATATGTATTTATTTATTTATTTATAATATAAAAACAGAATGAAAATACACATCCATACATTACTACATTACTGGACATAAGTATACACTTAAAAAAATACACACTTATACACACTATGTACTCATACGCATACATACATAAATACACACACACAAACACACACACAAACACATATACACATGTAAACACGCACATAGTCATATACACATACACTTACATACACACAAATAAAATGATATATACACTTTGTTTTTGTTTTTTTGACTCTTATTCTTATTTATATTATATATATATATAGAAAAAACAAAAACAACGTATCTACATCATTTTATTTGTGTGTATGTATGTATGTGTATATGACTATGTCTGTGTTTACATGTGTATGTGTTTGGGTGTGTTTGTGTGTATATATATATATATATATATATATTTATATATGTATGTGTATGAGTACATAATGTGTATAAGTGTTTTTTTTGTGTTTTTTTTTTTTTATTTGTATATTTAAGTCCAATAATGTATGGATGTTTATTTTCATTCTGTTTTTATATTAAAAATAAATAAATAAATGAATAAATAAAAGCAGAATAGTAATAAAATAAAATAAAAACGAAGATTCTGATCCGTTTTACTTTTTTAATTACCGGAAATGACGGAATTTCTCTCGGCAAAACTCTAATATATTCGGAAACCTGACGACAAACACTGTGGCGAACCAGTGGATCTACAAATAATAAACACACACCGGGTAATGACGGAATAAAACGATGCAACCGATTAATTAATTTGTCATATATTCCACATACCGGAAATATCCGAGAGATACCGAGACGAAACGACTGATCCGTTGTTAATGGAAGCACCGGAACTGGCCGGTTCATACCGAAGTTAACCGATTGATCGTTTTTCGTTACATGAAAGGATTTTCCCAGAAATATTCAGTCAGACTCCAACAAATACAACCGGAAATGAGATTTTGATTTCCCGTGCTCTGACAGTGAACCAACCAATCGAAACAATGCTTATTCACGCTTGATTAATTTCTGTTGATCACTTTCGTTCTATAAAAGTAAAATAAGGTTTAAATTAAAACTCTGGTCGAATCGATTAATTATCTTGTATGGGTATTTTTTTAGCAAACAGAGAGGTTGGTATACATGTCACTGATAGATCACAAAACTGGATCTGACTGATATATTCTAAGTAGTACGTATATTTTATTTCAAACTTCTTGTTTAATTCAGTTGTCTAGTTTTGGTTCCTTTTATATGTTTGTTTATTTGATTTTTGTTTTCGTTTCGTTTAGGATGTTTGTAGCTTAGTTGTTTCTTTTATTTTCTTTTATTTTTATTTTTATTTTTTATTTTTTTTTTATTTTATTTTTTTTTTTTTCGGTTAAATGGTTTTTGTATTTTTATCGCTGTTGGTTTCTTATGGGTTTTTTTTCTTTTCATTTTTTTCTTCTTTTCATTTTTTTCTTCTTGTTTCTTTTCCTGTTAGTCCTTTTTTCTTTTTATTATGTCTTATTTCTTTACTTTTTCATCCATTATCTTTTTTCTTTCTTCCATTTTACTTATTTAATATTTTTTATTTTCATATTATTAGTCTATTTTGTATTCTTTAATTGTTATTAATTTGTTCTTCTTTCTATCTTTCATCCTTATTTGTTTACTCATTTATTTGTTTCTTCGTTTCGTTCTTTGTTTGCCTATTTATTCACCGTTTCATTCGTTTATATATTTGTTTCTTTTATTATTATTTTTATTATTATCATCATTATCATCATCATCATCATCACGATCATTATTATTCATCCTTATTTGTTTACTCATTTATTTGTTTCTTCGTTTCTTTCTTTGTTTGCCTATTTATTCACCGTTTCATTCGTTTATATATTTGTTTATTATTATTATTATTATTATTATTATATTGTTATTATTATATTATTATTATTATATTGTTATTATTATTATTATTATGCTCTCTTTTGTTCATATTTTGTTTTCTCATTTTCGTTCACATTCACGTTGTTTTCGTTATTCTGTTTATTGTTATTACTTTCTTTTCTAGAGCTGTAATTTTTATTTTTTGTTCAGAAGGAAATAAGCGATTTATCTAATTACATAGCAGTAAAGACAAAAACACACCAAAGAATGTTAAGAAACAAATGAAATTGATATCCAATTGCATAGATCCAACGAAGCACATTAAGTACATCCTAAAAGTAAGAAAAAAAAAAAGAAGAAAGAAGCACAAAAACAAAACGACGACAATAGCAATAAAAACAAAGCAACAACAAAAATAGAAAAAAAAATAATAAACGACAATCATAACAACAACAGCAGCAACGGCAACTACAGCAATGACAACAACAACAACAACAACAACAACAACAATAATAATAATAATAATAATAATCAGAATAATCAGAATAATAATTCTGTTATGATTTTGTTATTATTGTTATTATTAACACTATTACTACTATTACTATGACCACTACTACTACGACTACGACCGTGACACAACTAACAACATGACACTAATAAGAAGACAACAGTAACAGAGATAACTGATCAATACACGATCTGCACTTTTGCTTATAACTTACTTCATCTATTAATTATCTCTATTAATTTTGATTCATTATTTATTAAATGGATCAATGGTTCCTCCATTTTATTTTTCTGAGTGCTTTGTCTGACATGAAATGCAGCTCTGAATTCACTCAAGGGAAAACTGGGTAGATATTCGCAGTTGCATTTCGTCTTGAAGGAAGCAAAATTTTTAAAACGTAGTTCTAATATGTGTGTGTGTGTGTGTGTGTGTGTGTGTGTGTGTGTGTGTGTGTGTGTGTGTGTGTGCGTGCGTGCGTGTGTGTGTGTGTGTGGTGATATACTTCTGCAGTAAACAGTTTAATTAAACAAAAATGATTTCTAGATAAACGAAATTAACCGTAACCTTTTTGTTCAGTATACTATCCGTTTTTTTTTTTTTTACCTCACGTTTCACTGAATAATTCTGACGCTCTCTGCATTGTTTTACTATCGATTTATCTGCATTTTCGTTTTTTATAGCTTTTTAAATCACTTAGCGTCAAAGCTCTACATATAAGCAATAGAAAAACAGTCGTAAAGGCAGATCTGAATGTGTCACCGAGGTCGTTGTTGTTGTTTTTTTTGGTTGTTTTTTTTTGACACGGTATTTGCATTTATTGTTAAGCTTTTCCTATTTCTTTGTGGATCGGTAATTTGAGGTATGCCGTTATAACTAACTTTCTTTAACGTACTGGATATTAATTACTGTTATGCCTTACTGACGTAAATATTGTGTCGTAAATACAGAGCAATTTTATAAAGTAAATAAGCTGCTGAAATTTGAGTTTTGAAATACACAGAATTTAACATTTAGCCTTTTAAATTTTCTGGTGCAAAAACTTATTGTTATATTCTTATGATCTTTTTTTAATTTACTGCTATTAAAATATACTGCTATATTTTGCTGAAGTCATATTTAAATGCCATAATTACGGAATATATAATTAACCTTCATTTATTTTTTCTAGATATATAATTTGCCGTCACATTTATTGGATACCGTATACAGTCATTTTACTGTATAAATATTTACCTTCTTTATTATTTTTTGATACGTTTCATTTTTAAAATATCTATCATTTAGCGTCATCATTTTTACTAGACACATCTTTTACCGTCATTTTTATCAGAAATGTCATTTACCGTTAATTTCAGTAGATTTTACTTGATATATCTCTTAACGTCATTATTTTACAAAATACATCATTTACCGTCGTTTGACTGAAATAAACCTTAACCGTTGTTATTAACCGTATTTACAGTTCGCTGTTAATCGTTACGTCTTTGTTTTGTTTTTCAGACTCCAGTCCTCGGCAGAGTGGATCTGAGGAGAGCTCGGATAAATTTGCCACGCTCATCAGTCGACTCTACGGCCCAGACTACGTTGCTGCCAGGAAGCTGCTGAACCGACGTCTCAAAAACAAAGGGATGGGGGCAAAGCCGGCGTTGTCGCTGTACGATCGCATCATGTTGTACAGAAAGATGAAAGAAAAAGAGGTATCGTGTCTGAGTTTGTTTTGTTTTGTTTTGTCTGTTCACGTGATTATTTGTTTCTTCTTCTTCTTCTTCTTCTTCTTCTTCTTCTTCTTCTTCTTCTTCTTCTTCTTCTTCTTCTTCTTCTTCTTCTTCTTCTTCTTCTTATTGTTATTATTATTATTATTATTGGAAAGAGAAAGAAAGATAGCTCTAAAGAGAGACAGACTGAAGAATAAAGACAGAAAGAAAGAAAGAAAGAAAATTCTTTATAGAGAATGTATATTGAAGCGAAAGAAGCTTATTACTAAAGAATGAGAGAAAGGAAGAGAGACAAGGAGAAATAGATGGCTAGAAGAAGAGTCAGAGATAGAGAGAATGAGAACGAGTTATGTTGATGTGTTTACGTTATCTATGGAGATGTGTATTTATTTACGATATATTTGTAAATAAACGACTAGTAAAAATTGTGTCACCTGTGCAGGTGAATCGTTGATAAATATCCATTACATGTACTTGATCGGTCCTCATTTATTTATTTATTTATTTATTTATTTATTATTTTGTTTCATTTTGTGTCGTATTTGTTTTGTTATTTTTCTTTCTTTGTCATCACCACCATCATCTTCATCAACAACATCATTATACCCATAATCTCTACACTCATCACCATCATCATCATCATCATAGTAGTAGTAGCAGTAGTAGTAGTAGTAGCAGTAGTAGTAGTAATAGTAGTAGTAGTATCACAACCATCATCTTATCAATCATCATTACTCTCAAAACTCATTAAAAAGTTGTAAGATTTAAATTGCAAATAAAGTAATAATATAATAATAATAATAATAATAATAAAAATAATAATAATAATAATAAAATAATAATAATAATAATAATAATAAAATATAATAATAATAATAATATTAATAATAATAATAAAATAATAATAATAATAATAATAATAATAATAATAATAAATATATAATAATAATAATAATAATAACAATAATAATAATAATAAATAATAATAATAATAATAACAACAACAACAACAACAATAATAATAAATAAATAAATAAATATGCCTTTCTACACTGTTAGCGCTATTTTATAACTAGACTTTTTTTCCTTCCAGTTTCAAACACATAACGGACACCACTCTCTTTTTTTATATTTTTTTTTTTTCTGTTCAGACAAGCGTCTGTCATAAACTCGGCTATGAAAAGAGTCTCTCCCGCGTTCACAGCGGTCCTGTAAACTGAGATTAAACTCTGATTTAAACATTTCTAAGTAAAGACGTCGCTTTGTAACACGCCTTTCATGCTGATCCTTGCTTCACAATGGAAGCTGCACCCGTCTCACAAAACAGATGTCAGATATTTCGGCTCGTCTTTACAAATTACTTACTTTATCTACACGCGATGTGTGAGCTGGTTAGTTATTCAGGGAGGTGCTACAGGGGAGGGGGTGAGCGTCTGTTTTTTCGATTCTTAATTTGTTTGTGTTGTATTGTAATAATCTTTCTGTTTTGTTATGTTGTAGTTATTTTTTGTGTTTTTATTTTAATTTCTAATTTTTAATTTTATCTTGTAGTTGTTCTTGCTCTAAATCTATTGAAAAATCAGTTATTTCGTTTATTTATGTATATTTGAAATACCGTTGAAATTTCGTGTGGTCGTTGGTTTTGAAATATAAGAATTAAAATTCTTATAGACACAGAGATTTTTTTTTTTTTTTCAATTAAAGAACTGAATTAAAATGTCAGTAATTTACATACTAATGTAAAACAAAAGTTTTTATTTTTATTCGAGAAAGATATCCTATCCACCTACCTATCCCCACCAGAAAATGTACTTTAATGACGACCACCCCTCCACCCACCCCTCCACCCTCTAAATCCTAACTGTTCCCAGTATTTAGTAGACGACGTTGTAGTCAGGATGTAAATCATCCACGTCTGTGCAGCATGGAAATGAAGAGTTGTAAAACATTTAACTAGGTGAGTGTGAGATAATTATGCAAATGAAGCATTAATTAAGTACATAGAACTATTACAGTGTTAAAGTTTGTTCATAATTAGGTGACGTGGGTTAATAACTGTGGTGTGAGATACATATTTTTCCACATGTTGACACTGTTCACTAAAGGGGTGGAAATGGTCTATTTTTAGATTATTATAATGAACTGTTTTCATTTCTAGACGTTTTAATGTTTGTATTATGTCGAAGACCATCAAATGTGAAACACAAATGTTGTGTACGTGTTTTAGAAAGGAGTTTATTTTGTGTACTTTTTATGTGTGGGTTAGAACAGTATTTTGTTTACATATAGATCTATCTGTGTGTATATATTCCTGTATTTGCATGTGTG
The DNA here is from genome assembly GCA_012295275.1 of Chrysomallon squamiferum. Classification (NCBI taxonomy): domain Eukaryota; kingdom Metazoa; phylum Mollusca; class Gastropoda; order Neomphalida; family Peltospiridae; genus Chrysomallon; species Chrysomallon squamiferum. Next base: position 13,308,530 of record CM022675.1, read on the forward strand.
TGTGTGTGTGTGTACATTTTATATTTGTATGTCTGTGTATTGAGTATATTTGTATGTGTGCGTTTGTGTTATTGTATATATTTCGTTTGTGTTACTGTTTATTTTCTTATATGTGCGTGCGTTTGTTAGTGAGTGTGCGTGCGCGTGTGTGTGCGTGTGTGTGTGTCTGTGTGTGTCTGCGTGTGTGTGTGAGTGTATGCGTGTGTGTCTGTGTGTGTGAGTGTGTCTGTGTGTGTGTGTGTGTGTGTGAGTGTGTGTGTGTGTGTGTGTGTGTGTGTGCGTGCGTGCGTGTGTGTGTATGTGTGAAGAAAATGAATCAACCCTCTCGTTTATCATTCTTCTCTACCACTGAGCTATGGTCATCCATTTTGGTTACCTTGACAACAGTATAAAAAGAAGAAGAAGAAGAAGAAGAAGAAGAAGAAGAAGAAGAAGAACTAGAAGTAAAACAACTTTAAAATAAATTTTAAAACAAAAGAAGAAAAAATTGAAGAACAAAAAAGTTATTATTATTATATATTATTTATTTATTTATTTATTTATTTATTCATATCCTTTTTTTATTTTTTTATTATTTTATTATTTATTTATTTATTTATTTTTTTTTTTTTTTCGTCTGGTTTACATTGAAGACTGGAGAAATAATCGCTTGCAACATCGAATCCATTAACTGTGTTCAGAGACCCACAAATATTGTACACGTTACCATGGTGATATCGACAATTAAAGCTCCAGCAATCGACTACACACTGAAATTTGCTTCGAGTAAACATAAGTGCAGATATATTGATAAACATTTCTTTTTAATTTACTCAGATAGATTGCTGCTATTGTTGTCTGTAGCCATGGAGATGGTGCTTCGTCATCATTGTTACTGCTTTACGTTGTTTTGTTTTGTCTTTATTTATTATTATGTAATTATTCTTTTATTATTATTATTATTATTATTATTATTATTATTATTATTTTTATTATTATTATTATTATTATTATTAGTATTAGTATTATTATGTGTGTTTGTTTTGTTGTCTTTTTTTTCAAGATGGATATTAAATTCAAATTATTATTATTATTATTATTATTATTAATAGTAGTAGTAGTAGTAGTAGTAGTAGTATTGTTATTAGTATTAGCAGCAGCATCATCATCATCAACACTATCATTATTTATTGTTATTATTATTGTTGTTATGCATTAAACTATACTGTATTATATTTATGATATTATAGTACATTATGTTGTTATATTATGTTATATTATGTTATATTATATTATATTATATTATATTATATTATATTATATTATATTATATTAAATCATATATTATATATTTCTGTGAGATGTATTATCATATTTCTTTTTAATAGTGATGGGATGTGCATCAGAACTGCGTGTCGTAATAAAAAGTACTGGCGTAGATACGACATGAAATGTTTTTATTTAATTGATTTTCATATTAATATACGACTGTCTCATTAACTATTAACAAAATATGACATCGGTGCACATTAAATTATTTATGTTTTTAATTGTGCAGGAGCTGAATGCAGATATACCGTGTAAATCTACGAGAGAGAGAGAGAGAGAGAGAGAGAGAGAGAGAGAGAGAGAGAGAGAGAGAGAGAGAGAGAGAGAGAGAGAGAGAGAGAGAGAGAGAGAGAGAGAGAGAGAGTAAAACGAGAGAGAAATTTAATACGAGAAAGAAAGAAAGAAAGGCTAAACGACTGAGAGAGAGAGAGACAAAGAAAGAAAGAAAGATAACAACATTTTAATAAATTCTTTATTTCAGATCACAAGACTGATGTCATATATTTTTAATACAAAATTCATGCTTTTCTATGAATTTATTAAGGTTATTTTTTACTTATTTGATATTATTACAACTACCTGTCATTTGTATAATCGTGTGCATGATAATGTGTCTTGTCATTTATCATTACTGTTGTTGTTTTCTTGTCTGTCAGTAACTATATCATTTCTATAATACAACTAATCTACATACTAATCAACTAATCAAACCAGACGATTTAATAAAATGATTGCTAATTTATTAATTAATTACGAAGCAATCTAACAGGTGGTGAAACAGCGATAAGAAAGATACTGAGCGAAAAAAGAAATAGTACGGAAAGACGCAGTACAGGATAGCTAGTTATCTGCTCTTTATTTATTTTAATTATTTTGTTTTATCATTCCCTTTATTTATTTATTTATTTATTTATTTATTTTAATTTTTTTTTATAATTTTTTTTTTTCGAAGATGGGGAATATCAGTTTCACATTATAATTACTAATATTGTTATTCAGGACGCCGAAAAGGCAATCAAAGAAGAACCTCCTCGAAAAATCGATCGCACGAAAAGCAACAATTCTCTGGACAGCGTCGACATATCTCAATACACCAACAACAACAACGAGCCCAGAACTCCCACTCCTAAACCGACTATCACGACAAACCAGCGCAGGACCGGAAGTGCTCATGACGTCATCCGGCGGAAGCGAGAGCAGGTACAAACAAGAAAGCGGTCACTAAGTGCGAGAGAAGACTCGCTACGTGACCCTTCCGTGACGTGTCAGTGTGCTGTGACGTCACTGAAACCCGGATACGTCACCGTTCCTAAAATAATCTCCACCGACCAAAATCATATGAAATATGTTTACATTACGCGGTCAATGTCCGTCCCTGAACTCTTTGGCAGCGGGTCAGATGTCCAGGCGCACGGACGAGATGCGGAAGTGGGTAGGAATTTCAAAAGGGTGCGAAAGAAAAGGAGAGATTCGAATCCAAACGAGTTCACGCTCGCTGAAAAAGTTTTCTTGCAAAGAAAAGTTATAGCGGCTTTCGGGTCGTTTGATACCGAGGTATTTCTCGCTCCGTTATCCCGGGCAACACACAGACACACGATGAAACGGCAAAGACGGCCCTGAATAGCAATAAAAAAAAGGGGGTGGGGTTGCTCAGAATGTGCCCATCCTTGTTAAGATAACGTAACATAAAGGTTAACGCTAATATTTTTGATTACATTGTTTTATTATTTTGATTTCGCCCGTGACTACGCCTATGAACTATTATGACGTATTATAATGACGCCATTTATATCCGAAACAGTTCTATACTGGACAGGAAAGACTGCTATATATCATTAATATTTTCAATACAATACATAATAATAATAATAATAATAATAATAATTTCTTCATATTTCACTAACCTAAAATAATGTAACTTAACGTTACTAACTCTGACATTTTACTAATATTATTACTAACATTACTAACAAAGATAACATTTTCATTACTGTGTTACTGCTACTGCTGCTATTGCTATTATTACTACTACTAATATTACTTATTACTTCTATTAAAACTGTTGCTACTCCTATAATATTATTATTATTACTACTACTACCGCTGCTACTACTATATCACTACGACTACTATTGCTACTACAACATCTACTAATACTAGTGCATCTACTAGAATTATTACTACTTTATTTATAACTACTGCTGTATCTACTACTACTACTACAACTAGTACTACAATTCACGCTACTACTATTACTATTACAGTATAGGTATATCATTTTTGTAACTGTTGGTATTTCTAAATCTTTACCACGACTTTTTATAGACTATTGCTACAACAAGAACAATTATAAATATACAACATCTACAGTAATTACTACTACAACAACAACAACAAGTCTATAAGCACGTTGTTTAGAGTAACTACCAGAATTTGACTTATTGGTAGCAGTATAATACACGCCTTTTTAAAAAAATTTTTTTCACAATTTTGTTTAGAAAATATCTTTTCTAGTTATAGTCGCTGTAATAGTATAATTTAATAGGACACAACAATAAATTAATAGATTAATTACTATAAATAAATAAATAAATAAATATATTAAAACAAAAATTAGATAACTGAACTTCAAATCTCATAAATCGTACTTTTATCTCTTTCTTTTCCCTGTATATTATTATTATTACTATTATTATTATTATTATTATTATTATTATTATTATTATTATTATTATTATTATTATTATCATTATTTATTTATTTATTTATTTATTTTATTTTATTTTATTTTATTTTATTTCATTTTGCGCTAAATACCTTTCGAATATTTAATAACGAGACATCATTATGGTTACTAAGAGATTACGTTGCCTAGCGACATGTAATTGTGATTACATTGTTACACCGAACGCGCTGCCAAAGAGAAGGTCGCTGTGTTGTTATTCCTGTGTCTGTGTTTGTCTGTTATTTTTTGTGTTATTTATTTATTTATTTACTCGGTTACTTCCTTTATTTCTGTTAACATTGCCACTACTAGTAGTTGTAGTAGCAATGGTTGTAGCATTTTCAGCAGTAATCGCAAAAATAGTAGTAGTAGTAGTAGCAGTAGCAGCAACTACAGCAGCAGCTACAGCAGCAGTAGGAACAGCAGTAGTAGAAACAGGAGGAGGATAAGGAGCAGTAGTTGTTGTTGTAGCAGTGACGTTGATAACAAAGTCGTAGAAAATATAATTATATAATTTTAAAAAGTTTAATGTCTCTGTTGTATGTTTTTAATTGCATGCGTCTTCGTGTAATATATATATACACACACACACACACACACATATATATATATAATCCTTTTCTTTTCTTCAACTAAAGCAGGACACACTAAGACTCGAGCAGGACGAGGTAAAAGCGACACCACGTGACGTGTTTGTCGACATCAAGGAAACTAATGAGGTAAAACTGCCCAGTGGTTTAGTTACGAAGATGATGATGGTGTTGTTGTTGATGATGATGATAATGGCGAAATAATGATGATAACAGTGATAGTGATGGTAGTTGTGATGGTGTTGATGATGATGATGATGATGGTGTGATAATGATGATAGTAGTGGTGGTATTGAGGATTATGACTGTAGTGATTGTACTGTGATGCTGTTGTTGATTATAAGATGATATCGATGGTGGTGATGAATAATGATGCTGATGTTTGTAATAATGGTGATGATCATGATGATGATTGTAGAGATTATGGTCATAACGGTGTTGTTTTTGATGATGATGATGTTATTTTCAATATTTAAGAAAAGTAATTAAATTATTTTACATATTTTAATTTAGAAATGTCAAAGATTTTTTTATAAGATAAGTGAGAAAGAACAGAATAGAGGGAACAGGCAAAAAAAAAAATAAATAAATAAATAAAATACTTCTACTACTACTACTATTACTACTACTACTACTACTAATAATAATAATAAGAAGAAGAAGAAGAAGAAGAAGAAGAAGAAGAAGAAGAAGAAGAAGAAGAAGAAGAAGAAGAAGAAAGAAAGAAAGAAAGAAAGAAAGAAAGAAAAGTACACCAGAAGAAAAGAAGCGAAAAACGAATGAATGAAAGTGACCTAAAAAAAAAGAATAAAAAAGACAGAAGCAAAGAATGTATGAAAATGCAGGAAGGAAAAGAAAGAAAGA
>CM022675.1:13321516-13326516 GCA_012295275.1 Chrysomallon squamiferum
TAGTAGTAGTAATAATAGTAGTAGTTGTAGTTATAGTAGGAATAGTAGTAGTATCAGAAATAGTATGGCAACAGCATCAACAGTAGTAGTAGTAATAGTAGTAGTAGTAGTGGTAGTGGTAGTAGTAGCTGTAGGAAAAGTAGAGTAGTAGAAGTAGCTATAGTGATGTAGTGGAAGTAGTAATAGTAGTAGTAATAATAGTAGTAGTTGTAGTTATAGTAGGAATAGTAGTAGTATCAGAAATAGTATGGCAACAGCATCAATAGTAGTAGTAGTAGTAGTAGTAGTAGTGGTAGTATTAGCAACAATAGGAACAGTAGTAGCAGTAGTAACAGCAGTAGCTGTAATAGCAGTAGCTGTAATAGCAGTAGCAGCAGTAAAAGTGGTAGTAGTAGTAGTAGTAGTAGCAGCAGCAGCAGTAAAAGTGGTAGTAGTAGTAGTAGCAGTAGCAGCAGCAGTAGCTGTAGCAGTAGTAGCAGCAGCTTAGTAGTAGTAATATCAGTAGCAGGAGCTGCAGTAGCTGTAGTAGTAGTAGTAGCAGTGGCAGTAGAAGCAGCAGCTGCAGCAGTAGTAGTGGTGGTGGCGGAAGAATGAATCTCTTTTATTCTTTCCGTAGGGCGATGTTTCAAATGCTGCCTCCACGTCGACGTTGGATAAACTTGTTTACGACTACAAACAGGCTCTGGCGACAGAGACTCGGCTAGGAGAGTCGTTTCTCGAGTCCATAGCACGCGCCAAGAGCTCGAACAGACGAATGAAACAAATAATCGTCGAAAGTAAGTAGAATTTAAAATCAGTTAACAGGATAAAAGTTTTGTGTGTTTTAATTTTGTTTATTTATCTCTGTACTGAATTCTTTGTATCTAGAAAGGATTATTTAATACCCGATACCTGTATTTTGATGATGACTTGTAGTAGCAATACTAGTAGTACTATTAGTGTAGTAGTAGTAGTAGCAGTGATGGTAACAGTAGCAGTAATGGTAGTTGTTTCTCTGTAGTAGTAGCTGAAGTAATAGTACTGGTAGGAGTGGTAACGGTAATAGGAATATTGTTAGCAGTTTTATTGGCATGGTAGTGTTGGTAGCAGTGGTAGTAGTAGTGGTGCAACAGTGGTAATAATAGTAACAACAGTGGTAGTAATAGTAACTGCAGTAATAGCAGCAATAGTAGACGATGGAGTCGGGGTAGAAGTAAATGATAGTGGTAGTTCTAACAGGAGAGCAGCAACACATGTTACAGTAGTTGTTGTGGTAATGTTGGTGGAATAGTACCAGATTTTATTTTTGTCATGGTATTAGTGGAAGTAACAGTAATAAGGTAATAAATCTGTATTGATACTCCTGAAAATTGTTCTAGTGTTTAAAATGAAAACCGTAACTGTATCAAATGGACCTATTAGACACACAAATAGACAGACAGAAACGTCAGACAGACAATGGATGATACAGACAGTCAGAAAGACTAAGATATATATTAATTTATATATTACTACATAATTTTATCTTTATTTTTTTCTTATTTTGTTCTTATTTTTTTTTTTGTTGTTGTTGTTTTTTTTTTGTTAGATAACAAAGAGAAGTTAGAAAACAAATCTTTTGCATCGACAACATCGACGACGCCATTGATGTCGAGTGACACGACGCTTCCTGTGACACCAAACAGAAAATCAGTCACAAATCACAGCAGCAGTGTCTCCCATGATTCAAAGAGCGTAGACACAAAAAGACCGGATTCTGAAAATTCTCCTGCATGTAAATCTGTGAATGATCAGGAGACAGAAACCAGCTGTGAAAACAACGCAAACAATCAGGACGTAAATGAAATGAAAATTTATAAAGATCTACCTTCACCAGAGAGAGTTCTAGTTTCGTCAAAGGGGAATAACTCTGCTGAAACACGTGAAGATTTAATTACAGAAAATGTTATTAATAAAATGGAAGTTTCTGAAGACCAACCTTCCGCTGAAAGAGTTCCAGAGCGGACAACGGGGAGTAACTGTGATGCAATTAATGGAGATAATGCTGTGATGGAAACGGAAGTTTCTGAATGTCCGTCTTCCTTTAAAAAAGATCCAGTTTCTTACAAGGAAGATAACTCTAGTGATGCTTCAGACAACAATAACGACGCAACTGAGGAACATGTAAGTGAGAAGGATGGGAAACTAACAATCAAACAGCAAGTTCTTTTGACTCCTCTCTGACTGAAAGAGTTCCCATTAAGGGACATAACCAGGCAGAAATTGACTCAGATAATTCAGAAGACCAGTCAAAAGAAAGTTGTGCAAAAATAACAGAAGCCTATTCTGACCAGCTAGCAATGAATCATTCTGAAGAAATTCAAATAGAGAGACAAAACAAAGAGAATAAAACGAATAACTTAATTGAACCAGAACGTATTGTTGACGAAAATGAGGCTACGGGTTCGGATGAAACAGCTCCCGAAAGAATTCAAACGAAGGGAAACAACTTACATCACAAAGAAACTAACCGAGCAGATCAGACCACTGACGTAACTGAAAAAGAAGAGACAATTTCTGTGAATACGATTTCAAACGAAAGAGCTAAGAGTAAGGGAGATAAGCAGGACAGTGCGTGTACTGAATCTTCTAATCGAAGAACGAATCAAAGGTCAATGTCTGACCGATTTCAGGATGAAGAAAAAATAACATCGGAACTGGAGGAGAAAACATCAGAAAGTGAAACAATAAAAAAAGATTTTACGTCTTCTTTGGAGGTCGATCCCAGCAAACACGAAGTTGTTATTGAAACTGATTGGAATCAGACATCAGTATCAGCAAAGGATTTAAAAAATAATCGAACAACAAGAAATAATTCTACAGAAATGTCAGGCAAATCCGACGACAATCTTCCATCTGACATTTCACATGCAAAAATAGAGAACGAATCTGTAATGAGATCTTCAAAGTCGCCAGTAATAATGATGGAGAAAAATACTGTGAATTTAAGAGGAAATTCACAAATTACGCCATTCAGTTCTCCTGACAACGTAGTACCCGGTAACAGAAAAAGCGAACAGCAAAAACAAAAAGTCTCCGTAACTGATACTATACCAGACTTTAAAGAAAACACAAGAGATTTTTTTTCAGATGATCTTGAAAATAAAACCGACGACAAAAGGGCTAATATAAGGGATTATTCAGAGGGTTCCTGTTCAAAATCGCCCAGTAAAACAATGAGTGACTCCCCAGAATTTATCAATGAGAATTCGTCAGTGACGTCATTAAATATGCCTCTCGAGGTAATAAATGATGACGTATTAAGTGAACAACAACATGCAGAACATCGGCTCTTAAAATGTAACGAAAATTTAAACAGTAAAGATTATTCATCAGACAAGACCAGCAGAGCAGATAAATCGCTGAAATCTGTGGATTTAACAAACAAGTGTTCACTGGACGAAACGGAGAATCGAGAATGCAGCGCAGCGAAAAACCAAACAGACGGGAAATTAAGTGACGTTCGAAATAAAGATGATGTCATATCGACGGATGCAAATGTGTTGTTAAAATCGTCTGAAAACACAATGAAAAATGCTCCAGTGATTTGTAATCCAGATTCATTAAAGTCGATTTTAAATGACAATCGTTCAGTGAATAAACCAGAAGATTCTGAAATTACGTCTGTATCTTTAACCAAGAAAGATCCTGTCGATGATTCGAATACAGATTCCGGGCAACCTGGTAAACATTCCGACGCTACGCTATCGACAGCCCAAAACAAGGATATCAGTAATTCTGTGAAAGAAAACATATTAATACCAAATTCGCTAAATGCAGCTCTAGAAAAGAATTCTCAGTTAAATGATGTTCCCAGTTTAGCCAATAATTCGAATAACGTGACGTCAGCGGTCAACGAACCCGGAGTTGCTGTATGGTCTAAAGAGCATACCCCAATCGATAACACTTCTAAATATGACCCGCACAAAACCGATGACGAATTATGCTGCCTAACAAGCAAGACCATCTCTGACAATGTACCAAATGACAAGACATCACTTTCAGACGGAGACAAAACGTCCCACAATACGTCAAACCAGAGTCTTTCAGAACTTGCGTCTGAAAACAATGTTCCAAAAAGACAGACGTCTGGTTCGTCTTCCAAAATGGCGTCATCAGAAAACATTGCTTCATTAGATCAAATACCAGAACGTTCTGCAGCAGCAGACCCCGGCCTGTCTCAGAAGATGAACAGTTATAATAAAAGTATTTTATCGGGGAAAAACAGTAAAACCAATGCTAACAGTAAATCTGACACCAACACCCAGCAGTCAGAGCAGAGACAGAAGTACGTACGTCGAATCAGGCGAGCCCAGAGTCTTGTACCTCTAGGGGCGTCTAAAGAAATGCTGTACGACCTCGTTGACAACATCGACGACGACGCCTTCTCGGCTTTGCAGGATTTTTCCGCAACGTTAAACAACAAGGAGGTGAGGAAGAAGAAAACCAACAAGAAGAAAGATGAAGCTACTGAAGCGCCTACCATAACGTCGTTGGTTCTTGAATTTCAGAATGATAATTATCATTCAGATGATTCGGTTGATGTTTCAAGAGAAAGTAACTCTGTAATGAATTACAATGGTAATAGCGAATCAGGAAGCAGGCCCACTGAGAATCGGGGGGATTCGGGATTCCCTTCGGAATTTGGTGATCAATCAGAAGACGCTGTAGAGGTGATTGATAGGATACTCGATCATTCAGAAAACGTTGCAGGTTTGACTGACCAATCAAAAGAAGAAACTTCGACTAAAGATTCTTCAGAAGAAACAGTGAACGAGACGGAAAGAGAACCTTTAGAAAAGGCTGACCAATCAAAAACTGAGGAAGAAGTGACTGACAGGACTAAAACACACCTACCAACAACGAAATCGCTGGACAAGCTGTCTGACAGAACGTACCAGTTCGTTGGTTTGTCGTTGGAACGAGCGTTCACAGATCCAGAAGTCATTTTACAGAACAAGCAGTTCAGAAAGTCCAACCTC
>CM022675.1:13331516-13404016 GCA_012295275.1 Chrysomallon squamiferum
ATTTTGCTTTATTACTATTATTTTTCATAGATAATAATAACAACAACAACAATAATAATGATGATGATGATGATGATGATGATAATATTAATAATAATAAGAAGAAGAAGAAAAAAAAACAGCCATCAACAGCAATAAAAAGAATGATAAACTAATGCGATTAAATTAAATTTATGGATTAGTCTTACCTTTCACTACACACACCATCCCCAGCAGGACACATATCTGAAACAAATCCTTTCCAACGACGTTCATGATGTCTGCAGCTGCGACATCGATATCACAGCAACGGTAAGGAGAGTTAAGTGGTTAGCGTAAAACTTTTAATTTTCGCAGTGTAACTTGGTCCATGGACCTCTTCTTTCGTGTGTCCTGAACTGACTGAGAATACCAAGGGCAGTTTGAACATTTTAAAACTGTAACGGCATCCTCCTAATGAGCGCTTAGAAGCAGACGACACTGCGCCAATGACAGACATAGCCTGGTGTTTCTACAATGTTTCGCTTTTGACAGAGACGAGTAAGAGAGTTTATTTTTTTTTTGTAGACAGAAACGACCTGTTGTCTTAAATGAAAGGATGGATGATTATGAATAAATACATGGTTATAAAAGAAAAAAAGAAATGAAATGAATTGATTTAATGAATAAACAAAGTAAAAAAACTGATTTTATTTATTTATTATAATTTCTTTTTTTATTCATAATTATCAATTATTAAAACTTATTAATGTTTATTATTATCTTTATTATTACTATTGCTAATACTGCCATTACCAGTATTACTATTTATTATCATTATCATCATCGTCATAAAACATTTTAATGTTATTATTATCATCATCATCATCAGATGAGCTACACAAGCAAGAAGGAATTAATAAAGAAACACGTAATAAGAAAGCAACTTACAGAAGGAATGAAGAAATATTTATTTTGCGAATTTTTAATTTTTAATTTTTGTATGACGCTGTTGTTCCTCTTTTTATTTTTGTGACTGTTGTTTTTCCTGTTGCTGCTGCTGTTGTCACTAGTTAGACGGAATTAGCTGCCGCTTTTCGAAGTAACTACAAACAATATTTAACATCCAGCAAGTAAACACATACCACGTACTTTGATATAATTGACATCAAACTAGCAGGTTCACTAAACAGATTTTAACCAGTGACTAATCATACTTCAGTCCTGTGTTGTAATCACTAATCAACTAATTCAGATTGAAGTGAGAGGAAAACAACGTTTCAAAAATATTTTTTAAATAAAATAAAATGACGTATGATGAAAGTGAAACTGAAAAGAAAGAAATACTTTCAGTGAGAAGAAAAACTGGTCTTGTTTGGTATTTGTGTTTCTGTTTTGTTTGTTTCTTTTTTCTTCTTCTTTTTAATTTTATTTATTTATTTATTGTTATCAATTTATTTGTTATTAGTCTTTTTTTAATCAGAAGAAAATTGTTGGTGTTATTTTTTCTTTTCTTTTTTCTTTTTTTGTAGATATAAAAAAACAGAATTATATAATTCTTATTATCTTCATTAACTAACTCATTTCAATCCTAAATAAAATGTCCAGTTACAAAAGAAAATATAAAGGTAATTGTCTTTTTTTTTTTTCGAGAAATTATTTTTTAAAACAAAAAGAATTTTTGTATTCTGTATCTAAATGTTTTCTAAATATTTGAAAGAATTTCTATCCGTACGCATGATCAATACATTTGTTTCGGTTAATACCGAAATCACCCGAAGTAGGGCGTTTAATTACGAACAGTTTCGAAGTGCTACAATTTAAATCAGGCTACATCGCTTATGTACATTTTGGGCATAACCAGTTTCTTTAGGCCATAGGCCATTATTTGTTTTTGTGGCGATCAGCGGAATTTCACGGCGATTTATCGGCGTTCTCCGTATTTTGAACAAACACCCACGTTTACATGCCGATGTGTAACAACCCAACTTTGCTCTTTCGGCAAACAGACAACATGCAAATAATACTGGCTTGGCGTTCGTTGAAATGTGAGAAAGTTTTGCGTCTGCTGTTATTAACGATGCAATTTGTTTGCGTTTTCAAAATGATGTAACTGAAGTATTCGCGCGTCTTCTGCATGTTCAGCTCACGTTCCAGTTACATTAAAAGAAAACAATATGTCATTCGTCGTTAATAATAATAATAATATTTTAAAAAAGGCTTAAAATATTTTTATAAAATAATGATTAAATTCCTCCATGTTCTTTAGAGCATCATCTCTGTCGAAGGCAAATTTCTGGGTTTGTTTACCGTCACTGAATACACGTAGTTAGTTGTTTACAAATACTGTTCGAGATTGTCAATTTCCTGGCAATCTTTTGCTAATCTGGGCTTAAGATTTTGTCAGAAGTCAATGAAAATTTTGCTTTCCTGCAGTTTTTCGCAATGTTCTAACGAGAAATACGGTTTCAATGTTATCGGAACGTAACTAAATGAAAAGCAGACGTCTTAAAATATCGTTCATTAGTTGTTCCATTTTGTGATTTTTATTTCTTTCTTATTAATGTATTTCATTATTTATTAATCACCAATGGTAATAGTAATAATGGTAGAGGTCGTAGCTGCAACAGCAGTTGTAGTAGTAGTATAATAATAATAGTAGTAGTAGTAGTAGTAGTAATACTACTTGTAGTAGTGGTAGTAGTAGTAGTTGTTGCAATGGTGGTAGTTGTAGTATGTTTTGATTTGTTTGCATACGTTGTTTTTAATATATCAAAAACTATCCATTTTGGTTATAACAAAGAATAGTTCTATAAGTTTAGAAGATAATTAAATTAATCAGCTTAATTTCTATTAATTAACTGTATAATTATAAAAGTCTAAATTGTATTTAAAAGCAAAATTAATAATTAAAGAAAGAAGCAGAATATATTTATTCCGTTTTCCTTCACTCTCAGTTTACTAGAAGTGGACGAGGCCTTCTTTATAAATGCTCGAGACAAAACGTCATATTTGTTTCTGCACCAGACAAAACGTCATGGGCTTGTCAATCGCGCGAACTGTACCCGATCGTCTGCTTTATGACACGTGAACTATGTTTCTCTTCGCATTCGCCTATTTTAATAATATTTGTACAGTCGTCTGCAGTCTTTACATAGAACATTACCGAGGTCGATGCAATTACTGAACAATTCATCTTCTGTTTGCATTCATCTTTTCTCATAGAAATTACCCTTTTTTATTTCTTCTTCTTTTTTTTTTTTCTTTTTCTTTTCAGAAATAAACAGCTGGTTAAATCTCCATAATGGCATATGTAACATTTTTTTTTTTTTTTTTGCTTTTGTTTTTAATTCTATTTTTTAAAGTATAACGTCCTTTTTTACACTTTATTTAGTTTCGTAGAAATTTATTTCTGAGAAAACAAAAGACAAAAGTGAAATATGTGTGCATATGTTTCTGTATCTATCTGTATGCATGTTTTTGATCCCACTAACAACACTGCCACCATCACTATATTTAGTATTATACAGTTGTCCATCGAGCAGTGATTCTATTATTATTATTATTATTATTACTGTTATTGTTAGATAGTCAAACTTGTTGCAGCTGTACTTAATACAATTGTGGTGGTTTTATCATCATCATAATAATAACTATATCATAATGATAATCGTTGTCGAGGTTGCTATCGTGGCTGTCGTTGCTGTTTAACTGTCGCGTTGAACGTTTGTTATTCTCTGCTTAGATTATCTCTCTGTTTACAAACCTTTGTAGTGACCCTGAGACAAAAGTCTACTTAATTCGCATTTCCGCTTGTAGCGGTGGCCAAAACACGAGCCAATATTACCTCGCATCAACAGTTTGACAGAGAATACTATGTAACACGAATTCCATGGTGTTTGTCAAACTTAGATACAGAACAATGAAAACAGTAAGGAAGAAATGTAGAGAAAAGAAAAAAAAATACTCCGTTAGAGAGATAATCGAGGGAACTGACATCTTAAGAGAAAAATGACGTCAGAAATGAAACATTTGTTATTTTTTTTTTTTTTTTTACTTATATATTTCAGACACTAACATTTTTATGGGATCGGTAATACTCGTTGGTTATTTATTTATTTATTTATTTATTTTTTAAATAAATACAGGTCTTCTTTGTTACTGTAGTATTATTTGGTTTAATGCATTTATATTTTTTACTACTAGTATTACTACTACTACTACTACTACTATTACTACTACTACTACTACTACTACTACTATTACTACTACTGTTACTGTTAATAGAAATAACACAACTACTACTGTTAATATTATTTATCAAAGAATTTATTGTAAACTTTAGACTTATTTATTCCATAATGGATAACTAAATAAATTATTTAACTACAAATGCAGTTTTACTGTGCTCTGAATTAATGTAAATATATTAACAGTAGGGCTGCAGTATTATCATGTTGCAGTGACATGTTTAAAGTGGTTTTCAAAGCTGTGAGATAATCAATAGAGAGTTGTGTCCCTTGTTTTCTTCACCTAACTGTAAAACCAGAAAGACTTGTCGCTATAACGACAACAACTAACAAAATGGCGGTTATCGAAGACAGCGATAAATATTATTTGGAAAGTATCCTTATTTTGGTTTGTTTTAGAGCATTTCATTTTACTTTAATATTATTAATTGTTATTTCGGTATTAATAAATATCAGCCATTATTAAATTTTAAGTGTTTTTTCGTTAATGTTTTCTGATTTGCACATTTTAGAATTACAATCTGGTCTCTCTTTACCAACGGTAGTTAAGTTCATCAGTAAAAAATATAAATAAATAAATAAATAAATAAATAAATAAAGTAAAATAAAATACATTATTCTACAAATGTTTATGGGAACATCTACAGAGTTACAAGAAATTTTGAAACAATATTTACCTTAACGAGATCTCAGAGGTACAACTGCAGATAGACTCTGACGAAGAGTTTAATTATGAAGAAATACCTGTTGATGAAGAGTATGTTGAACAAGGTAATAACAACAACATTTTAATAACTGTTAATTTGTTGCTATAAAATCTCTCTCTCTCTCTCTCTCTCTCTCTCTCTCTCTCTCTCTCTCTCTCTCTCTCTTTCTCATCATCTCTTTGTGTTATTTCTGATTGCATCTCTAATTTCTCTCTCATATATATATATACATATATATAGTTATTAGAAATCAAACAAATAATTAATTGTAAATCTTGATAATTGCAAATGAATGTTTCTTGAAACATTGGCACATATTTATAAAAGTAATTAAATATCAACATACTGGTTCATTTAAAATGAAATAAATTGAATTAAAATGAAATTAGAAAACTAAAATAATAATAACTATAAACAAAAATATTTTTTTTTCTAGAGTTGGATGAAGACTTAGACATTGCTGTGAGGACAATAAGAGAGTCAATAGAGGATGAACAAGCAACGGTTTGTAACAGATTTCAGTTTGTGACTTTATTTTATACTCAGTTGTTACTAAGTCATTTACTTTAACAATTCTATTATTTTTGTCTCAGTCTTCACACAAACTGCTTCATAGCATGTACTTTAAATTTAATTTTAATTTTCATGTAGTATAATTCAAATTATTTAAATATTTTGTAAACTTAATTTAGTTTTGTTGTTATATACAGTTATTTAAAATTAGAGGAGTGTATTCTGTGATTTATTTCTTCAGATTTAGTTAAATATAGTTATCCCCTTTAAGATCTGAAAATATAAATACACTGAAATGTGAATAAAAGGATAATTATAATTGAATTAATATATATATGTTCGTGTCTCTCTCTCTCTCTCTCTCTCTCTCTCTCTCTCTCTCTCTCTCTCTCTCTCTCTCTTGCTCTCTGTGTCTGTCTAGCTATCTCTCTGTCTGTGTTTATTGTATGTTTCAGTGTAACATTTGAACATAAATAAGTTAATCTTTCACAAGAAAATCTAATATTCACTATTTTATTTCAAATTTTTTCTAATCCTGTAGGCTAAAAAGGAAGCAGAAGAAAGAGCTTCAGTCACACAGAAGCCAGAAATTATTGACGATTTTGTCAGAAATTTCCTTGTGCGAATGGGCATGACAAGATCTCTTGATTGTTTCCAAACTGAATGGTGGGTAAAACACATCTCACACATGTACATATTTTACTGAGAAACAACTGTAATATGTCCTGTTACATAATATTTATAGCATTATGTTAGATATTTGAATTAATCATTTTATTATACCTCTATATATGTGTTTCAGTTTGTGTATATGTGTGTGTGTGTGTATGTGTGTATATATATATTTACATATATATAACACATGCACACACACATATATATATATATATAATTTTTATTTCAGACAAAAATCGTGCAGTTATTTTAGTTCACTTTTATTCAACATGGTTAAAATTTTATTTAAAATAAGTATATTTTTATCTTTAAATATTGTAGAATTAATTTTTAGCATAATTAAATTTTATTTAAATAAAAGAATATAATCCTTAAGAAATATTTTCATTGACCTTTATTTAACATGAGTATATATTAATCTTTAAATATTGTTGTTTTATTTTTAAAGATAATTAATTTTTATTTAAATACAAACATCTTGAAGAAACATTTCAGATTTACATTTAATGTAAGCAAATTGTATTTTTATACAAAAATATTCTTGAATTATTTTTTAATACAATTAAATTGTATTCTTATACAAACACATTGTAGTTTCATCTTGTTGACATAACTAAATTTTATTTTTTTATGAAAATATTCTATAATCATGTTTCAACATAATTTATACTTACTTTAGGTATGAACTGCAACAGAAGGGTTTGTTACATGAGGAAGATGTTGGCCTTGTGCCAGATATTTACACGAGAAACCAGGAACTTGACATGGAAGTTAAGTTTCTCAAAAAAGAAGTTGAAAAGTTCAGGAAGGCAGCTCTGTAAGTTTGTTATAAAACAAAAATGCCAGTTTATTTCTTATCACTGTAGCTAATAAATACAGTAACAGAAACAGTTTTATAGGTTTGTGACACTAATTAAAATACTGGGGAAACTGAATTGTTAAAATTTTGGACTACAAGAAGATAGCTTCAGAATAGGATTATATATCTAAACATGAAATGAGTTTATCTTTCTGACTGTCTGTCTCTGTATGTGTGTATATGTGTTTGTATACACACACACACACACACACACACACACACACACACACACACATATACATATATGCAGACATACAAAAACACATTTATATATATAGATCTCATATATGTGTGTGTGTATATATATATAGATAGATAGATATGTGTGTGTGTGTGTGTGTGTGTGTGTGTGTGTGTGTGTGAGATATATATATATATATATATATATATATAGTGTGCAGTTGGCCTGTAGGTATTTTTATTATCATTACTACTTTTGCTTCTGTTATTAGTATTATCACTACTGCTGCAACTATTAATATTATTACCACACCTTGTATTATTATTATATAATGTATTTTGTGCATGAAATACAGTTTGTGTTCGTAAAATCATCTGAAAACTTAAGATACCACTATCTCAGCTGCTCCAAATTAATTTTGGATTTATTATTTTGAGTAGTAGTAGCAGTAACAGTACTGTTACTATTAGTAATAGTAATAGTAATATCAACTATAGTAATAATCATATATTAGCTGTTGTAATAACAATAACAATAACAATAACAATAATAATAATAATAATAATAATAATAATAATAATAATGAGAATAGTAGTATTAATTGTAGTAATAACAATACTGAGTGTGTAATATCTTTTATTTAGTGAATGACTGAATGTGTAATATCTCTTTAGTGAATGTCGAAGTGTATAATATTTTTATTTAGTAAATGACGAAGTGTGTAATATTTTTATTTAGAGAATGACTGAATGTGTAATATCATTGATGTATTTCAGAAAAGCTAAAGAGACGTATGTTAAGATAAGAAAAGACCGAGATTATCATCGCATGCACCACAAACGAGTTGTCCAGGAGAAAAACAGACTGATTGAGGACATCAAAAGGTAAAACTTTATGTAAATTAGTTCAAAATTTAAAATTTATACGTAAATTAGTTCAGACGGTAAAGCTTTTATGTAAATTAGTTCAGAGAGGTAAATTTTATATGAAAATTAGTTCAAAATGTAAAGTTTATATGCATATTAGTTCAAAAGATATAGTTTGCATGTAAAACACTGTATGTTTATTTGCAAATTAAATGAAAAGTTAATGTTTAAATTGATTTTGTTCATTGTATGTGAATGTGTAGAAAGAAAATTCCATAATAAAAGAACTAACAGGAAGTTTTCAAACACAAGATTAAAATACTTGCATATATTTTCTTATAAATTAATGTAACTTTTAATGTCAGTTTTGTTTGAATGTCTGATTACTAATATTATTATAATTTGTTATAATTTATGATAATCATTATCATTTTGATCATTTAAAAAAAATTTAATTATTTCTTTTTGCTTTTTTTAATGATTGTTACTAACACAATAATAGTATTGATATAGACATGACAATTATTTAGCTTTTCATAATTTTATTTTAATTTATGATAATGATCAGCATTTTAATATTTAATAATAATTCTAACAGTCTAATTGTCTGTGTATGTCAACACAGTTCACATTAACTTATAATAACATTACTCTAGTTTATTACAAATTGTTTTGAGCTATTCTGTTTAAATTTATTACAACAACATTGTGATAATTTATGATAATTTATGCAGACTGAAACGTCACTATGGCCACTATGAGCCTACTCTGCAGCATCTCAAGTCCAAGTATGAAGTTGCCATGAAGGAGAAGATGTTGGCGAAGCTGGAGCGAGACCGCGCCGTTGGTCAAGTCACAGGACTGCAGAGCACACTGAAGAACATGGAGAGTTACAAAGGGGGTGCAACTTCTCCTCAAGGTGAGTTACATCCCTTTACTGAAAGGAAAATACTGATTAACAAAACACTGGCTGTTTCTGAAATGTGTTTTCTCGTGATGGTAAAGAAGTAATTGTTTATGTTTAACCCTTTCAACAAAACACTCTGAGTTTAAGTTATGGCCAAATATTTCACTTGGGTAATTTTGTTTCAGAAATACAAGTCACTGGGATGTATGTGCTGATCCAAACTGTGTCATTGAAAGAGTTAAATTTGTTCATGTACTAATTAGTGGTCTGATATATTTTGTACATCCCAGTATGATTGCTTATTTATTTATAATAATTGTTATTGTCCTAATAAAATAATTTATTCATTTTTTACAAATCCAGTATTGAATCCATTTTATACAAATCCAATATTGTCTTTTCTATTGATGAATATCCTAAATATTCAGTGAATGTTTTGATATGACCACTTTATATATTTTTTGTATTTGCTAGTAACAAAATAATTCATGGGGATGGCCTTTTTTGTTTTTCTAAAGTACATATAACTACACATTTTTATACTGAATTGTAAAGAGGTTCAGTGGATGTTGTGAGATTTTCAGTTATATATATATCCAGTGAAAATAAAGGTTAAATAATACTTAAACTGATAAAATTCTGAATTGTTTTAGCACCAGAATTGTCCTCAGATTTTGATTTTACCAAAAATCCTCCAAAATTATCTTCACATTTACAACTAAATGAAAACTTACCCCTAGAAAACATAACTGATCTTTATACTAAGTATAGCCACATCTGACTTAACTAATATTCTTCTGTTTGAAGACTAATTGTATCTATGTTAACTTGATGCTCTGTTTTTCATGGTGAAATTTTACTTTATGGGAAGAACAGGTCAACAGGTGACAAATGTACTGAGCAAGAAGGACCTGGGTCCCACTCAGCAGATGCTACGAGGGGAGAGAGAAAAGTACTCAAAAGATGTCCAGTATCTGCCCGAGGATTACAAGAGACACCCGAATGTAAACATCATTAAATTGTTTACCCAGTGTAACCATTATTAAATTGTTTACCAGTCATAAACATCATTAAATTGTTTACCAGTCATAAACTTCATTAAATTGTTTACCTACTGTAAATGTCATTAAAATTAGTTGTTTTTTAAAAGTATTATCACTTTTTTTTTTTGTTTAAACCAATCATTGTTAAACATCATTTAATTGTTTATAAACATTATTCAGAATTGGTTTAAACAGTTTTACCATAAACTAAATTTGTTTATCTTGTTTACACACATATTATAAAACATTATTAAATTGTTTACTAACCAATTATTTAAAAATATCATTAAAAATTTTAGTATAATTAAACAGTTTTTCAAAAATTAAATTTTCACTGAACATTTTTTTACAAATTTAAAAGTGAAATTAAAATGTTTTACTTTAATTTTTCATTTAAATTATTAATATCTTAATTACAATGATTTATATAAGAAAGAAATTTAAAAATAAAAATTAACTAATAAAAAATCTAATGAAAATAAAGCTTTCTCTGTATTAACTATTACATAAGAAAGAAATTTAATAAAAATAAAGCATTCTCTGTATTAACTATTACATAAGACAGAAATTTAATAAAAATAAAGCATTCTCTGTATTAACTATTACATAAGACAGAAATTTAATGAAAATAAACCTTTCTCTGTATTAACTGTTACATAAGACAGAAATTTAATAAAAATAAAGCATTCTCTATATTAACTATTACATAAGACAGAAATTTAATAAAAATAAAGCTTTCTCTGTATTAACTATTCTCTATTGTGTTTTCCTCTGTATTCCGCAGGATTCTGAGTTTCCTGTTGACACTGGAGTAAACCCGTATCTGGTGCAGGCGAAGGGTCCGTCCAGTCACCTCACTCGAACTGGAGGATTCCGTCTGTCCAACACATTCCAGGCTCACACCCACCCTGTCAGCGGGTATGACTTACTACTACAACTACAACTACAACAACTACAACAACTATAACAACAACTACAACAACAACTACAACAACAACAACAACTACTACTACAACTACAACTACAACAACTACAACTACAACAACAACAACAACAACTACAACTACAACAACAACAACAACAACAACAACAACTACAACAACTACAACTACAACAACAACTACAACAACAACAACAACAACAATAATAAGAAGAAGAATAATAAGAATAATAATAATAAGAATAATAATAGTAATAAGAATAATATAAAAATAATAATAATAAGAAGAAGAATAAGAATAATAATAATAAGAATAAAACAACAAACAAAGATACAAGTAATATTAGTAGTAATGATAATAATAATAAAATCAGTGTTGTTTTATATTTTTTCTGTTTCTTAATTCATTAGTTAATTAAACTGTGTCTTATGTTTGTTCTTTCTTTATTTGCATCACAAATGAACTAAAATATTAATATGATACAGAACTTCTGGAATTTTAATCATGATGTTGATAATATTAATATTTTGTTGTTTTGGTTTTGTTGTTGTTATTATTATTATTATTATTATCATCATTATTATTATTATTATTTTTTTTTTTTATTATTATTATTATTATTATTATTATTATTATTATTATTATTATTAATTTTATTATTATTTTTTTTATCAGCCTAGCCCTACATCCCAGAAAACAGATTCTGGCTAGCTGCAGTGATGACCATACATGGAAAATGTGGGCGGTGCCTAGCGGTGACATCATAATGACAGGTGAAGGACACACTGACTGGGTGTCTGGATGTGATTTCCACCCATCGTAAGAGCACCTCATTGTTTTTCTTTTCAAAATAATCATTTGAAATAAACCATTGTTGAACTTTTTAGAAAAAAATTTTATGGTTGTGAGTGTGTATGTGTGTAATAACATTAAAAGGTATAGGGAACTATTTTATAATCATTCTTTTTCTTTGTATTATTTTTATTTTATTTTCATAAACACCCCGTGCCATACGCATGTTTTTTATCGATACAGAAATCCATATATATATATATATATATATATAGTAATAGAAAAAGAAATATATAGATATGTACAGAAACATATAGAAATATATACATATATCCATGTACAGACTGAAATATAATAGCATATATATATATATACATACACATTTAATATTATTTGATATCAAATAAACTACATCAACTGAATATTATTGTGGACATCAAATTGGTTTGATGAAACCACAATCATGTCATATACAAAATCACAACCAAATAACAGTTAAAAAATAACTAACTAAATAAATAAATAACATAATCCTATTGCACTGGGTGTTATTTTATCATTTTAGTGTATACCAATCTGTCTGTGCATATATCTGTGTTTGTGTGTTTCTGTTCAAATAAGTATTGTAAGCAGTTCTATCATTTTCAATGTAATTAAGTTTTCTGGGCTTTATCTTCAAGATACACATTTGAAACAAAATTATTTTTATTTCAGTCAGTTTCTGTACTGTTTATTTTATTTATTAAATTTTATTTTATTTTTTTAACTTTTTCCAGTGGAGCAAAACTTGCCACAACGAGCGGAGACACGACAGTGAAGATCTGGGATTTCAACAAAGCTGAGTGTATTCACACCTTCACAGACCACACCCTTGCAGGTGAGATAATTAGTGTTTTGACACAGGTGAAATAATAATTGTTTTAATTTTTTTTTACAAATTTGAGATAATAACCTTTTTTTTTTTTTAACAAGGTGATATAATTAGAGAGGGCTTTTTTTTAATCTTTTTTTTCACACAAATGGAATAATTAGCTATTAGTGAAATTGTGTACCTGTTTGTGCTGCTGCTGCTGCTGCTGATGATGATGATGATGATTATAATAATAATAATAATAATAAAGAGAGATATATTAAATACTGGTATACAAACGATTGTTTATTGTTATGCATTGCATAAGTAAATCTGTTCTGGTTTCTGTTCTAGTGTGGAGTTGTTCGTGGCATTCCTGTGGAGATTTTCTTGCAACATGTTCAATGGACAACACGACTAAAGTCTGGGATTTGAACAGGTAACCAGACATTTTTAAAACAGTTTAATCTTTTCATCTGTTTAGGTGTAACATACTTTATTTTTATTATACACGTTATCTAAGCATTATTTATGTACAGTATATTTTGTGCTGTGTTTTGTGTGTGTGTGAATCTGTTTGTTTGTGTATGTGTTGTGTGTAAGAGTGGGTATGTCTGTCTGTGTACAGATTCGTGTATGTGTGCGTGAGTTTGTGAAATGTGTTTAAACAGACTGCGTATATGTGTATGTTTGTGTGTATGTCTGAATGTGTATTTATATACATATATATATTTTTGTCATTGTTTTGTTTATACTGTTACAACAGTTTATAATTGTTTATCATCAACACGTTTGTTTCTTGTTAAAGTTGTGTACTTTGTGTTTTCAGCCTGCGCTGTCGTTACAGTCTGCGGGGACACGCAGACTCCGTCAACAGCGTCGAGTTTCTTCCCTTTTCCAACATCCTCCTCACGGCATCGGCAGACAAAACGCTGTCTCTGTGGGACGCGAGAACTGTACGGGTTTTCCCAGTTTTATTTACTTTCATTTTCACTTTCTGTTTTCGGTCTCATTTTTGACTAATATTTACTTCAGACAATTCCAAATGTATGAAATTTTGTTTCCAAATGTAATGAGATATTTATTTAAATGTGGGTTTCTTCCAGTTTTTGGGATCTATAAAAATATACATTTTTTATGTGTGTTTTATTTTAAAGTCTGTTTTGAAGATATAGATGTAAGCATATAAGTTCAGATAAATATCTGTGTATTCATATGTAAGGATACATACTGAGACATATACACTAAAAATATAGAAATGCACACATATTTATAGACAGAGAAGAAAGATATTTGAAAACTGAATTTTTTGTTTTTACATTTCAGAGTCTGTGTGCACAAACATTCTACGGACATATGCATTCTGTAAACAATGCAGTCTTCAACATGAAGGTAAAATAATAATAAAAATAAAATAAATAATAATAATAATTATAATAATAATAATAATAATAAAATCATAATAATAATAATAATAATAATAATAATAATAATAATAATAATAATAATAATAATAATAATAATAATAATAATAATAATAATAATAATAATAATAATAATAATAATAATAATAATAATAATGCTATTTGTATTAATAATAACAGTAAAAATAACAATAGTAAAAAATGAACTCAGTGATAATGATAAGTATTTTTCATTTTTAATAAATGCAGGTGAAGAATGTTTGTTTGTATATGGGTGTGTCTTGTGTGCAAGTTTCAATGTACACATGTATATGTGCATGTATAAAAAGAATGTTAAAATTAATTCTGTTTGATAACACAGGGTGACACTGTCGCGTCATGTGACTCATATGGAATTGTCAAACTGTGGGATGTGAGGACAGTTGCTCCCATGACAACCATCGACCTTGGCCCCCACTCCGCCAACCACGTCGCCTTCGACTCCTCAGGTGTGTAGAATATTTCATTTTAAAACTGCTGTGACAACCACATCACTTTAGTATCCTCAGGTGTGTAGAATATTTCATTTTAAAACTGCTGTGACAACCACATCACTTTAGTATCCTCAGGTGTGTAGAATATTTCATTTTAAAACTGCTGTGACAACCACATCACTTTAGTATCCTCAGGTGTGTAGAGTATTTCATTTTAAAACTGCTGTGACAACCAGATCACTTTAGTATACTCAGGTGTGTAGAATATTTCATTTTAAAACTGCTGTGACAACCACGTCGCATTCGACTCCTCAGGTATGTAGAATATTTCATTTTAAAACTACTGTGACAACCACATCACTTTAGTATCCTCAGGTGTGTAGAGTATTTCATTTTAAAACTGCTGTGACAACGACGTCGCTTTAGTATCCTCAGGTGTGTAGAGTATTTCATTTTAAAACTGCTGTGACAACCACATCACTTTAGTATCCTCAGGTGTGTAGAGTATTTCATTTTAAAACTGCTGTGACAACCACATCACTTTAGTATACTCAGGTGTGTAGAATATTTCATTTTAACACTGTTGTGACAACCACATCACTTTAGTATACTCAGGTGTGTAGAATATTTCATTTTAAAACTGCTGTGACAACCACATCACTTTAGTATCCTCAGGTGTGTAGAATATTTCATTTTAACACTGTTGTGACAATAAGTGATTATTGAAAATATTGTCACTTGTCATCAATGTCACTAATTTATCTGAACAAACTCAGTCCATGTGTTATCTGTTCATGGTAGCAAATAATGCAAACAGTTGTTTATGTAAACAAAATTAAATATTATAAATGTTTATTTTTACCATTCTTAAATTGTTTATCTGAATATGGTATAACTGTTCACTTACTGTAAACATAATTAAAAAGTTTTTAAATTCACATTCTTAAATTGTTTACTGCAATATAGTACAATTGTTTACTTATTGTAAACAATTTAGTTGTCTGCTTAAACATTATTAAATGCTTTACACATTGATAAATAACTGTAATTGTTTCTTTCATTTCTTTCTTTTTTCATTTTTTTTTTTCATATTTTTAATTTACTTCTTACTTTTTTATTAATATTAATATTACTTTTATTACTATTACTATTACTATAATTATTATTATTATTATTATTATTATTATTATTATTATTATTGTTGTTATTGTTATTGTTATTGTTATTGTTATTTTACAGGTGCAGTACTGTCTGTTGCCAGTAATGACAGTTCTATCAAGATGTATGAGATTGGCAGTGGACATGTACGTATTTTAACACTCAAATAAATAATCAGTTAAAAAATTATATCATTAAAATCAAATACATTCTTTTTTTTTTTCCTGTTATTTTTTGCTTACTGCTATCACTACTATGATATTACTAGTACTACTACAAGGACTACCATTACTACTACTATTATTACTACTACTATATAACTACTATTTACTTGTACCACTGCTACATACCACTACTTTCTACTAGTATTACTACCACTACTCTAGTATTTTGTTATTTTAGTTTTTCTTCTTGATGCTGCTGGTTTTTTTCTCATTTTACTTATTATTGTTATTCTGACATTTGATTGGTTGCTATTTTTAGGTGACTCCTCTGATTGGTCACGAGGATGCTGTCCAGTGTCTGGTCTTTGACCTGAGTGGAGATTTCATGGTGTCTGGAGGAAGTGACAACACAATCAGAATTTGGTCTTAAAAAACATTCACATATTTTATTTATATTCCATGTAATAAAATCTATGAACTATGAAAATAGTCCTGAAATGTTTATTTCTGGTAACTGAAGTGAAATAAAATTGTCTCTGATAAGAAAATGAAAATTTTAATCTACAAAATGTTTATTGTTTATAAAACAAAAAGAAGTATCCATCTGCAGGTCTGTCTCTTGTTTTCTATTTATTTGTCTCTAAGTCTGTTAGTCTGTCAGTTTATCTGTTTACACAAATTTAGATACATTTCTACAATCTATTTATTTATTTTTATGTCAGTTTGAATCTGTTTCTACATATAATTTAAACTATATGTCCATCTGTTCCTGACTATAAGTCTATGTGTTTGTGTGTCTGTCAGTCTGTTTTATGATTTACTATAATTTATTTATTTATAAGTCTCTAAATAAATAATAGTAGATTCATTGAATTCTAACATTATTAGATTATATTAATATCAGTTGTCAAAATTTTGTAATTTATGTAATAAAAATATCCATAAAACACTAAGATTCTGCTCTGATTCGTGGCTTCCAATCTTTATTAAATTAATACTTTATATAAAGGATTTTACTATATTTGATTTTCACCAGTTCACATAAATCTGTTTTTAAAATAAAAATAAAACAGTTGTTTCTTTTAGATTTTTAATATTTTTCAGTGATATGTGCATGTGTGTGTGTGTGTGTGTGTGTGTGTGTGTGTGTGTGTGTGGAAAGTCAAAATTGTTCTTTATAGATTGAGAGAAAAAAAAAAAAAATATTCACTATAGGAACAAGTGAAGTCATAATTTTTACTGCTAAAATATCACTGAAGATGCTAGGAACCAAAATTTGTTACTGTTATATTGATCAATGTATAAAAAGGAAAGTCAAAATTATTACTGCTATATTGGCCACTATAGATAGAGTTAAAGTCAGAATTGTTGCTGCTAAAATGCCACTATAGATACTAGGATGTCAAACTTGTTACTGATATATTGGTCTCTACAGATGTAGGGAAAGACATACTTGTGAAGAAATTACTGAAGTTACCAATGAGTTAATATTTGTCTGACTAAATGTTGCTGCTTGAATCATACATTACATTAATCCTTCAAGACTTAGATTTCTGGGTTAAAAACAAAAATTAATATATAAATGCTTCTGTAGTGTGTTCATGCCAGGTAATTAACAATTTCGTGTGCTCCCCTGTTTTTGGATGTTTGAAAGTTTCATCTGCAGAGCTGATTGGTTGATATTTTTAAGCAGGAATCCTGAGAATGGACAATTCCACACTCACCTCAGTGTGGCATTTTGGTTGTGTATGGATTATTATGTAATGAAGTCTCAATTGGTTCAGTGGATGATTTGAAACTGGGAAGAGCACAAGACTGTCAGAGAATGCTAGAACACACAGACATACATCTATTCTACCTTTTTAAAGAGAAGACCAGAATAGAGTGGCACCTGTCACATATTAGTCTATCTTTCCAACAGATATAGGAAACCAGTAATTCCACACACATTTCAGTACATTTTCCAAGAACCTAAACAATATTAGTGGTGACTTTGATATAAACTGTTTATAACTGCAAGAATGAAAATTATGTTTCAGCCCCGTATTCCTTTTGGTGCTACTTTGGCATGTGATCTACACCAAGCGAATTCTACTTTGGTATGTGATGCATGCGCTTATTTTAATTATTATTTTATTTATTCTTGGTTTTTTATTATTATTTTTCATGGCTTAAAAATAAAAAAAAGTTCCTTTTATTATATATTTATAATTTATAGGGCTAAAAGTATACAAATTTGAATAATTTTATCAACGAATTGAGTGAATACCTGCTAGAACCACATAAAAAAGATCTTCAACGTTTTCTCATCTGTAGCCTACAGAAATAAACAAGGTGGTTGAGTACAAGACTGTCAGATAATGCTAGAACACAGTGTCTTTGGTGCTTGACAGTAGAATGGCAGCAATCTACACCTTTCTTCCATTTCCTATTCAAGCTAGGGGAAATCTGTTCTATTACTTTATCTGCCTGCTATAAACTAAAATTTCCAGTTCAAGGAATATAATTATCCTTTTGCATCATACTATCATCTTATAGAAATTTCCTACCTATATCTATTTTTTTTGTTGTTGTTGTAGATCACATACCAAAGTAGCATCTTCTTTGTAATGAAAATGAGATCTATGAAAGTAACAATTACATGAGAAGCAGTATTAGTAATAACAGCATAGTAGTACTAGTTCTACTACTATCACTACTAACGATGATGATGATGATGATGATATTGGTAACTACAACAGCAATAATAACATAAAACAAAAGACAACTCATAATTAAAAATTTATTACCTAAAAATGTATTCATATAAGATATTCCTTGTTATTATTTCATTTAAAAAAGAAAATAAAAAAAAAATAAAAAAATAAATAATAATAATAATAATAATAATAAAAAACAAAATTGACAATAAAGTGAGTATCTGGTAAAGTTTGGTCCCATCATGAAATTGAAAATATTTATCACAAATTTTTATTTTACAAATTTGGATGAGACAAAATAATAATTAAAAAAAAAAAAAAAAAAACATACAAAAAACAACAATATAACTCATTTCATACCATATCATGGTTTAAATCAATGTTTCTGAATCTGAATTTCTTTCACTTTTGAGCACTTATCACAAACTCTCATTTAGCTGTCATTTAATTTCTTTATGTTTTTGGGTTGTTGCTTTTTAGCTTGTTTTTTTTTTAATTTTTAATTTTTATTTTGTCTCATTTTATTCACCTATGAATGAAATAACCTAGACAAGAAATAAAATAATAAAAATAAATTTAAAATGTTCTGTATTTAATTTATTTATTTATTTATTGACTTACTTAACTTACTTACTTACTTTCTCACTTACATATTTATTTATTTACGTTAAAATAAAAAAACATATTGATTTTACTTTTTATATTTACCAAAACTTTTCAAACCCAACCCTGGCATTAATAAATTCTTTTTAACATGAAATTTAAAGCTGAAATATTTTCAGAACAATTTGTTTATACAAAAAGCATAGATTAATAAACTGCTTCTATTTTCATATATATATATATATATATATATGTATATATTTAAAAAAAAAGAATGTCCAGATTTATGAAGCTTAACTGTTTCTTTTAAAATGCAAAGCTTTGTAAACTAATTTAGTTATGAGTAAGAATAAAGAAAACAGTATTCAGAAATTTTCAAGCATTAGCAATATGTAGAAATTTAATATTATTATTTATTTACATTTTACTTTCTATATTTTTTTTTTTTTTTTTTTTTTTTGTTAATTATGCTTTTGATTTAAAAGAATTCTGTTTTTGACACACAAAACTGTAAACAGAATTTTTTTTTTAAAAATCCCCAAAACACAAAAATAATAGGTGTTAGAAAAATACATTTTTAATATGAACACATAACTAGTGGGTTTAATTTTAGAAAAAAGAAAAGAAAATGAAAATAATAACTAATTATTAAATTAATGAAATAAAAATCTAAATATTTAAAGAAAAAGATAATAAACAATTTTGCAATGATTACTATTTTATTAATATATATATATATATATATTAATAAAATAGTAACATATAAAATTGTAACGTGTTTTATTATTTAAATAACAAAATTAACTTGTTTTTTCCTTTTAACAAAAAGCAAAGCAATTATTGAATAATAATAATAATAATAATAATAATAATAGTAAACAACAAATCAATGAAGAAAGAAATAAAATATTTCATGTAACAAAAAGAAATTATTAAAGTTAAAAAAAAAAAAAAAAAAATTATCAGCACTCTAATTATAAAAATATTAAAACCAATCTGTGTTTATTTTATAGCACACACAAAAACATATAATAAAATACATTTGATTAATTTTCATCAACATTTCCATGGCAGTCTTAGCTATAAATAAATAAAAATATGATTTTATTTACACAAATCTGGGTAGGTGACACAATCATGAAAAGTTTCTTTTTTTTTTTTCTTTTAATAATAATAATACTAATAATAATTATAATAATAAATATTTATTGTTTTCTAGGTAACAGGAATTTAGAAGAAAGAATGGCTGCCAAAAAATAGACTGGTTCGATATTTTACTTGTTCTAAAATAACCAGTCTACTAACATGGCTGCCAATTTGCATACATATAAAGGAACAGATTTTATCAGTAACTACATGAACACTTTTACTATGCTGAAAATCCTATTTTGCCAGTATTATTCAAACAACATTTTTTTTTTTTTTTTTTTTTTTTTTTTGTATATATAAATCAGTTTGTGGGGTTTTTTTAAATTTTATTTTAAAATTTTATTTTATTTATTATAGTTTCCAACATATTGAATTTCCATTTTTCATAGCAAGTGGACATCTTAAAAAATATCTATAGATGATCTTTCCTAAATTTAAAACAGAAGAAACATCAATAAATTTTCCAAAATAAATGTAAACATTTCTTATTATGGAAATTTTGGAAATATTAAGCTGCAAGTGGAATGAATTAAGCTAATTTGGAATAGGAAATATTTAAAAAAAAAATTGTTATGGTTACATTGGTCCCAAAACCATAATCAACAATATGCAGGCTGACTCAAAATCCCAGGAATTATAGGAAAATATAAATGTATTTTGCTACAATTTTTGATTTTGCACAACATCCTGCATTTAAAAATGTAAAATAGAAAAATAGAAAAATGAGATTTTCAGTGCACAAAATTTTTAACAAGGAAAAATATTTATAATTCACATTATAATGTTACAAATATTTGTAATTTGCTACACTAACAGTTACAAATACTTGTAATTCAAATTTCAACAGTTACAAATATTTGCAGTTATTTGTTGTTAAAATGTTGTTACAAACATTTGTAATTACATTTTATCATTACAAACATTTGTAGTTCACATTTTTACTACTACAAACATGTGTAGTTAACTTTTAAACAGTTACAAATATTTGCAGTTAACATTTTAACAGTAACAAATGTTTGAAGTTCACATTTCAACACATCCACCAACATTTGTAATCACATTTTAAGTTACAAACATTTGTAGCCATATTTTAAGTTATGAGCTTTTGTAGTTCCACTTTAACAGTTACAAGCATTTGTAGTCACATTTTAACCACAAGCAACTGTAGTAGTACAATATTATAAGTTACAAATATTCATAAAATTTTTTATTTGTTTTAACTTATCGTGGAATTGTTTTCTTTTATTATAATGAAATAAACTCTTCCTTATTTGAAAAAAGAGAGAAAAACATGAAAATAGTGCCAATTTGATCTAAAATATGAGACAGATAATAAACATAATTTCATATTTTAGCACAAAAGCAAATAGTAATTGTATTAGTAGTTAATAATAGTAATAATAATAATAATAACAAATACATTAAAATTAAAACAAACGAAAAGATGTAAGAAGAAACAAATTATTTTCATTATTAAAAATATTTATATAAGTATCTTTTAAGTACAGATGCAAAAGACTGGTTCAAAGCTTAGTAATTTACAACAACAAAATAATAAGAAAAAAAAAGTACAAACAAAAACAAAACCTGAATGAAAAAAAATCCCAGTCATATGAAATGGCTGCCAATTTCACTGCCAAAATGTATTTATTTTATTTCTATTTAAGTAAAACTGTTTATATTGTTTAGCTTTTAAATGCTATATACAGAAGGCAGCTTGAAAGTAATACACCATAAAACAAGTAATTTATATTCATCTGTGTGTAATTTCCTCCTTAAAAAAGAGAGAACACATTAATGGAAAATACACGTATAATTAGGACATTCTCACTAACATGTATTATTCTGTTTTCAGGAATGGTGCATAGGAAGTAAATATATTTAATGTGTTGTGCATAACAATGATTTAATGACACAAAAAATGCTTTACAAAAATATTTTTTTTCTTTTTTTTTTTAAATTTAAAAACAAAATATCAAATACTTTGTGGCAGTTTTTGTCTTCGTCAGTACAATACTGGTTGTATTTAAATTTGTATTTGAAAAATGAAATGGTTGAAAGAGATCAGTTTTCTGATTTTGTTCATGACTATTCATGCTGCCAAATAATTAATATGCATAATGAATAATTAAATTACAAATTTATGAAGATGAATAGCTACTGACATTTTATCTTTTCTTTTTCTTGGTTTCTTTGGGGTTTTTAACTACAATGTCAAATTATGCATGTTGATAAATATGGAATGAATTGGCAGTGTTTTTCTGTTTGTTTGTTTTCTGTATTATTATTCTAAGAAATTTTAATATGCTAGAAAAAAATTAAGAATGAAAAATAAGATCTATTTTTTGAAAATGTACTAATATGGTAAACAATTATTTATTTTATTTTATTTTTATTTTTTTTTGAATTACTATTTTTAAACTGTAAAGAAAGAGTAATAATAATAATAATAATAATAATAATAATAATAAAAATAAAAATCAGCATACGTAAATGTCCTACAAAATTATTAAGATAATACTATTTTCTTGACATTAGTCAGAATAGTAATTCTAAAGTATTACCCAGTATTGTATTATGAGAGCATTGATTATGAAAGTATTATTTACACTGACTGACCATCCTCAAACACTTTCAACCACATGCTGGCAGTCTGCAATTTAACACAACAGTGAATGCAACCATATACAAATATTTATAGAAGCATTTGGTTATTTTCTATATATAGAACATCTACATAGCATGTTGTTTATACACATATATATACACACTTAGTATTATTAGAAATACAAAATGTTTAAAAAAAAATTAAAAATTTTACCTTTATTTTGGTTATTAACAGAAGTAAAAATAATATTTACATTATCAGAATTTTACAGATTTTGTTTTGTAAAAATAAAGTCTAGGGCAGTGCTTTTTTTTTTTTTTTTGTAGACAGTTAGAATTACATCACAGGTTACTTCCCTTTCATCTTCTTCTTTTTAATACTTAAAAATGACAGGAGACAATGTCCATATTGAGCTAATAATAATAATAATAATAAATTTAAAAAAATGTAAAATGAAAAAAAAAAATTCTGTAATCCCTCCATCCACTCCCTGACATATAAAAAAAAAAAAAAAAAAAAAAAAAAAAGAATTGGAATGCCATGATTTGCAAAATGCCTGTTTAGACAAGACCAATGTCAGGCAATGTCAGGCAAATTTGTGGATTCCACAGAGCCAAAAATATCTTTGTTTTACTTCAGATGTTTCTGTTTGGTAGAAACAAATGGACTAAATACATTTGTTTCTAAATTATTTCTTTTTCTTTCACAATGATTCAGTTATTTACAGAAAAATCTTAAAATCTAATGTTACAATAATAAAAAGTTCTAATAATAACAAAGTAAATAATAATAAAAAAATAATAATAATAATATTCTGAAGCTATGCATACTGGCCATCAGAAAAAAAAATTAAAACTCAAAATTAAAACAATAGCAAAAATAATTTTTTTTTTTTTTTTTTTTTTTTAATATGTTACAAAATACTTATGGACACATTCTGATAATAATTTTTTTTTTTTTTTTTTTCAACATGTAACAGAACACCAAATGCTGCCTTCATTAAACAGATTAACAATTTCAAAGAATGCAACCATCCAATTCAAACATAACTTTAGTTAACAATAAACAATAACTTTAGGCACCATTTCACACAATATTAACTAAACGGTTTAGTCACCATCTCACACAATATTAACTAAACGGTTTAGTCACCAATTCACACAATATTAACTAAACGGTTTAGTCGCCATCTCACACAATCTAAGTGCCACGATATCATTTCAGCTGATCTAAACACAACAATGCCAAGGCACTGATTCAGACAACATGAACTAAATGGTTACCAGGCAACACTTTTAAAAAGAATGAACCATAAACATGCCAAGAAATCAGTTCAAACATCTGAACTAAATGGTATCAAGTCACTATTTCAGACAATGGAAGTGGCCCAGGCACAAATTCAAAACTACTGGAAACAAAATGAAGGGCACAATTTCAGAAATGCACAAATTAGTAAGTCTAGGCACAATTTTTATAACTGACAACAAAGGCATCAGGAAAGGTCATCCTCTGAAAATGTCATAAAGTCTACGCTAGGCACAAAGTCTGGTTTAGGCACAAAGACTAACCAGCTACATGGGTTAGGCACAAGTTCTATAAATAGATCTAAAACAAATCTGCTTCAGTCACAGGTGTAAATGACACAATAATCTGTTCTGGTAACATATAACATGCTAACAGGTTCAGATAAAACAGGCTGAGGGTACTTAGTTACATGTAACAAGTAACACAATCTGATTGAGGCACAGTTACAAGTAACAGAAACTGATTTAAGTTACAGCACAAACCAGTTCAGGAAGTTACACAAGACACTCACTGGATGAGCTACAATTTTTTTTTTTTTTTTTTTTTTTTTTTTTTATGCCTGAAATAACATGAATTAAAAACAAAATAAATATAATTAAGAAATAATAAAATAAATAAAAAATAATAATAAAAAGTAACCAAAGTAACAGACAAAAATTAGGCACAACACAATTTATAATCATCTGAACAAAAAACCTGATTTTGGCACTAAAAAAATAAAATAAAAAACATGTCATTCAGGTCCTAAAAGCTATTTACAAAACATTTTTAAAATTATTTATTTATAAAATGACAGGAAAAACAATTTTTCGACATGGTTGAAATGAATGGATGTTAATTAATAACAAATTTTTAAGTACTTGGCTCTTTTAATATTAATAGTGTTTAGGTTTAGTCTGGGATTTGGGAAAATTTTAGACTATATTTTGTTTTCAGAGTTTTTTTTTTTTTTTTTTTTTTTCATCATGATTTCAAAATGTTCAGAAAATTAAGAAATATATGAAACAGTAAAACTAACTACAAAAAATTTTTTTTTACTAAATGCTAAACAAAATTTTCAAAATGTAGGTGGTATGATGGGTTTCGGTGGGAAAGTATCAATCAAAAAGGTATCAATCGGTGGGTACAACTGCTTTTCATACACAGAATATATTTTCACATGTTAAAAACAATTTGTCGGTGGGTAATGCTTTATGCTGTTAAAAAATAAAATATATCGGTGGGTTAGATGGTATGATATTGTAAAAAATTATGAATTATGATGAGTAATGCAAAACGGCTTTCTTTAAAAAATAATAACAAAATTATAATTCAGCAAAAATTATAAAAAATATTTCAAAAAAATTGAAACTGTAAATGTTCTTTTTCTGTTAGGTTTTGCTATATTCTTGATAAACTGGATTGTGAGTTCAAGAACAAAAATGTTTAAAAATGATAGATATGAGATTCATTAGAGACTTTTTTTTGAATTAATAAAATCAGTCATAAAAGCCCAATAAAATGTATTAAAAATTGATATAAATGATGAATTGACAAATAAAAAATGCAAAATGTTTATGTTGAGATTAATTTGCCTCTTTATAATCTTCCTAAAAAAAAAAAAATTATTTTAATATTTATTAATACAAAGAAAATATTAATTTTACAAAATGAATAAATTATAGAAATGCAAAACCTTTTTTAAAATAGTCTCAAAAAAAAAAGAAGAAATCACAGTCCAGAATTTGTTGTTATTATTTTTTTTTTAAACATTACTTAGTTACTTACTGCGATGAAAACTAAAAAAGATTTTGAAAATTTTATAGCAAAATAAAACAACTGCATAATTATATAGATATAAAAATCATTTTCAGAATGATAAAAAAATGATCTTCATAGTTGGATGCCTCTAAAACACTACAAAAATAACAAGAACTTTCTGCAGTATGGATGCAAAAAAAAGCATACTTAAAAATATAAAATTCCCTTTGTGACCAGTTTGCATATTACATGAACACATGTCTAATTTGCATAACAAGCCCAACCTACAGCTGAACACATGATGATATGGAAACTCAGCTTAAAACACAAACCTTACGAAAAATAATTTTTGCATTATTATGCATAATATCAACTCAGAGAGAATTTTGTTTTCTTTTTTTCAGAAAGATACAAAATATTCGATGAAATTCAACCTTCTTAGGTTTTTTTTTAAGTAACTGATTGAATTTATGAACACATACAAAACATTTACTCAAACCGGATGCTGTATCAAGTGAAAATCATTCATCCATGACATGGGTGTGGCTGTTTATTTACTGACGGGCGTGTCTGATCGACTCCCTGCATCAAAGGAGTCACTTTCCGATGTCGACAGCGAACTCGACGTTCGAATACTGTCAAGGTCGTCTTTGAAATAAACATGATTGAGAACTTCCCGTGCAGTGATTCGGCGATGAGGGTTAAATGTTAGTAATCGCTGAAAAATAAAAAAATAAAAAAATTAATAAATGCTGAAAACAAAAAATAATAATCATTGAAAAATAAAAATAAAATTCACAAAAAGCTGAGAAAAACAATTAAAAATAAACTTGGTAAAAAAATAAAAGAAAACAAAACAAAGGAAAGAAATAAATAATAAAGAAAAAAGAAAAAGAGAAAAAGAAAAACCAAAGAAAAATAAAATTAAAAAAAAAAAAAACAGAGAGAGAGAAATAAATAATAAAGAAAGAAAAAAAAAAAGTGAAATATCAACCAAACAATGTTTAAGAAGAAAGAAAAGAAATATATATATTGTAAAGATGAAAAAATAAAAACAATAAAAAGAAAAAAGAAGACTTAGTAAAAAAAACAATAATAGCAAAAAAAAAAAAAAGAAAGAAAGAAAGAAAGAAAGAAAAAAAATGGAAAGAAAATGAAAATATTTAAACAGAAATTATTTCCCATCATCATCTATATGTGTGTGTGTATTAATTTATTGGTTGTGTCCCTTTCATTCATTCTAAATAATTAATAAATTCAGAAATTAATACCATTTCTTTTTTAATTCCATATTTTGAAAATATAAATAATAAAACTTCTAACTTCTTACCTCCAAAAGATCTTTAGCCTTGTGATCGATTTCAGGTACATATTTTTCTAAAGGTTTTGGCATAACTTTCTTAAATGATTTCCATGGCAACGACACATCTGGCCACTCAGATTGCGCTGGTAAACCAATAGCTCTGAAAAAAATAAAATGAAATAAATAAAATTAATAAAAACTACAAAAATTCACTTGTTAAATTACATGTATTTCAAAGAATTATTTATCATAATTATATATGTAGTAAGCAATTTGCAATTTAAACTTAATTTTGAGTTGATTTCTGTTTTAACTGGAAAGAATTTAGTTCTCTTTGCAAGAGAAGTTTTCAAGTAAAGAAGAATTATTAGATTGTGTAGTTTCTCATTCATTCATTTATTTATTTATTTAGTTATTTTGGAAACAAGTTTTACTTTTCAGTTTTATATTTATAAATGTGTATATGTGTGCATACATGTGTACAAATAGGATCTATTAATCAGTCAAATAAATGTTTTAAAAAGTTATCAATTTCCAAAAAATAAATAATAAAAAAAAAAGCACCTATCATACCACAAAGTCTGGTAAAAAAGTAATTAAACATAAAATAAAAAATCACAATGATAAAATAAAAGTCTGAAGTTGTAAAGAGAATGTAAAACTCACTCGAATATTTTGATGAGTTGGTCTACATCAGATTGCCCACAGAACAGAGGTCGTCTATTAAAGAGTTCAGCAAATATACAGCCACAGCTCCAGAGGTCAACAGGGGTCGCGTACTGACCTTGAAGTAAAACTTCTGGTGCCCTGTACCATAGAGTAACAACCTGAAAAAACCCATAAAAACATGTAGACTGATGTATCTGTGTTTGTGATTGTGTGTGTGTGTATGTATGCATGTGTCTATATATGCATGTACATGTGTCTATATGTGTGTTTGTGTGTCAGTGCATACATTTCTATGATTAAGTGGAGTTAAAATTGTAAAAAAAATAATTACTTTCAAATATAGAGACAAAACAAAAAAACAGTATCAATAATTAAAAAATATTATAAAGATTGCTGCAAAATAAAGAAACATCTTCAATAATTATATAAAAATATATATATATAAAAAAATAAAAATAAACATTTTAAGAAATAAGAAATGGAGTTATCTTCTCCTGGTTACCACGGAGGTCAGTGCCATCTGAAAGCTGTAGATGCGGGCGAGTCCGAAGTCGGCCAGTTTCAGCTGACCTTTGCTTGTTATGAGAATATTCTGAGGTTTCAAATCTCGGTGCACAATCCTGTTTGTGTGCAGAAAGTCCACACCCTCCACCAACTGCCTCATCAGATCCTAGAAATACGTATGTTATATATTATATACTAGTACTAGTGGTACTAGTGGTAGTGGTTGTAGTAGTTGTTGTAGAAGTAGTACAAGTATCAGTAGTGATAAAAGAGGTAGGGGTGCCGATATATTGTTTTGGTGGTGTTGGTAGTAGTAGTAGTGGTGGCGGTAATAGCAGTAATAATAGTAGTAATGGCTGTGGTAGTATTAGTAGTGATATTAGCAGTTGTAGTAATAGGAGAACAGAGACAAAAAGAATCAAAGAAACTGAGAAAAAAAAGAATGAGAGGGGAAAGTGAAAAGGAAAAGATGGGGAATGTGGCACAGAGAGAGAGAGAGAGAGAGAGAGAGAAATAGAGAGAGAGAGAAGAGAGAGAAAGAGCGAGAAAGTAAAGAAGCAAACATTTTTATATATTTGAAGTAGAATATAACTACTGTTTAAGAAAATAAGTTGATGAAGAAACAGTCTTAGAAAATGATCTAATCTGTATACACATACATTTATTAATGATATATCCAACAGCACACACATTCTATACATTAACTTTCAGACAGCAAAACATACTTCTATTAATCTACACACACACACTGTTATTGAATTACAGCACTTATGTACTGTTTTATTTATCTACACCACTCACATACTGCAATCAATCTACACCACTCATACTGTTATTTATCTCAAACCTGACATATTAATTATCTACACCATACAAACTATTATTTATTATCTATACCACCGACATGCTGTATTTCTCTACACCACTCACATTATTGTTACTTATCTATACCTATACAAACTATTATTTATCCACATCACACAAACTATTATTTGTCTACCCAACTCACATACTGCGCTACATATATACACCACACACATATACTGTGTTATTTATCTACAGCCACACATACCTTACTATTTATCTACACCCACACATACTTATAATAGGTGTCAAACAAAAAAAAGTGTTTACACACTAATTATCCAAAGTTAAAGAAGCCCATCCCGACCAGTAACAGCTACGTTTTGCTGATAAATAAAACTCTTAAAGGGACGCATTCCACAAAGTGTAGTAACAATACTACAGCGAGACAGAGAATGCTAACAGCAATAAAATCTCAATCTGTCAGTCAGAGAGTTTGATAGGTCACTTGTGTATTGAGCTGTTCAATACAGGAATGTATTGAATATGTTCGTGTATGTAAGGTGATACTAGTGTTATTTACACAGTGTTAAAGAATTAGGTACCGTTAATGTAAGCCTTCTAAAAAAATAAAATAAAATAATTTAAAAATTTTAAAAAAACATTTAAAATTAAATTTTAAAAATTAATAACAATGGAATTTTAATTGTCTAAGAATTTGTAATATTTTTCTTTTTTTGATGTTTTATTATTATTATTTTTTAACAAGGTAATATATCTTATTTCAAAAAGAAAAATTTAGAAAAAAAGCCACCAAGTAAATTATGTTACTACTTAACTGGGGGGGGTGTGTAAAATTATTTTAGTACTTATTAAGATTAATGTATATCCTCATTCTCTCTCTCTCTCTCTCTCTCTCTCTCTCTCTCTCTCTCTCTCTCTCTCTCTCTCTCTCTCTCTCTCTCTCTCTCTCTCTCTCTCTCTCTCTCTCTCTCTCTCATCTCTCCTCCCATTTTTTTCCTTTCCTTAGGTTGTTTTCTTTGCACCCGTCTCTCCCATTCTTAAATTTTCACATATGCAACACATTCATGCAAACATGTATGCACATGTATACACTCTCACTCAATAACAGGCACACACTCACATACACAACATTACACTCTCTCAAACACACACACACTCTCTTACCCCACCCACTCATACTGTTACCCACACCCACCCATCCACACACCCACACCCACACCCACCCACATCCACACACACAGACTGACCTCAATTCTGTCAGGTCCGAGTCCAGGAGATGGACAACGCTCAAGGTAAGTGGACAGGTCCTGGTCAATGTATTCAAAGACAAGTTTTAATCGAATCTCATTATCTGTCAACTGTGAGTGTCCAATATCCAACAATCTACAACAAACACAAATTTAAAAAATAAACAAAAAAATATTCAAAAAAAAAATATATGTTCAAATTCAAAAAATAAAAATAAGTAAAAAAAAATATATTAATAAATGAATGAATAAATATATTAATAAAAGCATGAAGTGTATACACAAACAAATAAATAAATAAGTAAATAAAAAAACTAATAATAATAAAAAATAAATTAAATAAAAAAATAAAAATAAAAAACCAAAACAAATCAAAACATATAAAAAATGAATTATAACAAAATTTAAAAAAACATTAAAAATAAAATGACACAAACAAATATGTAAATAACAACTTTAACATAAAACAAAACACAAACAATTTATTTTTTCAAAAATTCTGCTCAACATCTCACCTGACGATGTTTGGATGTTCAAATCTCTCGAGCTGTTTCAACAAAGCGATTTCTCTGATTGCGCTCATGGGCATGCCTTCTTCCGTGTTCGGAATCCGTATAGACTTCATAGCAACAAAGTTCCCGTCATTCTTAAGATCCTTTGCCTTGTACACAGTGCCATAGGCACCCGTGCCTATCATGGCTACCTCCTCATAGTTCTTGTCGCAGTTGTCATGGCAACGTTTTGACAAATCGCCAGAGCTGACATGGTACTTAGACTTGGCAGTAGTTTTCATCACGGTAAGGTCCAAGTGGCAGCCATTTTGTTAACCAAATCTAAGGCAATCTGAAATAACATTCATGTAGAAAGTAATGATAATAACACAAGCAATACTGTTAACTAAAATAAACAATAAAAGGTGATAAACAATAAAATGTATGAAATAAATAAATAAATAAATAAATAAATATAAGAGTAAATAAATAAAAAGAAATAAGAAGTTTTCTATGAAACTGGGAAATATTTAGCAAGAAATAAAAGCTTGTGTAAGAATACATTATATTTTTCTGTGGCTATCCCTTGTTTAAACAGTTTCATTTTGCAAGATACTTAATTAAAGTGGCAATGCTAATTGCAGTTATCACATGCAAAAAGTTTAATTAACACACAGTC
Organism: Chrysomallon squamiferum; assembly: GCA_012295275.1. NCBI lineage: Eukaryota > Metazoa > Mollusca > Gastropoda > Neomphalida > Peltospiridae > Chrysomallon > Chrysomallon squamiferum. The sequence continues at coordinate 13,363,103 of CM022675.1, forward strand.
AAATTTCCTGCATGAAAGCAAACAAATGTAAGCAGACCTGAGAGCAAACATTCAAACTCAGCTGTAATAAAACTTTTGAAAACAAACTCCAAAATGTTCTGAAAACTGTACTCCTAAAAACATATACGAAGAGACAAACTAATTTGCCACAATTTAGAAAAACAGGCTGTATGCTACCAAAGAATTTAATAAAAGAAAAAAAGCTAAAATTATTCAAAACTATTAATTAAAAGTGCATGGACATTGTTGAAACTACAACTTTGCATTTAACAAGTATTTTAGTATATACTACACAAGATAAATATATTAGGTCTATTTTAGGAAGCTGAAATTATTTTGAGTCACTATTCAATCAAGGATCAATTATAGTTTTTATTATTCATTATTATATTTGATTAATGCTGTTTTGATATGCGTAGTAGTATTGATGGATTAATTATGTCAATGAAGGGATATACATATAAATAATTATGTGTAGGCATTTGTCCACTGTATACATGTGATTATATGATATTTATATATTTGTTTCTCAGAATGTATATGTCTGTCTTTTTCTCTTTGTTTATATATGTGAATGTGTGCACGTGTGTGTGTGTGTGTGTGTGTGTGTGTGTGTGTGTGTGTGTGTGTGTGTGTAATATCCAAGCAGACACAACACATTGAGTGTGCACCTGTATGCATACACCAATGTCTGTATGGGTGTGTGTATCTATGAATCACTGGATATTTTATAAACACTGATTCATGTAATAGAGATACACATTCATGCACAAACATGTGCATACAAACAAAAACGAAGATAAAAACGAAGATAAAAACATACATATACACACACACACACACACACACACACACACACACAGATATATACAAACATACCTATATACTTACACACACACACAAGACGTTTATCAAATGAACTTTCCTACAAGAACAACAGTCATTTTTTTTTTATTTTTTTTTTTTCCTTTCGTTACATAAATTTATCTCTGAAAACATGGTGGGGGGTGTAAGCTGTGTCTGCTGTTTTCTGTATCTCTGACAGAGGTGGGTTAGAGGCTGAGGAGGGTCAACTGCATTTTAAACATTCTGCTGAGTTTGATAAATTTCTCAGAAAAGAGTTTGAATGGCAGTAAAATATACATATGAAAATAAATGCATGTTGTGTGTTTGTATATGTGTATCACTGTATGTGTGGAGATGGGTATATGCAAGATGGTTGTATGCATGATGTGTGTGTGTGTGTGTGTGTGTGTGTGTGTGTGTGTGTGTGTGTGAACTACTACTTATTATGCTTTTGCTAAGTTAAAGGCTTGCTAATGCCAATATGTATAATACAAAAATACATCTGTAAAGTGTATAAAATGGACAGATATCAAAACATTAAACAGTTTTCCATTTGTAATATATTTGACATTACTAAAATCTTATTCATCAGACATACATATTTATAACATAAGTACATTCCATAAGCTATTAATCTTTCAAGTTGTCGTGATTAAATCTTATTTCTTACTAAATTCCGCTTCGTTGAACAAAGCACCACGTACTATTACTTCAAATTACAACGTGTTATCTGTTCAAATTCAACGTTATTAATCGGAAAGGATAAGTTTAAATTAATACTTTTTTAAACACGAAATAAACCAGGTCGCAGTATTTATGTGGAAACATTTCCACGTAGTTGGATAGTGAGTGATCATCATCCACAACGTGTGCACGTACTTACAGTTACAACGTCAACGCAGACTTTTGTTTGTTGAATACCATAAAACTCGTTTGCTCATTCACAGAAATAATTAGAATACAAATATCTCCACTTTACACACTAAATAGATGTTAGAATCCAGAAAGCAGTATATGATCCTTAAAAGTCGAGTGATCAAGCGAGTTACAGATATCCAACTTCTTTCTTTAACCGAATAATCACTCGGCCTTGATAAAACACTTGTATGCAAATCTGAATGAATGAAATGCCAACCCGAACATCAAAGGAATGATTTAGCGGGAGATATTGTTCAATCAAACGGCTTAGATGACGTAGAGGAATCAGTCGAAGCACTACATACATGACTACAACACAACCTTATGCATAAAGAACGCTAAAAGTAAATTACCTTATAAAAGTCGAACATTTAACAACTTTTTTTCGTCCAAGTTGACGGCGAGCGCATTGCTATTTGTTGATCACGTGATCAACTTCCGCTCACTGCTCGAAGTTGATTGGTCAGAGAGGAAATGTGCAAGAATGCAAGGTAGCTATTTGAGCGTAAAGGTCAACCAGTGATAAAATTAAAAATTTGATAAACCCGATAATGATATAAACCCGATATTGTAATGCAGTATAAACATCAATAAACAAATGTAGTGACCTTTCTATATTATATAAATAAAAGAGAGATAATCTGTTTGAAAAAGAAAACATTTTTCGACTTCTTTCTTTCTTTGTTATACGTGTGTTAATACGTTATTAATTACATAACAAAACAAAAAATAAATAAAATATATATATTTATCACTCACGAAATAAATAAGTTTAATAAATAATAATAATAATTAATAATAATAATAATAATAATAATAATAATAATAATAATGACAATAATAACACTAACAACAACAATACGTAAAACTATTGTCAGTAATCCTAATCACTTTTTACTAGTTTAATTTTTACTTTTATTTATTTATTTATTTATTTATTTTAACTATTATTTACTTAACTTACTTTTTAAAACTGTTATTCTATTTATTTATTTTTCTATAATTGTAATACATACATACATACGTACATATATATATATATATATATATGTACGTATGTATGTATCTGTGATTATAAAGACAATCATACGTAATATAGAGAGAGAGAGAGAGAGAGAGAGAGAGAGAGAGAGAGAGAGAGAGAGACTTACTCGTACTCAAGTTACAGTTATAAAAATATGTCATGCGCAGACACAATGACCTACAAAAGATATAGACACAGACAGAAGGACTGACTGACAGAAAGGCACCATCCTTGCGATGACTTTCATTCTTAATAAATAATAATAATAATAATAATAATAATAATAATAATAATAATAATATAATAATAATAATAAAATGAATGTGTTTTTCAGTTTTATACATTTTGCTGCGTCATTATCATCACCTTTTATTATTATTATTATTAATTAATTTTTTTTCGGAAGTGATCCAGTTCTAAATATATAATCACGTGACTCATTAATTTATAACAATCTTATTATTTATATTTTCACTCGACTGAGACCAAACTGACAACCTTTTCTTTCTTTTCTTTTTTCTTTTTTTAAAAGATAACTAGAATGATAATAATTTAAATGTTGATTAATGAAATAAATTTAATAATAATAATTAGAGGCTGCGTCAATAATAATAGTAATAATAATAATAATAATAATAATAATAATAATAATAATAATAATAATAATACAGTAATTACAGCAACAACACCAATTCCACATCCAACAAGAACAATAATAATCATGATGATGGTGATGATGATGATGATGATAGTAATAATAAAGAAATTAACTTAATATTCTGCACTGCTCTAAAACTGTTCAAGGAAGGAAGAAATAATTTGTATAACGGAACATGTAATCGATTTAATTTAATCTAGGATTACAAGGCGTCAAACATAACGAGAGGATAAAACCTACTGACACTATGCAATTACATCACTTATTTCGATTTAATATTTCAGTAAATAAAATTAGTAAAATAAATAAATAAATAAAAAGAAGAAAGAGAGTGTTTGAGTGTTTGTGTGTTTGTGTGTGTGAAGGTTTCTTATATAAACGTTCTATAAGACATAAAAGCTAATCCAAGATATTTGATACCCAAATCATGCAGCAACAGTTAGATCGGGAATTAATGAAACATGAACGCATTTACTTACTTATCTCTGTTACCAAACTTGAGAGTAAATGAATAAATAAATTATGGAACACATTAAACCGTTTTTATTGCACATAAATATTTAAATCGCGAGTTAGGTTTTTTATAATTCATAATATCAGTTTCTATTACGTACGAAATTAGACAAGTACTAAACATTCATTAACTATATACATTTTTATACGTATAACTTTATTTTATTATTTTACCTTTTTATAATTTAAAGGTGCTGTGCATCTTATTTGTATTATGTTCAAGCATTATGTGTTCATAATTTATATGTGTACGTGTGTATATATTTGATTTTGTATTTTTGTGTTTATATATGTACCCAGTGACACTAGAATCGGTCCACGATTTACACAGTACATCACAATTTTAAATTATAAAAAAATGGCGACGCTCAAGACTCCAATAATAATAATAATAATAATAATAATAATAATAATAATAATAATAATAAAATAAATAAATAAAAAAAATGTTTATATGTGTGTACGTACGTTTGTGGGACTTCTTCACTTTCTAGATGTTTAAGTGTAATTATTATTTTAATTCGGATTAAATAGCTGATCATTGTCTCGCTCTGTGTGTGTGTGTGTGTGTGTGTGTGTGTGAGAGAGAGAGAGAGAGAGAGAGAGAGAGAGAGAGAGAGAGAGAGTTTTTTAACACGGTGGTCATTTGCATAGCCTACATGATAAAAGAATAAAGTAAACCATAACTTTTAAGCTTTTCATGTTCTTTGTTTTCAACACCTGTTATATTTTCTTTGACATTATTTATATTTTAAAATAATTTGTGGTATACACATGATTCATATAAGTAAAATTTTGATATTTAACAAGTATAAATTATTGAGCCATTTATCGGATATGTGATGGTTGCTTGCGCCCTCTATAGGTGATCCTAAACGGAAGGGCACGTAATAGAAAGACATTCTCGTAAAGTTTTGATTGCTCGGCATAAGAATTTATTGAAAATCGTCAAAATATGTTAAAGCGTGATCTTTAATAAGATTACGAGCAATAGTGTAAGTTTCTTATATTCCTTTTCCCTAGGAGATATATTTTGTTATTTTCTTATGGTGACTCGTCGCATATTTCCCTTTTCGTTTCGTGTCCGCCATCTTTGTTTGTTTGGCATAGGAAGGCTTTTTTTGGCGAGTGATGAAACTTAGCATTAATTTCTGTCATATTTGTCTGAAGAATGATCGGATGTAACATATTCATTTCTTAGATAAAAATTAAAACTCTGATAAAACAATTTAGATATATTTTACCTCAAATTTAGTCATTGTTAATGAACACGATTACATGGCTAAATAATCATTAATGATAATCGTTAATAATTAATGTCATTGTTAAGATCACATACATATTATTGACAAATGGATTCCTATATTACATGTAGCGTATTTTTAAAGGCATACATGTTCAGAACTTCGTTTTTAAAAATACAAAACTGAATCGTAGCTAAGCAGTTTGATCCTCCCTGAGACAGTTACTCACTGGTTTAACAAGTTGCAAGAGACAACACATTTCACTCCATTAAAACGACTTGACTTAGACGTTTTATATACAGATTTGTATAATATACTGATTAGTTCTATGAACATGTTGTTATGCGTAAAGTAAATGGAAACAAATTTAGCATGTTACTGCTAAAACTATCTAAAATTCAAAAATTAATGTGTTAAAAATACCTAACACTGTTAATTACAAGCGAAGCAACTGATTTCAGTTTATTTTGTCCAAAATGATGATAAAAGATAGGTGTATCAGTGTGATTTAGATCCCAGTTTTGCCCAGTTCTTTTATTTTGTATTTTATGCATAATGTACAGTAATACACATCACTAGTAATGTTGTTTTGGTATTTACATTTAGTCCAGCATCATATCACATATTTTCAGAACATAATTTTTTTTTTTTTTAGGTGACTGCTGTTTCATCAGAGGATGGATATAGCTAAGACTGAAGGTCGAGCTCTATATTGTATTTTTCGCCTCCTGTCAGCAAGTTTTGATGTGTGAGCTGTTTTCACAGCGACTTTGTGTTGACTGAGGACTTTGGTGGTTTGCATTCCTTTCTTTTGTAATTTCATCAGCTGTGATGGCAGGAACATCGAGAAGTCCTAATCCACATGGATTAAAACAGATTGAATTGGATCAGATTTGGGATGATCTCAAATCTGGGATTAAAAATGTGTATAAAAGACAGAGCATGTCGAAGACCCGCTACATGGAATTGTATACGTATCCTTGTTGTCAGAATAGTTTTAATGTTTTAATTTAATTTTACAGTTTTAATATAAAGTGTGTTTGCTGATACATATAACTATAGCTTCTATGTCAGATGAAAATCAGATCATTTTGGATTTGGAATTCTGAAAAATTTATTAGAAATATTTTGACTAATATGATTATTAATCAGTTAAACCAGTGTACATTTTTTTTATTATATATATTATTCTATTAAAAAAGACATAAACCAGTTTTGTATATGAAAAACAGTTAATCTTTTCTTTTTTTTAATTTATATTATTTCAAAAAAATTTATTCTTTATACAAACCAGCAATAATTACATATATAAAAACAGTTAATTCTTGTTTCTTACTTATACTATTTTCAAAATTTATTCTTAACACAAATCAGTCATGTATATAACTACTGTACGAGTGTACATGGTCAGGGGTCAGGCTCACAGCAGACACGTGGTCCTGGGGGGCGCAAGATGAAGCAGCCCACCAGTGGGGCACAGTTTGTGGGGCACGAACTTTACAAACGGATAAAAGATTTTCTCAAAAATTATCTCATTATTTTATTAAAGGTACATAATGTTTAAATTATTCGTTGCCAAATCCACATCACTAAGGCTGTGGAATATTGTATAATTTAGAAAGATTTGTTATTGTTGTTTAGTGTATTGTTTAATATTTATTTATTTATTTACAAGTTTTAAATGTTAGTGATTAGATGCAGTCTCTGCACGTAGTACTATGATGTACTTTTTAATTTTATTTTTGTTTTTATTGAAATATTTAAAATTAGTTCTATTTTATGCTGTTACTGAAATTCTGCACACAGACACACACATGTATATTTACACTGAAGTCATATCTATTTAGTGCATAAACAAAGATCTGTGAGAGGCATAAATACTCATATTTGACATAAATACAACATGTATAATAACTAAATTTTATTATACACACTGCAGTGCATAAACTAATTATTTACATTCTAACAGGATGAATGAAATGGTACTCAAATTTTACATAAATACAGACATGTACATAAATATACATAAAACAAACCATACATAACAACTAACTAGCTTTTATGATGCACAGACATGTAATCTATTAATGGGATTGTCATGATGTGCTGGATTAAGGTTACCCAGATGTTGCTTAAATACAAACCATGTACATACAGACATCATACAAAATTAAACTTAATATGATAACTGTAGAGAGAATACTAATTATTTACATATTAACAGGATCGACAACATCTGTTAGATCAGGAGGTTTTATGTAAATACAATCATATATACATTCAACATTGATAAATAAACCATGTATAAAATTTTTACTAATTATTTACTAACCGGATGGACAAGCTCTGTTAGAATACAAAGGACTCAAATTTTAACATAAATACAAAATGTACTTAAAAACAACATGCCTAACTAAGTCACATATAACAACTGTAGATATACTGTAGATACATACGTACAGTGAATACTAATTGTTTACTAACAGAATGGACAAGCTCTGTTAGAATACAAAGGACTCAAATATTAACATAAATACAAAATGTACTTAAAAACAACATGCGTAACTAAGTCATATATATCAACTATAGATATACTGTAGATACATATGTACAGTGAATACTGAAAGTCCTCAGTCATATATAACAACTATAGATATACTGTAGATACATATGTACAGTGAATACTAATTGTTTACTAACTAACAGGATGGTCAGGATCTTCTGGACGAGGAAGTACTCAAGTTTTACACTGGTCAGTGGGAAGACTACCAGTTCTCCAGCAAGGTTCTGGATGGAATCTGCGCCTATCTCAACAGACACTGGGTCCGCAGGGAATGTGACGAGGGCACCAAGGGAATTTATTACATTTATTCTGTGAGTACATTAAATTAAGTGAATGTTTTCAGATTTAAAAAAATACCAGACATGGAGTGTTACACAGTATTTTGACTGGGAGAGGGTCCATTTTTTTGACTGGCCAGTCAGGCCACTCGTTATTTAACTTTGACCCACCTTTAAACTTTTGAATGGCCCCTGACCAAATTTTTTCTTTTTTTTCTTTTCTTAAACTGCTCTTTAAAAACATGTTACATAAAAACTGTAATAACCACACAAAAGAAGGACTCAGAACCTGTTTTTTAGTTTTATTAAAAACTGTTGAAATTAAAGTATTATTATGTTGTCAAGGGATCCAACCAGTCAAACACAGAATGTTTCACCAATGCTTGGTCTTGGAATGAATATGACATTTGTCACTAGTAACATGTTTACCATGATGGCACATGATAAAAACTGAACAACAACTTGTTTGTCAAGAGTTCAGTTAATTTGAAAATGCCATAAAATTCACACATGCACAGCCAATGTTAGTTTTTGTTGACACTGTTTTCAGTGACAATTTGGAGATTGGTAAAGTAGACTTTGTATATTCCATAAAAACAAACATGCCTCAACACAGTGCAATTTCAGAAAACTTCAGGGACCTAAGAAAAACATGGCCGATGTATTCCAGTTGAACCTACAAACATGTTTAAATGGCTGAGGTTTTCCAAGTAACTTTCAGACTGTTTGATAGACTGGTTGCTGTTATGTCCTATATGTTGTGTAGATACTTACAGGAAGAAGTAGAAGACCATGAATTTTTTTTTTTAAAATACCAATCTCTCAGAAACATTAGTTATTTGCATTTTGATACATAAGAAAATATGAGGAAAGTTTTGGCCAACAGGCGGATGGCATGTTAAGGTTTTGATTCGTCTGACACTATTTTGATTTGTCATGTTGAGTGACTCTGAAGTGCACACCCTGTTGTTTTCACGTAGTAATAAGAATAAGTAATTTGAGAGATCTGATCTGTTTTAAAATAGTTTTCTTCTTGAATTAATAGTGATAAATAAGGAATAATTTTTTTTTTCTGTACATAAAATGTTTATATAAGGAATGTGATGAGAAAACCAAAAATACCAACAAAAAGAACATTTGAAATTTTTGTTTTATATATTTATATAGGTCTTTAATAAATGTGTTTTAAGCATTTTACACATTTAAAATCACATGTGGTGACATTCCAAGAATTTGATAAAAAAAACAAAGTATTTAGTTAATATGTTAACACTGTTACCTGCATTTTAATTAATGCCTGGTTTAGGTGGAGGGAAAATCATACAAGGAATATGTAGTTAATGAAATGTAAAGAATTTTATTTTGTGTATTTGAATATATAAATCATTTTAAATTGTCTTTTTTTCTAAACTTTTTGACAAGATGGATGTTGTAAATTTGTAACCCCAGTATGCATGTTCAGTCTATTCCATAGTTAATCCAATGACTTAACCTTTACCTTTTTACATATCTATTATTTGAATAAACACCTGTTATTTGAATACATAGCTGTTATTTGTATACATACCGGTTAAATTTAAATGAGTACATGCCTTGATATGGATGTACATGCCTTGACTCTTGTTGTGTTTGAAAAATTTAAATTTCTAAATTTGGTCTTTCTTTTTTTTTAGCTTGCTCTGATAACATGGAGGGAAAATCTTTTCCGTCCACTAAACAAACAAGTGACAAACGCAGTTCTCAAACTGATAGAGAAAGAGCGAAATGGTGAAACCATCAACACTCGGTTGGTCAGTGGAGTTATCAACTGTTATGGTAAGTTTTGCCTTGCACTGCTATATTTTGTTGTGTTTACTGCAGTTTATTGCTGTGAATAAAAATTAAGAAAAGTAAATTATAAGTGTTGTTGAAAATTGTGAACGAAAAAAAGTAAAGGTGTTGTTGAGAATGAAACACCATACTAAACAATTACTTTGTATTATTTCTAAGATAAAATAACCAGTCAATATTTATTGTATTTATCAGGTGAATAAAACTGTCATATATCGTCACTTAATGACATTTGCTCATAAAGATTCGCTAGAAATCTTTGTTTAATATTTAATTTCAAGAATATGACATTCACATCTAACTACTGATAACTCAAAGTTTGTATTTTTATTTTCTAATCTATATTTCTAAATTTCATTTAATTTAAAATAAAGAAAAATATAGAGAATTTATTTTACATTTATCCTGTTCCAACCAGTACTCCATAATTTGTTTTATTGTGTTTTGTTTTTCTTCAAAATATGATTTAATTCATAACAAGATGCATTTATAACTCACTAGCTGCTGATTGGAAAAGAGTAACATGGTGCAGAACAGCAGAAGATTTTTCTTTTCTCTTAACCATTTGTATCAAATTGAATTTATAACCACATATTAAAAAGAAGCATTCACTGTGTCAGTCAACAGAAAAGAAATTGGTTTGTTTGTTTTGAATTATATCTAAATTTGGTTTTACACAGGAATTTCAAATCTTTTTAACGACCAAACTAATATATATTTTTTTAAATTAAAGTTGAGCTTGGATTAAATGAAGATGATCCGAGTGCAAAGAGCCCGACATTAACTGTGTACAAAGAACACTTTGAGAATCCATTCCTGGAGGACACTGAGAGATTCTACACCAGAGAAAGCACAGAGTTCCTCCGACAAAACCCGGTCACAGAGTACATGAAGAAGGTAACCTGTTTAAAAAATAAAATAATAATAATAGTTTTCACTTTGTAAACCCATTATGATGTTATAGAGGTGTAAAGTTTCATGAATATTTATGTTATTTGAAGAAATTGTGTGTAAGAGAAAGCATGTTTTGTAAAATTATTTTGCTTTTTTTAATTTTATAACTTTTTAAATTTTATTTTTAGTTTGGATTATACTGGATTTGTGTGTGTATGTGTGGGAGTGTACATGTGTGTACTTCTGTGTGTGTGAGTGCGTGTGCGAAGAGTAGTTGATTAATACATATTGATTTCATACTCACTCACAAAAATAATACATCTAAACAAAATAGTTCTTAACAACAGTGTAGAAAAATCATATAAGGAATATATAGCTAATGAAATGTTGAGTTAATTTTTAAGTGAAAACTTTTAAAAATTGCCATTGAAGATTTGAATCAGCAATTAAATACTAATAAAATAACTTTAAATAATACATATATAATTTGTTTAAGTAAAAGTTGTTCTGTATTTTTGAACATTGACTGAAAATTTTGAATTAGACGTCATGTTTGCAGGATAAATTTATCATTATTAAAATTGTTACTCACATTTCTGTTTTATTAACAGAACTTTATTTTAAATTTTGTTATTACTGTTTAAATCTTGTTGCTAGGGTGAGCTGAGACTGATGGAGGAAAAGAAACGAGTACAACTGTACTTACATGAGAGCACACAGGACATCTTGGCAAACGTCTGTGAGAAAGTCCTCATTGAGAAACATTTGGAGATTTTCCACTATGAGTTCCAGAACCTGCTTGATACTGATAAAAATGAAGGTTAACTTTTTATTCTTTATTTTTTCTGTCTGACTGAAATTGTTCTAAGTAATAATTAGAATTTAAACAGTTTTATCCAGGCCAGTTCTGAATGCCACACGAACAAAACATCCACATATATTTAAGCTATTCCATCTGTATCATAATTTTTATGAAGTTACATACACACAATCATACAGATGTATTTAAACTATTTTATCTTTAACAGTTCTGAATATTACATGAAGAAAACAGAATATTTTATGAACATACATACAGACAAACATACAGATGTGTTTTAACTATTTTATCTTTAACATTTCTGAATGTTACATGAAGAAAACAGAATATTTTATGAACATACATACAGACAAACATACAGATGTGTTTTAACTATTTTATCTTTAACAGTTCTGAATGTTACGTGAAGACAAAAACAGAACATTTTATGAAAACATATTTTATGAACATACATACAGACAAACATACAGATGTGTTTTAACTGTTTTATCTTTAACAGTTCTGAATGTTACATGAAAAAAACTGAATATTTTATGAACAAACATACAGACATACATAAACTATTTTTGATGTTATTTTTCTCAGATCTAGGGCGGATGTACTTGCTGGTATCTAGGATACAGGACGGGCTGGGGGAGCTGAAGACTCTGCTAGAAACTCACATACACAGCCAGGGGCAGTCTGCTGTTGAGAGGTGTGGCGAGCCTGCACTTAATGTAAGTCCCTCCCTGTTAGATGTGTACACTGTTAGATTGAACTAAAAATGTCTGAATTACTTAGTTAAATAGACAGGTGAATGTATGTATGTATGTATTCACACAAACACACACACATATAGACGAAAACAAAAATAAAATTTAAAAAAGCCAAACAAAATACTGTCATTTTCAATTTTGATAGTTTGTTTAAAATGGCTTATCTCTTTAATCCAGTGATGAAACTGATAGGTATTAATTCTAAGGTGTTTTCTTTAGCACTTTTATTAACATTCTTATTTGCTGGACAACTCATTTTCAAAAAAAAAATTCAGAAAGTTTTTGCTAGAATTACCAATATTGTACATGGATGAATCAGGTACCAAAATGAACCAGCCAAAAATGTAACTTAGGACTTGGTTCAATGTGTTGGCAAATGTATTAAAATATAAAAACAAAAGAAAAAGAACAAAGAAGTAGCCTAAACAACACTCGCCACAACTGCCCATCTCGTAGAAAAAAACAACAACACAAAAATCACTGTATTGTAATTATTTATAAAAATAATAAAAAAAGAAGATTGCCCAGAATGAAAATTTAAACAAACCTGTATGTTTATTTATGTATTTTTGTTTTTCAGGATCCTAAGATTTACGTGCAGACGATACTAGATGTACACAAGAAATACCACGCCTTGGTTCTAACTGCCTTCAACAGTGATGCAGGCTTTGTCGCCGCCTTAGACAAAGTAAGTTTTCTTTTCATTCGACAGTCCATTAAAAAATAAAATTAAAACAGCTGTGTGTTAATAAGGTAGTCAGCATTTTCTTGCAGTTACGTTAAGAATTAATTTATTTTTTTGAAAAAAAACTAAAACTCATTTTTAATTTTAATTTATTTTTTAAAATTAAGTCTAAGATGGTTACTTCAGCTTTAAACATAAAAATATTTTTAAAAATTAGGTATATTTATTACAGAAATTTGACTCACTCTAAAATTTGGGCTATTTTTGTTATAGTTATTGATGTAGATACACATATAAATGATAACAGAATGAAGATGCTGATTTTCAGAATTTATTCTGTTTTCTTTATTTTCTCACACTGACATTTTTGTTATTATTTACACATATTTTTAAATGATTGTTTGTGTTTAAATTTATTTGTTTATTTTCTCTTGTTCAGGCCTGTGGTCGTTTCATCAACAACAACGCTGTCACCAAGATGGCCGGCTCTTCCAGCAAATCTCCAGAACTCCTAGCACGATACTGTGACCTGCTTCTGAAGAAAAGGTAAAACACAAACACAAATAATGTATATTTTATACAAATCTCCAGAACTCCTAGCTCGATACTGTGACCTGCTTCTGAAGAAAAGGTAAAACACAAACACAAATAATGTATATTTTATACAAATCTCCAGAACTCCTAGCTCGATACTGTGACCTGCTTCTGAAGAAAAGGTAAAACACAAACACAAATAATGTATATTTTATACAAATCTCCAGAACTCCTAGCTCGATACTGTGACCTGCTTCTGAAGAAAAGGTAAAACACAAACACAAATAATGTATATTTTATACAAATCTCCAGAACTCCTAGCTCGATACTGTGACCTGCTTCTGAAGAAAAGGACCTGCTTCTGACCTGCTTCTGAAGAAAAGGTAAAAAAAACACAAACACAAATAATGTATATTTTATACAAATCTCCAGAACTGACCTAGCTTCTAAAACACAAACACAAATAATGTATATTTTATACAAATCTCCAGAACTCCTACCTGACCTGCTTCTGAAGAAAAGGTAAAACACAAACACAAATAATGTATATTTTATACAAATCTCCAGAACTCCTCCTAGCACTGAAGATACAAACACAAATAATGTATATTTTATACAAATCTACAGAACTCTTAGCACAATACTGTGACCTGCTTCTGAAGAAAAGGAAAAACCCAAACAGAAATGATCTCTATTTTAAAATTTGTGTTGTCAAATATTCTGAAATAAAAATTTGTTATATGATTATTTATTTTTTTACATAGTAAACTGTTTTCTTTTTAATTTTTATTTTCATCATTTCTTTCTCCACAACATGTCTTTCTCTGTACTTATCTTTTTCTTCTCTCCTTCCTTCTGTCTGTCCTTTCTCTGTTTCTCTCTCTCCCTCCCTCTCTCTTTTACACAGTCCTATTTAGACTGTCACTCTCTTACTATCTCTGTCTTTCTCATATCTGCTGTTGCCATTCTGTCAGCCTCTTCCATGTCTTCTAAAGAATTTTTTAAAATTTTGGTTTCAGCTCTAAAAATCCAGAAGAAGCTGAACTGGAAGATACATTAAATCAGGTGGTGAGTGTCTTCTTTCTTGCTTCTTTTTCTTTCTTTAATTATTTATTTATTTAATAATTTATTTCAGTCTTGTAATGACAAATGCCATAATCAGTTTAAAAAAAAAAACAGAACAAAGAGCAAAAACTATTACTATTGCTATTACTATTAGAATTACTATTGCTAATACTGTCATTACTTACTAGTGCTATTATACTTATTTCCACTACTGCTGTAAATACTACTACTGTTTTTTTTTTTTTAATTTTCAGATGGTTGTATTCAAGTACATTGAGGACAAAGATGTTTTTCAAAGGTTTTACAGCAAAATGCTCGCGAAGCGTCTTGTACAACACATGTCTGCGAGCGACGATGCCGAGGCCAGCATGATCTCAAAACTCAAAGTAAGTCAGTTCACAGGTTAACTCTTTTAGTGATGTTGTTGAAAAACAGGGTCATTTTCACAAAATAATCTGGTGCTTGGCTGTGTATTGCACTGAAATGGTTAAATACAAATGTTAGTAGTCTCTGAAACAGAAATAGAAACACAGATACAAACACAAACACAAACACATGCAAATACAAACAAACACACACACACACACAGGTACTTAGATAAATCACACACATGCACGTTCAGTTCAGGATAAAAAAAATAATTTATAATGTTGGACAAGAACAGCAACAGACTTTCATCTCTATCATCTTTTTCAACATTTCTCTGTGTCTGTCTGTTTCTCTGTGTGTGTCTCTAACTGTCTCTTTAATTCTGTCTTCCTCAGATTGTTTCTCTCATTCTTAACACACACAATTTTAATATTTAAAACTTCCTGCCTGTCAGATCATTAATAACAGATTATGAATTAATGAATGTAACCACATATTTTATGTCGATGTTATTTTGGGGTTGATGGGTTAATAAAGATACTGTTTTGGGGATAAATGGATTTTAAAAAACAAGTTGTTTTGGTTGTTTTCAGCAAGCTTGCGGGTTTGAGTACACTTCAAAACTACAGCGGATGTTCCAGGACATCGGAGTCAGCAAAGATCTCAATGAAACGTTCAAGAGACGAACGCAGTCTAACGGACCTCTTGATAGTGAGTTGTCTCCCTTAGTATACCCAGTTACGTCCCTCAGCACAAGTTTTTTGCCTTCACAAACAAACTCATTTGTGTTTTATATTATTGTTTTTTATTTTTATTTTTATAAGTTCATTTATATATTTTACTTTTTATTTTTTATTTTATCTTAATTTAAACATAACAAGTTTTTTTCCCTTTAATAAGTATTAAATCCCCTACAAGCTCTCTGCATTTTTTTTTTTTTTTACTTCAATTGTTTTAAGATTTCCTGATTTCAAATTATTTCTTTTGTTTTCACACTTTTTCATGTATTCTTCTTTCATTTTTTTTAAAAAATTAAAACAACAAGTTTAAAAAAAATTCTTTTTCAGTTGATTTCAGTATTCAGGTGTTGAGCTCTGGATCCTGGCCTTTTCAGCAGTCAAGTTCTTTCACATTACCTGTTGAGGTATTTTTGTAGTCTGCATTTAGAGAGGGGGGAGAGAGTGTGAGTGAGTGAGTGAGAGAGAGAGAGAGAGAGAGAGAGAGAGAGAGAGAGAGAGAGAGAGAGAGAGAGAGAGAGAGAGAGAGAGAGAGAGCTGATGATAGAAAATACAGCATTGTATTCTAGTAAATAACTATAGATATTTGATTTATTTATTTATTTATTTATTTATTAACTGCAAAAAAGACTGAGGATATACAACTGTTTACACCAGACTGAGAGAGAGAGAGAGAGAGACTGATTGTTTAGAGAGAGTGTGTGTGTTTATCTGTGTGTTTACACCAGACTGAGCAGTTAAGTCCTTGTGTCTGGCTTTGTTTTTTATTTATTTATTTATTTTTGCACTTAATAACTGGTTTATGGTGTGGAAAATTATTTCCACCACACTATTGAATTTGTTAGCTGGTTATTAAATAACTGTATAGAACTGTTTACACCAGACTGACTGTTTACAACTGTTTACACCAGACTGACTGTTTACAACTGTTGACACCAGACTGACTGTTTACAACTGTTTACAACTGTTTACTTTGCAGCTGGAGCAGAGTTTTCAGAGGTTAAATTAGTTCTACAGCAGTAAAAATTGTTCATAACGAACTCAACTGGTTGTAAAACATGTAAAGGGAGAACTGATCACTAATTGTTTTAAAAACCGATACACATTACAGGTAGGTGTCAGTTATCAATTAATACAGGTAAAAATTGTTCATAAATGAATATACATCACAGTTAAAAATAGTTGATAAATGAAATGCATATTGCAGGTAGAAATAGTTAATAAATGAAAGCACATTATAGGCAAAAACAGTGTATAAATTAATGCACATTACATGTAAAAATAGTTTATCAACTACAGTTTAGGTAAAAAGAAAGTAGTTTAAAAATGACAACAATAAATATATTGAACCGTTAAATTTTTTAGAATTTTTGAGAAATGGATTACACTGCATTTCTGTTTAGTTGATTCATTTTTTTTTTTTTTTTTTTTTTTTGTTGTTGTTGTTAATAAATACATTTTCCATGTTGAGATTCATTCATGGTTAGATCTCTGACATAAATCATGTCATAGTTGTTTAATGGTAGTTAACAAGTTTTATTTAGTTCATGTTGACGTTGCTGACTGTTTGTTGTAGGCATCCACGTTCCAGATGGCTGTGTTGTTGCAGTACAACATGGAGACATCATACACGGTGCAGCAGCTGTTAGACAACACACAGATCAAACTAGTACGTGGCTTTCTTTTGTTTTGTGTGTGTCTCTGTCTGTCTGTCTGTCTGTGTGTGTGTATGTTTGAAAACACATCAAATTAGTATGTAACCTTTATTATTTTGTGTGTGTGTGTTTGAAAACAGATCGAACTAATAATATGTTGCTTTTACTTTGTAACTGTGTGTGTCTCTGTGTTTGTTTGTGTGTGTGTGTGTGTGTGTGTGTGTGTGTGTGTGTGTGTGTGCTTGTATGTGTGCTTGTATGTCTACATGTTTCTTGTATAACAGACATCAAACTAGTACATACTTTTACTATTTTAATTCTTTTCTTAGTGTTTGTCTGCATGTGTCTGTCTCTCGTTGTGTTATAATGTTTTTAAATGTGTAAAATTATCATTAGTTATTTTCTTATAATGTTATTTTAATGTATGACTTAAATGAGTTTAATGTGTTATTTTAAAGTGTTAACTGAATGTATTATTATTCTATTTTAGTGTTGTTATGATGTTATTTAAATATATTCTTACAGTGTTATTTTATTATTATAGTGTAATGATAATGTTATTTTATTGTTATTTTGTTATGTTAATGTGTTTTTTTCAGGAGCTACTAACTCAAGTGTTGCAGATTTTGCTGAAGTCCAAACTGCTGGTCACAGAAGATGATGAAAACGACCTCAAACCGACCTCCCAACTCTCAGTCTTTCATGGTTACAAAAAGTAAGTTAACCTGTCATATCCAGGGTGAGATATACAAAATATTACATGTCATTAATTAATGTTAATTTAGTAAAGACTTTATATCAAGTTATTTTTCATTTTTAGTTGTTTTCTTAAACTTGAAAATTTTGTTTATTAATTTTTCTTTCTTTTGTTCATGTTGTCATTATTGTCATGGTTAATATTATTATTATTATTGACATAATACTGCTACTGCTACTACTACTAATAATAATAGTAATAATGGTTAAGCTTGACATTTTATTAATAATACTATTGAATTTTTGTCAGAAATGTATAAATTGTTAAAATAAAAAATAAATGTATTGATGATTAACAGGTTTTGTCTTGAGTGTTTCAGTATCTCTGTCTCTCGAAAAAATCTCTTGTAGTGTGTTCTGCCTCATTTTTCAGATCCAGGGTTAAGTGTTGTGCTCAGTTTAATGAATTTTGTTTTTGGGTTGCAGTAAGAAACTACGAGTGAACATCAACGTGCCGATGAAGGCGGAGGTGAAGGCGGAACAGGAAACAGCTCACAAACATATAGAGGAAGATCGCAAACTCCTCATTCAAGTATTGATACGTTTTACTTGTTTGTTTGTTTATTTATCTTTTATTTTTTTTTTTTTATTATTCATTTAATTTGTCATTCTGAAGTACAGTTTTACTACTTTTTATAAAATTATTTTCTTCTTCTTCTTCTTCTTCTTCTTCTTCTTATTATTATTGCTTTTAATATTATTATACATTGATAAAACTAATACTATAACTACTGTCATTGTCAACTTCATGATCCTTATTGATATTGTTACGTACACTATTACTAGTCCTGTAATTGTTATCATCATCATCATCATTCTCATTATTATCGCCATTTTATCACTATTATTATTGTTACTGTTGTTATTATTGTTGTAGGTGTTGTTATATTAATAAAATTATTGTTGTGTTTGCAGGCAGCTATTGTACGTATAATGAAGATGAGAAAAGTTTTAAAACATCAGCAGCTTCTAGCCGAGGTTTTACATCAACTTTCTTCACGATTCAAACCCCGAGTGCCTGTTATTAAGGTATGATGTCACAGACTTTATAAAATAAAATTTAAAAACAAGTATATATATATGTGTATCATCCAGACATTTTTGTGTGCAAACATTTGTACGATTTCTGCCAGAAAATAATACAGTTAATTTTAGCTTTTGTGAGGGTGTTTGTTGCTTGTACATGCACAAACACACACACGTACACACACGTACACACACTCACAGACACTCACACACAACACACACACATATATCCAGAAATCTCACTTTAACATGTCATCACATTCCAACAACATTTATTCTTGTTTATTTGTTTATCTGTATTTGATTGATTTACTTATTTACTTATTTAGTTTTTATTTAAGTAGAACATTCCCATCAAGTTAGGACAGAATGTTAGAAATAGAAAATACATTATATATGTTAAAATATACAACTACACTGTATGTAAAGTAATGAGATGTAACAGTGTAAAAAAAAGAAGGGTTAAAACTACAAGAAATAGAATATTTATATTTTATATTTATCAATATTCTTATTTTTGTTTTATTTTCAGATTTATTTATTTATCTGTATTTTATTTATTTATGTATTTAATTATTTTGTTTATTAATCTATATGTTATTTAATTAATTTATTATTATTATTTTTTTATTATTATTAATACAGTTTTTTAAATTTATTTATTTACTTATTTATTTATTTATTTATTTTTATTTATTTACTTATTTATTTTTTTATTTACTTATTTATTTATTTATTTATTTAATTTATTATTTTTTTATTTATTAATACAGTTTTTTTAATTTATATATTTATTTTACTTACTTATTTATTTATTTAGTTAGTTAGTTAGTTATTTGTTTATTTGTGTTGTGTTTGTTTCAGAAATGTATTGACATACTGATAGAGAAGGAGTATTTGGAGCGAGTGGAGGGACAGAAGGACACTTACAGCTATCTTGCCTGAGTCAGCTTTGTCAAATCTAGAACTCTGAAGTTGTATTTTGTTGATCAAACCTGCACTTTAGTCATGAGAGCAGTAAAAAAAAAAAAAAATTACAAAAAAAAAAAAAAAAAAAAGAAATAAAGATGACAGCGTTTAGCCATGGACTCAGTCTGAATGGGTTTTTTGTCACTGTTGAAACCAGATTCTAACCTGTATGTAAATGTTTTTAATGCACCCGTTACTCAGTCTTTTGTAGGTGTGGATGTTCATTTATTATAATAACTTTTTTAAAAACATTTTCATGATTATTATTATTATTATTATTATTATTATTATTATTATTATTATTATTGGTTTATTTTATATTAACTGTTTGTAGAGAAAACCCATCCCCACCTTGCCCATACTGCCTCTTCCACTCACTTATGTTGGCTGGCCAAAATGTTTCAGAAATGTAATTTTTTCTTCTTCTGTTGGTCTGTCTGTCTGTGTTGTGGTGGAAAGCAAGAGAGGTAATTAGAGTGTATGTTGAATTATGGGAATATGTTGTCATGGCTACAGCATTTTAATTGGAATAATAGTTGAAGTTAATGTTTTTTTTTTTTTTTTTTTTTTTTTTTTTTTTCTTTTTTTTTATCCTATGAAATTTGCACAAGTTAATTAAATTGGTAATGTCTGAAGTTTTGCCTTCATTTTAATTTTTTCTTCTTTTTTTGACAGGAAGGTTGAGAGAAAGTAATTTGTGGTTTGACTAATGTTATTTTATTATTTTAAAAAAAGAAAAAGAAAAGAACAGATGATCACTCAAATGCTGGTGTTTGCACTAGTTAATTAACAAACTTATAATGAATCCTTTTGGAGAGGAGAAATGTAATTTATATTTTATTTTATTTCTTGGAAGCTGGATTAGCAATGGATCATAGCTGCATCACTTTTGGAAACTAGCCATATTTATTACTGGCTAATGGATTATCATAGTGTGGATTAGAGGGTTATTTTTTTTTTTGTGGGGAGGGAATTAGCTAACTCATTGAGGTTAGTCTTTAAAAGGATTAGGTCTAGGATTTATGAACTAATTTGGTGGAAGTTTAGCTGTGGTTGAAAAAAAAAATGTTGATTAGAAACACTGATTGAAAATTTTGTGTAAATATAAATTTATATCGGTGTTTTTAAAAGGTTTATAGTACTTAATGACACTGAGGTTTTTGACTTACACATAACGGAATAAGATATAACTGAAAAAGCAAATTGAGAATAAGTTTTGAAACTTGTTTCTTATGTTCAAAATACATTTTTAACTGGGTTCAGCCATGTAAAATACAGAGTCAGAAAAAGACGTTAAATTATTTAACATGTTTCTTTTTTATCTTGAACAATTCTTACTTTCTGCTTCGAAATTTTTACTATTTTTATTTTTCTAGTTTTGTCCTGACTTGTGCCTACATCTGTTCTCATTTTCATTTGTAATAGAACCTTTTATTTATTTATTTTGTTTTTTTTGTTTGTTTTCTTTTTCTTCAAAAATTTCTATAGCATGGTAAATACTGTTTCTCATCATCATTATTATTATTATTATTATTATTATTATTTAAAATTAAAAAGCAAAATTATTATTATTATTTAAAATTAAAAAGCTAAAACTTACCTTAATTATAATAATTATAAAACTTAGCATGATGTAAATAATCTGCCCCCCACAGATCTCTTAGTTGGGTTATCATTGGAAATTAATTTTATTATTAGATTAATAAACAGTAGCAGTGTCTCTCATTTATTTATATTTTTCAAGGGATGACATTTCTTCATCAGTAGGTAAAGGAAGATAAATACATTAATAAAGAGCCTGGAAATAATTAATTATAAAATTTTAACCTGTAATAGGCTACAGGTGACAACCATACATAAAAGGTTATTGGCAAAAACTAAATGTTGATGGGAGATACAGAAGGGTAAGGGAGACTACTCATCTAAGGCTTCTGAGTCTTATCTGTTATTAGGCTTTGAAACAAATATTTTTCTCATTCAAAAATGATATGTAACATAAAGTTACCACTTTCAGAAAACAAGGATGATAGAAACATTCTAATGTAGAGTATAAAGTTATAATATTTATATAAGTTACCAGTTGGTTTAATAGTGGAATTTAATTTTAACAACTATACACAAACAAGTGTTGAGAACTACATATTTGAGTTAATAGCTGGGAATTAAAAAGTTCTAAAAAATAATAATATAATAAATACTTAATGAAAAAGTAAAAGAATTGCAGAAATCTAAAATCTATATTAGGTTTATAAAAATGGTGGGAAAAGATTATTATTGTCTATCACTTTTTTTTTCTTAGCTAATTTTTATTCTTACTAAAAGTTGCTGGTTCACAAACAAACAATTTGTTGTATTTTTTAGGTTTTTTTTTTGTTCTGTTTTGGATTTCTGTTTTCTTCATCTATAAAATTCTGGTGGTGGTTTTACATTGTGTTTTTTCTCCAGTGTGTTACTTCAGAGAATACATTTGTGTGTGTGTGTGTGTGTGTGTTTGTGTGTGTGTGACTGCGCATGCCTGCATGCCTGTGTGTGTGTGTGTGTGTGTGTGTGTGTGTGTGTGTGTGTGTGTGTGTGCATGTTGGTGCAAGTTTGTGGAATCTCTTTTTTACATTTTGTATTTATGTATCATTATGTATGTAATGCACATGCATGCAGTCATTATGTTTGAGAAAACATTCACGTTGTAACTTAGACTGCAAGGCACCAGACTGTCTTGTATATATAATAATATTTTTCTGTAACCAAGGCCTGATTTTTTTCCATTAGAAAAATTTAAAATTGTAATTTCTTCCAGAAAAATCAAATAGGGCAGAGCATTCCATAACTGTCTCAAATTGTAATTTATTTCTCCACAAATCCATGGATTAAATAGTTTGCTAAGATATTTAAAACTTTGTTAAGATTCAAAAATACAATGTTTCTGTATCTTCATTAAAAAAATAAATTTACATTTTTTTTTACTCACCCATTTTTTTTTTTTTTTTCCTCTTTGTGTAAAATGATTACTCACAACCATTTTGTTAATCCGAATGTTTTTAATTTGATCTAAAAAATGAAATGTTTTCCTTTAAATTACAAATTAAAAAATTAATTTGTCTTTTGCTTTTACGTGTGAGTGTGTGTGTGTCTGTCAGTTTGTCTTGGTAAGGTTTGCATATGTCTGTTTTAACAGTTTTACTGGCACCAAATAACAAACATAATCTAACAACAAAAAATTGGTTTGACAATTTTGAAAATAACTGTAAAAGCTTTCTAACCAATCAGAAATCAGATTTGAGTCATGTGATACATTGTTGTTTTTTCTCTCCTTGACAAATGGTTGCTTCAAAACTTGAGATTGTCACTAGGTTTAGCAAACAGCTTAACAAGTTTCACTAAGCAAATATTCCTTTTCACACATACCCTTCAGAATGTTTTGTTGTGTAGAAGGTTGTAGGTAATTATTTATGTTTTTGTTACACCCTAGATCACTATGGCTACACATTTATAGTTTATTTTTATTTTATTTATTAAAATTTTTTTTTTGTTTATTTTTTTTTTTTACTTCAAAGCCGTTAAGTTTTCAAGTCACAGCAGCTCAGAAAAATACATCCCACCAATAAAAGATCATGTTGATCTTCATTTCTTTTCTATCGCTTTATTATTATTATTATTATTATTATTATTATTATTATTATTATTATTATTATTAGTTTTTGCTTTTGGTTTAATTACTGTTTAGATTATTTTTATTTATTTATTTATTATTATTATTATTATTATTATTATTATTATTATAATCTATTTTTAACTTGTAAATAGTGTAAATAGTAAGACAAGAACCTGACAAAAATTTACATTTGTAAACTATTTTCATCTGTTGTTGGAATATTTTAAAACTCATACTTTTCTCTTGAGAGTGGCATTTGCAATTTTTTTTTTTTTTTTTTTTTTTTTTTTGTAACTTCTCATGTGAAAAGGTTAAGAAAAATAACAAAAAATATTGTTGAGGGATGTATGCTATTTATTTTTTTTTTTTTTTTTTTTTCTCATGTGTTTGTGATTTTGTTTAACAGTTAGAGGCGGATATTTGTTCATAAATAAATATTAAAAAATAAAGAAAAAAAATAGATTTGTATTATAAGGGGGTGCATTTAATTTTATTATATTTTATTTTATTTTATTTTTTATTTTTTATTTTTTTTTTTTTTTTTTTTTTTATTTTTGGAAAGAATACCAGTTGTATTCAGATAGTCCTAGCGAATATTTCTTGTATTTCAGCAGTTTTATGTTTTCATATTGTTTAAAAATAATTTTTGTATTTTTTTTTTTTTTTTTTTTTTTTTTTTAATTTACGAACAGCAAAGAAATGTTTTCAAATAATCTGATTGTGTTACTTTTTATTTTTTAATTTTTTTTTTTATTTACTGCTTAATTTTATAAACCTTAATTATTGAATTTATTATTATTAATATTTTTTATTATTATTATTATTATTATATCTCTTCAAACGAAAAACATGAACCAAGCTTATTTTTTCGCGACTGAATGAAATTAACTTTAAAATTTCCACCAACAACCTTTTTCTTTTGTTTGTATGATAATTCATCTTCACATGTTTTAGCTTTCATTGGCTAAATGATGTTACTAAATAATAAAATAAGATTTGAAAGTACTGTACTTTGATACTTTTAACGTTTATGTTGAATTATTTATTTATTTGTTTGTATGTTTGTGTCTTGTTGTATTTAGTATTTATTTATTTATTTATTTATTTATTTATTTATTTATTATTATTATTATTATTATTATTATTATTATTATTATTATTATTATTATTTGCCAGATCCTTTCAGGTTTATAAAAAGTTTGTAAAATGTAGATGAACCTTTATGTAAAAGCAAAATTGATGATGTTGGCATTTATCACTTAGTTTGTCGTTTATTCGTTTATTTATTTATTTATTTATTTATTATTATTATTATTATTATTATTATTATTATTATTATTATTATTATTATTATTATTATTATTTTATTATTATTATTATTATTATTATTATTAATATTATTATTATTATTAACTTTTTTCCCGGACAGTTACACAGTCAATTAATTTGGAATAGTAGAAATTTAGTTCATTTCACGTTCCAACACAAGCGTCAACAAATGAGGGAAGGATATGTTAAACGATATCACAAATATTTGACTGTCAGCGGTATCCATGAAGCAAGTCTGCATAGTGACGTACTAACTCGCCTGAGATCTGAAGAGATGTAGGATCAAGACTGGACACTTTCAGAAGCTGGGTGTAACTGAAAAAAAAAGAGAAAAAAAGTTGATTTTTGCTTTGCAAAGGTGGCATAGATAGGAAGGAATAAAAAAAAAAAAAAAATAATGAAGAATGAAAGAGAAAATTAAAATTACAAAATAACCAGAAAAAATAAACAAACATCAAGAAATAACAAATATAAGAAACAAAACAAACAACAACAATAATAAGTAAATAAAATAAAATAAATAAATAACAACACAGATATAATTAATGATGATGATGATTGTAAATTCAGTAAATAAAAAATAAATAAAATAAATAACACAGGTATAATTAATGATGATGATGGATGTAAATTCAGTAAATTAAAAATAAATAACTGACCCCTAAATAAAACAAAAAAACCACATGACTACAACAAACAGCAGGATTTAAACCATCACTACAAAAGTAAAGGATACTTCCAAATGTACTCTAAAACACACACAGCAAAATGAAACTCGTACTTCACTACTGACAGCGGTAAACACAACCATGCGGTCATACGCTTTTCCTATTTCGCAACTAGACCGGAAAGACTATTTCTAACATTTTCTAGAGCATAGTTCATGCAACATACTAACAAAAAAAAAAAAAAAAAAAAAAAAAATTGAAAAAACCCCAAAAACAAATCCCAACCATAAATAATCCTATTTTGTGTTCGGGGTGTCGCCATTTTTATTCATGCAAAACGTGAGAACAAAAAAAAAAAAAAAAAAAAAAAATACACCCTATCTTGGTTCCCCACTACTGAACATTATGAATATCTCGCGATGTAGAAAAAAAAAAAAAAAAAAAAATCGACACAGGCCTCTTTTTAAAAAAGGAAAAAGAAAATAATCTTATCTCTTTCCATCCGTAGTAATACAGCAGTTTTAACCTGGATTTAACTCGGTGCTCTGCAGATCTGTGTTGTACTGAAAGACTGGCACTCTGTAAATAGGAATACCTGGAGGACTGGCTGAATCTGATTTAATAGGTATTTAACTGATTTTCTGATAGCATAATTTACGTATATAAAATAAGATAACAGTAATACTGAAAATGTTGTAAAAAAATATGTAAGTTACTGAAAAAGACTGTAGGTACAAATGAACTTTGCCTGTTTGACACAAAATAAGTTGAATTAAAGACAAAACAGTTAAGTATATAACAGAGGTTAATAAGGATTAAGGATATAAAGATGATAAATAATAAGCATTAAGGATATAACGATTAAAAATAATACGGGTTAAGGATATAAAGAGTATAGATGATAAAGGTTAAGGATATAAAGAATATAAATATTAAGGATTCAGGATATAACGATTAAAAATAATAAGGATTAAGGATATAAAGATTATAGATAATAAGGGTTAAGGATATAAAATTATAAATAATACGGGTTAAGGATATAACGATTACAGATAATAAATGTTAAAGATATAACGATTATAGATAATAAGTAAAGGATATAACGATTATAGATAATAAGAGTAAGGATATAACGAGTATAGATAATAAGGGTTAAGGATATAACGAGTATAGATAATAAGGGTTAAGGATATAACGATTACAGATAATAAGTGTTAAGGATATAACGATTATAGATAATAAGGGTTAACTATATAACGAGTATAGATAATAAGGGTTAACTATATAAAAAGCATAGATAATAAGGATAAGGATATAAAGATTATAGATAATAAGGGTTAAGGATATAACGATTATAGATAATAAGGTTTAAGGATATAAGAATTAAGGATATAAAGGTTAAAGATAATAAGGTTTAAGACTATAAAGGTTATAGATAATAAGGGTAAGGATATAAACATAGATAATACGGGTTTGGGATATAACGATTACAGATAATAAGGGTTCTAAACCTTACATTGTTTAAATATATAGGTAAACGGATAAAAGATATTAAGGTTAGAATGGGAAATAGTATGTTCATCATATAAAGTAAACATATATATTTGTACTAAGAAGTAAACAATTTATATTTGTATACAAAAAGTAAACAATGGTATTTGTATACAAAAAGTAAACAATGGTATTTGTAATACAAATTAAACAAAGATTTTTTTAGTACAAAATAAACAATTGTACTGGCAATACAAAGTAAACAATGATATCTGTTATATAAAGTAATCCGTGTATATTTATGATAAAATATAATTAAGGATATTTATAAAACAAATTAAGATTTTAGAGACAGATATACAATGTACAAGAGATTTTTAATTTAAAAAAAAACAATTTTCTTCTAAATTTACAACGAAGATAGACATCAAGTAAATATATCTGTGGTAGTAATAACTAAGGATATTCAGGTACAACAAGTGAATGAAGCATTTAAACAAAAATAACACTTAGAATTCAGACAGGTAATCTGTTTACGTATATCACTGTTTATTGGTTGATGTGTGACAGGTTTGAGGATCAGTCTTCCTTACACGACTAGATGTTTTTTTTTCTCGTTCCCGACAAAGCTCTCACCTGTTTTTGTAAAAGAGTGACGTGCGTGTTGAAGTGTTTTTCAAAGATAAGTGTAAAATATAACCTGCTTTTCGTTCATAGGAATGATCTCTATCTATCTATCTATCTATCTATCTATCTATCTATCTATATATATATATATAAGTAAATAGATAGACACAGAGACATACACATAAAAAAATAGAGATTGATAGATAAAACAAAGCAAAATAATAAAATAAAATAAAATAAAATATATTTAAAATACATTATTCCTTACTTTCTCAGGTTTACAAGACATATTTTATGCTTTTTTAAAATTTTATTTTATTTTATATATTTTTTTTTTTTTTTTTTTTTTTATTAACGTTATTTTACTTTATTACATAATTATACCAGGGGAAAAAATATAATAACAGTTATAACAATGATAATAATAACAATAAAACTAAAAAAAAAACATCAGAACGTTTCACCAACTCCGTCCCAACTTACAAAGCATAACAGAAGCACAAAAGAGGCGTTGAAATATTTACACGTTTAAAAGAGAGACGCCCAAAATACAGGTCGTTCCACTGCTGCACAAAACATTCTGGACCCAGCAAGCTTCACAAACGTCATCTATTCAGTTTACTGCTGGTATTCTTTTTTTTGTGTTCCCTCACCCGTAAACATATTTTCTATCGCTATGGGGTGGGGCAGGGTTAGAGAGCATGACGAAAAATGAAAATTTTGAAAATGAGAGAGAGAGAGAGAGAGAGAGAGAGAGAGAGAGAGAGAGAGAGAGAGAGAGAGAGAGAGAGAGAGAGAGAGAGAGAGAGAGATGTTTCACATAACAAAAAAACAACAACAACATAATCATCATCATCATCATCATCATCTTTATTAGTTTTATTTTGTTTATTTTATTTTTGCAGGTAAAGAAATGCTGCCTCGTTTCTATTTAGCGGTTACCTTGGTGACAGTAATTACAGTTTCAGGTAAGTGAGGGAGTAAAAAAATACGTCTGCCCATTATTATGATCACAGATTTTATTTTACATATAGAAGTATATATCCTCTCTCTCTCTCTCTCTCTCTCTCTCTCTCTCTCTCTCTCTCTCTCTCTCTCTCTCTCTCTCTCTCTCTCTCTCTCTCTCTCTCTCTCTCTCTCTCTCTTTCTCTCTGTCACATATCTACACACAGAAATCTACAAACTCAAAACACATATAAACACACAGACTTTTAGATAGATACGAATATAAATGCAAACACAAATAGATTAAATATCATTCGGGTTTAATATGTCCCCCACAATAAATAAATTAGTAAATAAGTAATAACTGAAGAAATAAGTAATTAAATAACAAAGAAAGAAACAGAAAAATAAATAAATAAATAAAATAAATAAATAAATAAATAAATAAACGAAGGTACAAATAAAAACATGACTAAAACGTAAATTAATATATAACAATCTGTATGTATATAGACAGACAGGTAGACAGAAATGTAGATGAAATAACAGTAGCAACATTTATTAACACCAGTAACAGTAAAATATAAACAAAAGCAATATTAACAATAACAGCAACAACAGTAACACAATGCACAATAACAACAGCAACAAAAATGACACAACAACGACAGCAACAACATTAACTACGTGTTTGTTCACAGCGGCAGAGCCTGCATCCTTCAACTGTTTCAGAAGCGGACAGGACTGCAAGAACGGAGGCAAGTGCAAGGACGGAGTCTGTGAGTGTGGACAATACAAATTATTCGATTGTTCTTTATCAGGTAAGTTTATTTACCTATTTTTGTGTATGTGTGTGTGTGTGTGTGTGTGTGTGTGTGTATACAGAGAGAGAGAGAGAGAGAGAGAGAGAGAGAGAGAGAGAGAGAGAGAGAGAGAGAGAGATATGAGAGAGAGAGAGGTGTACATGTAATTTACCTAATACACCTTTTCTATATATTAAGACTACGATGACAACAACAACAACAACAACAACAACAACTAAAAATCTCTTCAGAAATATATGGTTATCATCAAAGGTTAAGATAAATACAATTTTTCTTTGTTTCTTTTTTCTTTCTTTCTTTCTTTCTTTCTTTTTCTTTCCTCCTTTCTTTGTTTCTCTGTTTCTTTTTTGAAAGTATAATTTATGTTGTTGTTAATTGTGGTTTCTTACTTTCAGCGGTGACTGGTGACGTCACGTGTGACTCTGACAAATGTGCGGGACACGGAGACTGCGTGCTCCATGACTCTAAGGTGTCGTGTTACTGCCACGCCGGCTGGGACAAAGACGACAACGGCAACTGCACTGTACCTCGATGTGAGATTTTAATTTGCCTACTGATATCCACACACACACACACACACACACACACACACACACACACACACACACACACACACACTCTCTCTCTCTCTCTCTCTCTCTCTCTCTCTCTCTCATCTAATTAATAAAAACATAAACATACCTACGTACATTTCAACAGACAAAGTTTTGTGTGGTCACGACAACATGATCATCAACGTCAACCCCTACGGCACATTTGATGGCGTCGTGTACGAAGAAGGCGATAAAGAGAACACGTGTTTGATATCGAAGACGTACAACAATGGTGACGTTGTCGCTGCAGTCACTGGCTTGCCTAGTCAAAGCAGCAGCCCGTTTACTGGGGGCGTAGCAGCCGTCATAAAAAACAACGGAAATCTGGATGGAACTGACAGCGCATGCTCGACTGTTGCTTTCAAAGAAATCGTGAGTTTCCGCAGTACATTGTTATTCCTGGGCTTTTCACTTGTGTGTATATATATATATATATGTGTGTGTGTGTATATGTGCGTGCGTAACTGTGTGTGTGTGTTTGTGTTTGTATATACGTATGTTTACGTGCGTATGTGTACATGTCTGTCTGAGTGTGTGTGTGTGTGTGTGTATAGGTGTTTGCCAGTGTCTATGAATGCGAATCTGTATAAATGCATGTGTATGTAGGTAGGTAAGTTATATGTGTGTTTATGTATGTAGTTTAGGATTTTGAATATTCTTTGTATTATATACATCTGATCAGACTCTGCACATATTAGACAATATTCAGAAACACACTGGCGCACGAGGACAAAGTCAAATCACGACCTCACAAACCCGTCAGATGCCGCTGACGAGACTCGAACGTATGGCAACCATTCGCCCGTACTCCGAAGGATGACGATGTTACCGTTCGGCCATCATGACAACCCTAAAAAGGTTGCTCAATAACCGAGGGTCTTTGAATAAAAACACAAAAAAAAAAAAAAAAAAAAAAAATCGGCAACAACAAACTCTGGAGTGTAGTATTTATTTTTGGCCACACCTTTAAGGAACCAAAATTACGCCAGACTCTGAGGGGAGGGGTTAAAATTATTGTTTCCATTGTTATTGTTGTTATTGCTGTTGTTGTTAATGTTATCTCACTTTTGTTATTATAGTTGTCATCATTACAAATGTTTTTTATTCATTTGTTTGCCTACTTTTACTTATTTACTTACTTATTTGCTTACTTATTTCTTCACTTACTTTCTTACGTAGTTTCTTATATACTTATTTACTCCCTTACTTACTTGCATACTTATGTACTTATTTACTTATAACCATCTGTAGGACGATGGAGACAGCACTACAGCTATATACTCTGTAAAGAGGACGTTCATTGTCCAGTATCACAAGGATTACCTGACTAAAGCGGACGAGAAGATGGTCGTAGAATGCAGGTCGGATTTCAACAATCAAAATTTGCAGGCTGTAATGGGATCAGTAAGCAATATACCGTAAGTAAATAAATAAATAAATAAATAGATAAATAGATAGATAGATAGATAGATAGATAGATGAGTAAATAAATAGATAAACAGATAGATAGATAGATAGATAAATAAATAGTTATTTAGTTAGATAGATAAATAAATAAATAATTTAATAAACAAACAAACAAATAAACAAATAAATAAAAAATAAGTAAGTAAGTAAGGAAGTGTTAAATAAATAAATAAGTAAAGGTTGATATTTTTATTGACAAACATATAGACAAATAAGTAGATAGTTATGTAAGTAGGTAGATAGATATAATAGCACACAGAGAAACAGATGAACATATACACATAATATTATATTGATTCATACAAAAAAGATATGATAAATAAAATAAATAATTAATTAATATGTTGATAAATGAACTAATAAATAAATAAATAAATAAATAAATAAATGAACAAGCAAAATTAAAACAAAAACAAAATAAAATGAAATGAAATTTAATAAAATTAATAAAATAATAATAAAGTAAGATTTGTAAAATTCTGTTTAGTGCCGTGCAGCACACTGTGAACGCGGTCACCGTGTCGGACAACTTCGGGTCGTTGCTGTCGTTGGTGAACCCTGACCTGACACAGACAGCAGCCACAGCGGCTGTGGGGGAAGAGAAATGCGTCACACTGCACAATCCTTGTAAACATCTTAGTTCAGTTGTGTGTTTGTGTGTGTTTGTGTGTGTTTGTGTGTGTTTGTGTGTGTTTTGTGTGTGTTTGTTGTGTGTTTTGTGTGTTTGTGTGTGTTTTGTGTGTGTGTTGTGTGTCTGTTCGTGTGTGTTTATGTGTCTGTCTGTCTGTCTGTTTGTGTGTCTGTATGTGTGTCTGTGTGTGTGTGTGTGTCTGTGTGTTTGTGTGTGTCTATGTGTGTGTGTGTATGTGTGTGTCTGTCTATGTGTATGTGTGTCTGTATATGTATGTGTGTCTGTGTGTCTATTTGTGTGTGTCTGTGTGTATGTGTTTGTGTGGACATATCTATGTATATATGTATGTGTATGTATGTTTGTGTGTGTCGTGTACTGTGTGTTTTTGTATATATGTATCATCTTATGTATGTATGTATGTATATACTGTTTTTATATATGTATCATCTTAATATCTATTGCTTTTTCTATTTTGTTTGTTTCTGAACCTCTTGAATTTGTCTTTAGTTCTTTCTTTTTTTTTTCTTTCTTTCTTTCTTTCTTTATTTATTTATTTTGTTTTATTTATTTATTTATTTATTTAAATATTTTCAGCAATGGACGTACATATTAGAAAGAAAATCGTTGTGACAAACAATCTTCCAGAAAGCGATCCTCGATTCAACTCTCTCACTCTTCTTGAAAACAGGTAAACTTTGTGTTTGAAATTTGTTCTGTTTCTCTGTCCGTCTCTGTGTGTGTCTCGCCGTTTCTTTCTTTAGAATTTTATTATTATTATTATTATTATTATTATTATTATTATTATTATTATTATTATTATTATTATTATTATTATTATTATTTATTTCATTTTATTATTTTTTTTCTTCTTCTTCTTCTTCTTTTCATTATTCTTCTTCTTCTTTTTTATTATTCTTTATTATTATTCTTCTTCTTCTTGTTGTTCTTGTTCTCTTATTATTATTATTGTTGTTGTTGTTATTATTGTTATTATTATTATTATTATTGTTGTTGTTCACTGTCATTTTATTCTTCTTGTTATTGTTGTTATTATTGTTGTTGTTTATTATTATTATTGTTGTTGTTGTTGTTGTTATTGTTGTTATTATTATTATTATTATTGTTGTTGTTGTTATTGTTATTGTTATTGTTGTTGTTATTGTTGTTATTATTGGTTGTATTATTATTGTTGTTGTTGATTGTTGTTGTTATTATTATTGTTTGTTTTGTTTTGTTGTTGTTATTATTATTATTATTGTTGTTGTTGTTGTTATTATTGTTGTTGTTGTTATTGTTATTGTTGTTATTATTATTATTGATGTTTAGTTGTTGTTGTATTATCATTTATTATTATTATTATTGTTGTTGTTGTTGTTATTATTGTTGTTGTTGTTGTTGTTATTATTGTTGTTATTATTGTTGTTGTTGTTGTTGATGTTGTTGTTATTATTATTATTCCGACAGCTGTAAGAGTACGAGTGGTGGTAAGCTAGGAAGTATCTGGAAGGGTGAACCGGTGCTGGTTGCTGGCACGAGGAAGGTGAAGTTCTGCTTCGGTTTGTTTACAATTAAACCCACCACCCAGCTCGCCATCCGGGTGTGGAGCAGACTCTGTCCGTCCGGCGTTTCCGGATGTGAACCGGTAAATTGACAAACGTACATGCGTGTTCGAGTTACAACGTTAAACAGCCTAAAACTGTTGCATGGCAGTTAAATAAACAAATAAATAAACAAATAAATAAGTAGTATTTTGTGCTAGAATAGCTAAAATGAAACGAAACTATTATTAATAGTAATAAAAATAATAATAATAAGAATAAATAAATTAAAAAAACGAAGAAAAAAAGGACAAATATTTCTATTTCTATAATGCTATATCTGTTTATTTCAACAAACTGTATTAATACTTTTCTTCTTATTTCTGCTGCTACTACTACAACTACTTCTACTACAACGTCTTCTTCTAATTTGCTAGGTGGACTGCTCGGGGACGCAGTCGTATGGACGTCGTCGTAGAGAGACGCTGCTGTTCAGTACAGCAGACTAGAAATAACAGGAATACAAGTTCAGACGAATGATGGGACAGCAGACAGTAAGTTACACCAATAAAATACATAAACTGTCATACTTATATGTAAAACACGGTGGTCTCTGCGCGCATGCGTGCCTGTATGTGTGTGTGTCGTGTGCTGGTACAAGCGGCTATATTGTTCATAGCACGAATGAAGTATTAAAGCGTATGTTTAAGAGATAGATTGAATTATAGATAGATAGATTATTCATCATCATCATCTTCTTCGTCGTCTTCTTCTTATTGTTATTATTGTTATTATTATTGTTATTATTATTATTATTATTACTATTATTACTATTATTATTATTATTATTATTATTATTATTATTATTACTATTATTATTATTATTATTATTATCTTACAGAGCTGTCGCCGACAACGGAGAGGTCTCCGACGTGTGACATCGACAACAGCATGCTCGCTGCCGTCATCTCACTGGCCATCGTCGCCTTCTTTCTCCTCGTCATCGTCGTCATGGTGATAGTGTGCAGGACCGTCAGTCGCAGACCGGAAGGGGAAGAGCCGCCATATTGGTACAGAGACTCGTATTTCAACCCAGGCTACGTGTCCTCTGCGGGTTTAAAGCGATAGATAACTGGTACCAGTCGATTGAACCTTTTCTTTTTTTTTTTCCATTTATTGGTTTAACCTTGTTTTTAGTTTTAGTTTTTTAATTTTACTACTTTATTTATTTGTTTATTTTTATTTCGTCATTTGTTATTGTTATTATTATTATTATTATTATTATTACTATTATTATTATTATTATTGTTATTATTATTATTATTATTATTATTATTATTATTATTATTATTATTATTATTATTATTATTATTATTATTATTATTATTATTATTATTATTATTATTATTATTATTATTATTATTATTATTATTATTATTATTATTATTATTATTATTATTATTTATTATTATTATTATTATTATTATTATTATTATTATTATTATTATTATTATTATTACTATGAAGCATAACAACACTAAAAGACTCTTGTATTATATTGCTATTATAATAATAATAATAATAATAATAATGTTTGAATGCATAGAATAAAAAGTGTTTTATTGTTTTACTGTTTTATTTATTTATTATTATTATTATTTTATTTTATTTTTTTTTTTTTTTTTTTTCAATACCTGATATTTGTATGAATAAATTCCGGATTTTTTATTTTATTTTCATTTTTCCATTTACTTCCTTCTTTTTTCTTACTTTTCCTATTTCTTTATTTATTTATATATTTATTTGTTTGTTTGTTTGTTTATTTATTTATTTACTGGTTCCATTCTTTGATTTAGACAAGAATAAAAAAATCAACAAAAATAAAAATAAAAAGACAAAAATGTATGTAAATCAAATCAAATCGAATTGTCCTTAAACAGAAACAACAACAACAACAACAACAATAATAATAATAACAACATGTGCAGCACCAGTACAACTACTGCTGCTACTACTATTACTACAACAACTACTGCTACTATTAATAACAATAATGACAACATCTGTATTAAAACAAGTCGGAACTGAAGGGAAACTCAAGCTATCATAATTCTAAAATGTTATCCAGAGTTATCGTTCTTTCTGATATTATCATTCTTCTTCTTTTTCTTAATTTTTTACAAGTATTTTCTCTATAGCATACAAATATTAAATTTCTGTTTGTATGTGCGCATCTATATATCTGTATCTATCTATATATGCATGCATGTATGTATGTATGTATGTATGTATGTATGTATGTATGTATGTATGTGTGTATATATATCATCATCATCATAATCATTATCATCATCATCATAATCATTATCCTCATCATCATCATCAACAGCATTATCTTCATTATCAACATCGTCATCATCATCATCATCATCATGGTGACCGTCATCTTCTTTGTCTCTCAGTTCTTGGTTCTTTTAATATACAAAATCATTGTTTATTGTTTTGTTTAAATATTTGTTTATGTAAAATAATCATTTGTTTATCAGGCTTACACATTTTGTCCTACAGATCCTAGATTCATCACAGCTCCATTACAAAAACAACAACAACAACAACAACACCCCCCCAAAAAAGACAATACAAACAAAAAGAGAAACATAAAAAAAATATATAAATAAAAGTATTTTTTTTTTTAATTAATAATAATAATGATAAATGTAATGATGATGATTATGATGATGATGATGATAATAATAACAGTAATAGCAGCAGCAGAAACAGTAGTAGTAGTGGGAAGAAGAAGAACAAAATGACAGCAAAGATAAGAGCAAAAACAGAAGAAGATAAAACAAAAAAAAAAGGAATAAAGAAAAACAAAATCAGGAAAAACGGTAAGAAAAGAAAAGAAAAAGTATCATGTAATAAATAAAACTGTAAAAGTATAAAATTATCTAATCTTCAACACCTTTAATCTTCTCGTTATTGCTGGCTGCGTTTATTTTAGGAATTGCAAAAGTTTCTTTTCTTTTCTCAAAATTTTTTTTTTTTCACTCTCGAGAAAAACTCGTTGACTGAATAAACCCAATTAAATCTGTATAAATAGTATATAAAATATTTATGAGCAATAAAAAAAACCCAACAAACCACCAAAACAACAACAACAACAACAACAACAACAACAACAACAACAATAATAATAATAATAATAATAATAATAATAATAATAATAATAACAAAATAGAAAAAAGAAAAAAAAGAAAGAAATAAAGAAAGAAATCAATAAAAAAGAAATAAATGCAGAAGGAAACTGAAGCGAGAAACATTACACTGCTATAAAATATTTCATTCTGCTTCAGAAATTTCAAAACTTGAAAACTTTTGGCCAGACAAAAACAGAACGTCCGTGAAATTTACCTCAGTTCTGATAAAAAGGCACAAACAGATTAAACTGATTTATATTTCGAAACCCGTCACCTGATATTCAGATTTTTAAATATATATATATGTGAAAGAATGTGTGTAATTTTAACGTGTGCGCTTAAAATAAATAAATAAATATCCATCCAATCACGAGAAATCTCATATATGGATAATTTACCACCGTTTTTAATGTTGTCTTGATGGTCGATGGGTGCCAGACGTTCGAGTCTCGTCACCGGCATCTGACGGGGTTTGTGACGTCGTGATTCGACTTTGTCCTCCTTCACCAGTGCATTCCAGACAATTGTCTACGTGCAGAGTCTATTCAGACGTGCATAATGTTCTGACATACCTATCTGTAAGCCTAAATACCTAAATAAATAAACGCATATTCACAAACACACTTACATTAGGGAACAGTTATGGAAAATAATGACTGCTATGATAGTGATGATAGTGATTATGTATATATATATATATAAGGATAAGAAGAATTTAAAAAATATAAATAGAAGCGAAGGAAAACGAGAAGGAAAGATCGCGTCAATCCAACTCTGAAACTCATCTCTCGAGCTGCCGTTGTCGTTTGGTCTGAAGCGGTGGTGGCACGCGCTGCTGGCACGCGCTGTTGCTGATTCACAAATAACATTACCAGAGTGAGGACGATCTTGCATCTTTCCATCATAATATCTAATGGTTGAGCAACTTCTCTCCACACGCCATTTCATTGCAAATAAGAAATCAATACGCAGAAATTACCCAGCTTCTCCCGCCCCTAACACAATATATCTCTCACTGATGCTGTTACGTTGTTGTCAGTCAGATTAGCTCCTACGGGCTTAACGGTTCGCCTCCCGGTATAGGGAGAAATGCATGTTCGTTCTCTCTCTCTCTCTCTCTCTCTCTCTCTCTCTCTCTCTCTCTCTCTCTCTCTCTCTCTCTCTCTCTCTCTCTCTCTCTCTCTCTCTCTCCCTCTCCTCTCTCTCTCTCTCTCTCTCTCTCTCTCTCTCTCTCTCTCTCTCTCTCTCTCTCTCTCTCTCTCTCTCTCTCTCTCTCTCTCTGTGTGTGTGTCTCTCTTTCTGTCTCGGTCTCACACTTATTCATTATCTGCATGCATGAAGTGTAAAAACGATGTACATGGATAATATAACTATTATAGAAAAATGCAGATGAATACTTAAGTTATTAGCTAAATAAATAAATAAATAATAATAAAAAAAATTGTCTGCAATCAAAGATCTATAAAAGTACAGGCATATCATCGAAAAAAGTTTCGCATGTAAGACTTTCCAGATTATCAGATTTTCCAGTCAAAATGAGAACAAGTAATAATAATTCAACAATGGACTTCTGAACAATTCTCTCTCAATCTATGTCTGTGTCTCTCTCTCTCTCTCTCTGTCTGTCTCTCTCTCTCTCTCTCTAGTCTCATACTTCTCTCATTATCTCATGAATAAAGTGTAAAACGACCTAAACGGATAAAATATCTATTATAAAAAAAATGCAGATGAATACTTAACTTAACCCTAAATAAATAAATAAAAATAATCAAAAAAAAAAATTGGTCTGCAATCAAAGATCTATAAAAGTACAGGCATATCATAATTCTTCAAAAAAGTTTCGCATCTAAGACTTTCCAGTTAAAAAAGAGAACAATAATCCTAATTCAACAATGGACTTCGAACAATAACTCTCAATCCTAACTCTGTCTGTCTGTTTGTAAACCTCTCTCTCTGTCTGTCTGTCTGTCTGTCTAACTATAACCCCAAAAAAATCTCTCTCTATAACCATAACCGTAACCATAACCATAACCATAACCATAACCATAACCATAACCATACCTTTACCCTAACACTAATCCTAATCCTAATCCTAACCCTAATCCTAATCCTAATCCTAACCATAACCCTAACCCTAAGCTAATCTTAAATTCTAAACCTAAAGCCAACCCTAGGCTTAACCATGGCTTAACTTCTAAACCTGATTCTACACAAGTCCCCAACATTAATTCTTACCCTAACTGTACTTCCAGTCATAACATTCAAATTGTTTTGGACATTATCGTAACACTCGTAACAAATTATAAATATCCCTAACTATAAACCTATCCAAAACCGTTACACAAACCATAACCCTAGCCCTAACCCTAGCACTAACCCTAGCTGAAGTTCTAAACCTAATCCTACACAAGTCCCCAACATTAATTCTTATCCTAACCGTACTTCCAATCGTGATCCTCAAATTATTTTGCACATTATCATAAAACTCGTAATAAAATTTAGAAAACCCTAGCTCTAAACCTAACCTTAACCCTAGCCATAACCCTAGCTAACCTTCTAAACCTAATCCTACTCAGGTCCACAACATTAATTCTTATTCTAACTGTACTTCCAGTCTTGTCCCATTCAAATTACTTTGAACATTATCATAACACACATAATAAAATTTAGATAACTCTAGCTCTAATGATATTCCTAACCCTAACATAACACTAGCCTTAGCCCTAACGTCCGCTCAACTTCTAAACCTACTTCTGCACAAGTCCCCAAAATGAATTCTTACACTAACGCTACTTCCAATCCTGACACTCAAATTATATTGGATATTATCATAAAACTCGTAATACAATTTAGATTTGAAGTACAGACTGGGTAATAATTAATGTTGGGGACTTGTGTAGGATCAGGTTTAGAACTTGAGTCTGAGTTAGGCCTAGGGTTAGGTTTACGTTATTTTGGATATTATCATAACACTCGTAATAAAATTTAGATCACCCTAGCAGAACTTCTAAACTTAAGCCTACACAATTACCCAACATTAATTCTTATCCTAACTGTACTTGATGACGTCACCCTCAAATTAGGTTTACGTTATTTTGGATATTATTATAACACTCATAAAACATTTTAGATAACTCTAGCTCCAAGGCTATCCCTAGACCTAACGCCGGCTCAACTTCTAAACCTAATTCTACAAAAGTCCCCAACATTAATTCTTACCCTAATCCCAAACCCTAACCCTAACCCTAGGCTTAACTCTGACACAACTTCTAAACCTGACTCAACACAAGTCCCCGAACTTAAATCTTACTCTAACCCTAATTCCAATCCTGACCATCAAGTTATTTTCGACATTATCATAATACTCACATAATAAAATGTACATAACCCAAGATCCAAGACTAACCCTAACCCTAACCCTAACCCTAACCCTAACCCTAACCCTAACCCTAACCCTAACCCTAACCCTAACCCTAACCCTAACCCTAACCCTAACCCTAACATTAACTCCTAACACTAGCTCCTAACCCTAACCCTAACCCTAACCCTAGCCCCTAACCCTAACCCTAACCCTAACCCTAACCCTAACCCTAACCCTAACCCTAACCCTAGCCCTAACCCTAACCCTAACCCTAACCCTAGCCCTAACCCTAGCCCTAACCCTAACCCTAGCCATAGCTATAAACCCTAACCCTAACCCTAATCCTCGTCCTAACCCTAGTCCTAACTGTAATCCTAAAACCTAAACCCTAACCCTAACCCTAACCCTAACCCTAACCCTAATCCTAACCCCCTAACCCTAACCCTAACCCT
>CM022675.1:13406516-13461516 GCA_012295275.1 Chrysomallon squamiferum
ATTACAATATGATTTAAAATTAATAATGAAATTCTGGTAATGTAGTTGTCATATTCGTTTATCAGAATTAAATGATTGTAAATAAAGCCTCGTTCACACGGGTGATTTTGATTAGATCAGTTTTTATATGTAAAATAATAGCAACCAAAATATGTAGCAGTAGCAATAGTAGTAGTGCTGGTTGTTGTTGTAGTAATAGTAAAGGAGTAGAGTAGTGATGTTATTATTATTATTATTATTATTATTAGTAGTAGTAGTAGTGGTAGTAATAGTAATAGTGGTAGTAGTGGTTGTAGTAATAATAGATGTAATTGTTGGTGTATTAGTAGTAGTAGTAGTGGTAGTGCTGGTAGTAATAGTAATAGTAATAACAGTAATAGTAGTAGTAGTAGTAGTAGTAATAGTAGTAGTTGTAATAGTGTTAGTTGTAGTAGTGTTAGTAGTAGTAGTAGTAGTGTCGGTATAACAGATTATTATTAATAACAGCAGTTGTGGTATTAGTAAGTATTATACTAGGGTATCTAAATATTGCAAGAAACCGTCAAGCGAAATGAACCAGTGTGAACGTGGCTTTAGGTCGTTTTCCTGTTACATCAAAATTTAACAAGTAACACTTTTGTTTTTTGAAAATCAGAGCAGATTTAGAAAATTTAATTTTCTCCAAACACGCCCGAGCCACGTTTTCATGCACAAAACCAATTATAAGGCTTTGAAAATTTAATTTTCTGTGTTGTATTAAATTTACGATGTATTATGGTGAAGAATATATTGTCAAAAATCAATTGAAACGACAAGATTTGTAGCAAGATTTCCCAGTCTACGTTAGAAAGAAATAAGAAAAGAAATAATAATAATAAAAAAAGAAGATTTTTTTTTTTTTTTATCGATTATAAGTGTTTTAGAAAGTGGCGTGTTGATTATATAGTTGTTTAGAGAGAGAGAGAGAGAGAGAGAGAGAGAGAGAGAGAGAGAGAGAGAGAGAGAGAGAGAGAGAGAGAGAGAGAGAGAGAGAGAGAGAGAGAGAGAGAGATAACTGGACAGAAAGAAAATAGAGAAACGACGAAAGAAATCAGATTGAGATGGAAATAATTAAAACAACAAATAACATTACTGAATGAAGAAATAAAAAAGGAAAATTGTTTGTTTATGAAACGTTTATTTTAATTTATTAAATACTTAACATGAGATTTATTCACACAAGCAGATCTCAGGATATTTACAGCTAAAATAAATTTAAAAAAAAGCTTTCTCTCTATTCTGACATAACTGGGTTTTCTTTTTGTTTCTTGACATTCGGTACGAAAAAGTCACATTTCGCAGTTTCTGTGAAAACTGGTTACATTGTATCAGCACATTATGCTCGCATACTTTTTTATTAATTCTATTCATTTATTATTATTATTATGTTTTTTTCTTATATAAATAAATTAAGAAAAAATAACAATAATTTAACACTCTGTTTTCAGTGTAACTAATATTACAAAACCTCATAATAACGACCACTCACTCAATCGAACATTCTTTGTTAAGCAAATGAAAGTATTTACTCATGAAAACAGCAGTTCGATATTTAAAACTAGTTTACATACAACTTCATACCTGCACTTAACAGATTTTATTTCTTTAATCCTTTCATTCATGCTAAATATTACAAATTGCAAGGGCCGGATCATGTGTGTGTGTGTATTGGTACATTTAAAACATAATCTGGTCCCTTTGTTGTTTTTTGTTTTTTCTTCAATAAAACTACATATTAAAAATTATTGATATTTTGCTTTATCTCATCAATTAAAGACCAGTTTCAGTATGACTGAAATAAGTGTGTAAACATTCAGTTAAACAAACAAACAAACAAAAACAGATAAATGTATAAATAAAAAAAAAGAAAAAAAGATGGAAAGATGAAATAAAGAAAGAATTAACAAAATCCTAACAAAAAATCAAACAAAAACTTAAAAGATTGAAAGACACATCACTTAACTTTGGTACATTTAGCTTATTCGTTTATTTCTGTTCCTTTTTTATTTTATTTATTTATTTATTTATTTTATTTTATTTATTATTATTATTATTACATATATATATATTACAATTTTTAATTATCAAAATTAAAGTATATATATATTACAAAAATAGTGCAGCCTCAAACGTGCCCCATTGTATTTGTTTAAGAAGTGATCTATAAATAGATTTTGGAACGATAATGAGCTGACTTTTCCATTAACCAGGCTTCCTTGGTAAACCTGCGGTTTTGCGTCTAAACACCATCAGATCAATGTTCACAGGTTAATGGCTACATAATATAATTTAGAAATAAATGCCAAAATTAATCAGTGAATAAATGAGTGAATGGTTAAACAAAGAAATAAATAAAGTAAATAAATATATAAAGTAAATAAATTAATTAATTAAAGATAAAAAACCCGAAAAAAACCACATTCACAAGTAGACTAATAAATATATATATATATTTATCTATCTATCTGTCCTTCTATTTCTCTATCGATCTGTCTATATAGATAGATCTATAGATAGATTACATAGACAGATAATTAATAAATAAGTAAATAAGTAAATAAATAAAAGGAAGTATCAAGAATTTTAAATTGCAAGTGTTTACGTAACCGACAATTTCTGTCATTGGATTTTTATTTAAAACAAATAAATATTTTTTTTTTTTTTTTTAAAAAGAAGAAAAAATATAGAAAAATAAAAATATAGAAGAGACAAAACAACAAACAAACAAACAAACAAACAAAACAACAACAACAAAAGAAATAAATTCGATTGCTCTCCTGAAATACACAAGGCTAATACTTGTTTTTATTTCGTATCCTGTATTTTCGTTATCAACGTTGTAAAAACAATAATAAAAGGAAAAATAAAAAAAATAAAATAAAATAAACTGATAAATAAATAAATAAAAAAAAAAAAAAAAAAAAAAATAATAATAAAAAAAAAAAAAAAAAAAAAAAAAAAAAAAATAAAAAAAAAACGAACAAGAATATTATCTACTGTCATATTATTATTATTATTATTATTATTATTATTATTATTATTATTGTCATTATCAACGTCATCATCATGGTCATTATCATCATTATCATTATTTTTTTTTCTATAATCGTAAACTAGACTTTACTTTTCAATTTTTATTAAACACGTCTTTGTTTCAAAATGTTAAAAATTGTTTATCAACGTCAGTTTTGTGAAAAACGCGTCGACTAAAAATACAGGTAATGGTTAAAAAACCAGCTATTTAAAAACAGCAATTTGCATCATTTTAAAATATATTTGTCATTAATGAAACGGTGAACTTATATAACAGATGAACTAAATAAAATAAAATAAAATAAAACAAAACAAAACAAAACAAAAATAAAATAAAATAAATATTAATTTAAATAAAACAAGTCGAAACAAAATGTCGGCATTTGAACTTTACAACGCAGAAGTCAGCTAACACGATACTATGTGTGAACGTCATTATGTTGACACATTCATCGAAACATTTACATGTGAACTACAGAGTGTTGACACTTGGTTATCCAAATGTTTTGACACGAGGAAATTCGCGGCTCTGTGTGAACTACATAATGTTGACGTCACCTGACACGCCACGTTCACGGTCTGTCGTCATTCTGTAAACTGTGGATCTGAACTACATGATACTGACGTCATTCAACCTCATTACGAATGTATCAGCACAGCGATTATCAGTGAAAACGACCCCCAGCCGAAACGTCACAGTCAAAACGTCCCCCATGTCCAGTTAAAACGTCACATTTCAAAGTCGTAATCATTACCGGGTTCACAGTTGAGATGGGCGCATTTTTCCAAAAGCTGTTTCAGTGGTGTTTTTTTTTTTAAATTCTGAAATGCATTTGTTCCAGAGTTCTAAAAGTTGTTCCTGTTTGCCTTAAGAACGTTATATTAATAGGAGACCAGGCACTGTTTCAAACAGTTGACTGACGGCTATTCACATTAATTAATGAGGGCACCATAACCTTGCCTGATATTGGGGAACC
The DNA here is from genome assembly GCA_012295275.1 of Chrysomallon squamiferum. Lineage (NCBI taxonomy): Eukaryota > Metazoa > Mollusca > Gastropoda > Neomphalida > Peltospiridae > Chrysomallon > Chrysomallon squamiferum. The sequence goes on from CM022675.1 coordinate 13,410,545, forward strand.
AAAAAAAAAATCTTGTTAACCCTCTGCACGAACTTTAACAACATTGTGAAGAGAAAACTTAGAGAAAAACCAGAAATGATGATGATCCGACTTCAGGTGTTATTAGTAGTTTTGACTATAGTAGCAGGGACGTTTCGGCTGGTTGACGTTTTGACCAGAATAACGGTGACGTTTTGGCTGCTTGACGTTTTGACTGATTATCATGACAACATTTCTGTCTGTAGACTTCGTTAAACAGACACAGTAAAGACAGTCTGTCTCAACTTAACTGAAGATGATGTTGTGCTCATGTTGACGTCACCATGGTTACGATATAAAAATACTGAACTGATGAACAGCATTAAGTTGTATTGAACTGAAGATCGGTATACTAAGAGATGGATCACAATTTTGAACGTAAAAAACAGTTTAATATTGTGAGAAAAAAAAAAAAAAAAAAAAAGAAACAGTTGATTTTGTCGCTGCTAACAGAAAAGAAGAGAAATAAAAAAATAAAAAAAGAAGAAAGTAATAAAGAAAGGAAGGGAAAGAATAAAACTGAATCAACAGAAAAAAAAATAAGAAGAAAAACTAAGAAACGAAATAAGTAAACTAAAACAATATACTGAGTGTTGTTATAAAGCAAAAAATTAATTAAAAAAATAAAATAAAATAAAATACCATCTGTTTCCCTTGACACTCACTTTCGAGTTTGGCAAATGAAAGCGAGAGAAAAAATGCTTGAAGCTTGAAGTTACAGAAACTCATTCTGTTATTTTATATGTCTGCAGGCATCAATAGCAGCAGTAACAGAAGTAATAGTAACAGTAATAGTAAAAATAGTAGTAGTAATAGCAGTAGTAGTAGTCGTAGTAGTGGTAGTAGTAGTAGTAATAGTAGTAGTAGTAGTAGTAGTAGTAGTGATGGTAGCAATAGTAGTAGTAATGGTAGTAGTAGGCGTGGTAGTAGAAGTAGTAGTAGTCTTAAGAACGCTTACATTAATGAGTTGCTACATATTGTTTTTGCTATTTTATAGTGATGTCTGCTGGATCCATAGAAATGGCTACATAGTAATAATTATTATTAATTATATTATTATTTTTATTATTATTATTATTATTATTATTATTATTATTATTATTATTATTATTATTGTTGTTGTTGCTGTTGTTGTTGCCATATATTTATCTTTATGGGTTTCTTCAGGTATTTTTAAACTGTCGTCGGCGTTGACGTTTCTAACGTCTGTAACGGAGTGGTATTGTCTGTACAACGTTAGAGGTCAAATTATGCTTTCTTTGTTTTTCTCTTTATTTTTGTTGTTGAAGGAAACGGTAATTATATATATATATATGTAATAATTATTAAATAAAGAAAATATAAAAATAAGAAAACAAATATTTATAATAAAAAAAGAAAAAGGAAATAGAAAAATAAAAATAAAATGTTTTTCACTCATCCATATTATATTTAAAAGTCTGGTTTCCATAGAAATAGCAATATAATATTTACGTCATTAATAATTCTACGTCATCAGTCACAGCCATTTTTCTAATTATTTCTAAATGAGTTATACAATACATTATAATTACAAACAAACTAATAAATAATTAATAAATTATAAAATAAATAAATAAATAAAAATTCACACACATATACGCATATACAAGAGTCCATGTATATTGGAAAAGACATTACAGCAGATGTAAATATTGTCCAATCAGAACACAAAATAAAAATAAATAAAAATAAATAAATAAATAAATAAAAATAAAATAATAATAATAATAATAATAATAATAATAATAATAATAATAATAATAATAATAATAATAATAATAATAATAATAATAATAATAATAATAATAATAATAATGATAATGATAATAATAATAATAATAATAATAATAATAAAATAAATAAATAAATAAATAAAAAATAAATAAATAAATAAACAAAAATGTAGGAATCTGGCACAGTGATTGGTCGAGCGAACATTTAATATGAAATGTCCTACAGGTTTCCATAGAAACTGGAAGAATGGATGGACGAACGAATGAGTGAATTATTAAATAAGTGAATTAAAAACACGAAACAAAGTAGCGTATTGGTTTTTTCTATTGTATTATGTCCATTGATTATTACCAGATTTGATTCAATAAATATGTAAGTAAATAAATAAATAAAAAAGGTTAATAAATAAATTAATACATAAGCAACAAAAGAATGCAGATAGTTTTGTAGCAATGTCTTATTAAACAACAAAATAAATAAATAAATAAATAAATAAATAATGATAATAATAATAATAATAATAATAATAATAATCATAATAATAATAATAATAAATAATAATAATAATAATAATAACAATAATAATGAAAAGATCTGGTATTATTCTACATTACTGGGTACAAAATGCATTATGTGTAAATAATAAATATGGCATCACATATATATTATTTCTAGTCCTGTTCTAGCCAGGACATTTTGACAAGATTTATCACCATTTCTTTATTTTTTAAAATCAAGTTTGATACAAATATTAATAAATTATTCTTATTAGAACCGACAATTCAAAACTGATCTACAGCTGCGTGCGCGCGCGTGTGAGTGTGTATATGCGCGAATATATTTGTCGACAATGTGTGCGCCTGGATATATATATGTCTATGTAGATATGTAGGTGTGTCTTTCGTAATATAACAAAAATATAAAAAAAATAAAAAATTCACGTCAGCAGTTTGACCCATCGAAATGTCGGTTCCTCAAAACGTTGGCACCAAATAAAAAGATTTTCTTTCTCTTTCGTTCTTAAAACCATTTAAAGTGACGTTACTTAAATGAACTGTTCTTTGTTTCGTATTAAAAGAAAACCGATGTATTTGGCGCCAATAATAATAATAATAAAAAAATAATAACAATAATAATAATAATAATAATAATAATAATAATAATAATAATAATAATGATAGTAATGATTATGATAAATTATTTTGTTTTTCTAAGTTATTACTCCGAACATTATGTCTTGTGCCAGTCAAATTTAAATATTCTAAGAAACGTTCGTTTAAACTGAACATTGGCAAACGCGTAACAGAAAGGGTTAATCGGGCTGTTCAAGTAACAGAGCCAGTAGGTGAAATAATAGAACCTCAGGTTGATTCCATCGTAGCCGAGAATAGCTACCACGAACACCATTATATGATATGGAGTCCAACAGAGAACGAATGCACCAAGAATTAGAGTTATCGTTCTTAAAGCTTTGCGCGCGCGGTTCTCCGACTTCGACTTCCGCTCCCGCCTGTTGCGTCGTCTGCTGTTGCGCGAGCGGACAGACTTCACGAAGTTCTGGAACGTCCCGTCCTTCCGGTTCCGCCTGCGCTGCGCAGCTGTGATCCGCCCCTCGGACTTGGAGGTGGCCGGGGCCAAGTGTTTCTCGTCTTCGGCCTGCTTCTCCGCAGCTTTGATCTCGTCGATTCTCGTGTCCGAGGCGGTGACGTCCATCACGGCCAGCGGGGCCCGCAGTGAGTTCACCGCGTTCTGGTCGTCTTCGATCGTCACCGCCGGCTCCCGGAACGAGATCCTCCGCCTCCACACGGGCGACTCTCGGCCGGCCTCGGGTTTCTCCTCGGGCACCGTGTCGCGCCTGCCCGTCAGGAACTTGACGCTCTCCTGCGCCAGCGTGGTGAAGCTCCTCTGGTCGATGAACAGCATGCCCTTCATGATGTCGTTCTGCAGCAGAGGCACGGACGGTTTGACGGACTCGCTCTCGGCGGCCTCCGGCGGTATCATCGTCTCCGAGGTGCTCATGTCGGCCACGCTGGTGGTGGACATCGTGCACTGAAGGTTGGACGCGGACAGGAGGCGGGTGTCGGTGAGGCTCGGGTCTTCGAGCAGCGACTCGTTGAGCTGCTGCTTGGAGTCTGGAAGCAGCGCGTTGTTGATGAATCCCGAGCGGTCCACAGACTTCACCAGGTTCGCCGTGGCCGTCATCGAGCTCGACTTGCAGCCGAGGCTCGCGCCCTGGCTGCTGCTGTTGTCGTCGTCGGAGGCGAAGCCCGGGCTGCTGGAGCGGTCGTCGTCCTTCTCCGAGCTGTTCTTCTTGCTGAAGCTCGTCGTCGACACGGCCTTGTCCTGCGGCAGCGTGTCCTCCGACCTCTTCTTCTTCTTCTTCTTCTTCCCCGGCAGAACCATCAGGCTGTCGCTGCTCGTCGACATCGCGCGCCTCATCCTGCTCCGCTCCGCCGCCAGCTCCATCGTCGACTGCAGCTTCCTGTGCTTCGCGTCCGACTTCTTCTGCAGGTTTAGGGCCACTTTGTAAATCAGTCCGTACAGTATGCACATCACGATGAGCGTAATCCAAAAGTAGCCGATGGTCAGCATGACGGTGAACAGAGGGTCGTTCATGAACTGCACTTTGCACTCGGTCTCTTTCACCGTCCGCCCCTCGGGCACGAAAAACTGCCAGCCGACGATCGATATAAAGAAAATGAGGGCGGGCAGCACCCACGTCATGGCAACCATTATTAACACTTTCCTCTCGGTCCGCCAGTTGCGGTACTTGGCGGGAATCTTCACCGACAGGAACCTGTCGAGCGTTATTAGAAACACGGTGTACTGTGACGTCAGACACACCGTCCAATCGAGAGCCTGCCACAGGTCACACAGCCACGGCCCCAGCATCCAGTAGCCGAGGAGGACGTACTGCGTGAACAGCGGCATGGAAAACGTTCCTATGAGTAGGTCAGACATGGCTAAAGAAGCTAGAAAATAGTTGGTCGGTTGTCGAATACTTCGCTCGATCACGAAGGCCAGGAGGACAGTCAGATTTCCCAGAATCGTCAGAATACTGATGGAACCCGCTAGGATGCCCAGACATATGTTGAGCCAGGCGGGGAGCAGGCCGTGGGGGCTCTCCGAGGTGGCGCCGCACACAGTCTGGTTCATCGTGTCGTTCCACGTGCAGGGAGACGTCTCTTCGGGAAAGATCGGCGCTAGGGGAATGAAGGCGTCCAGTACCGCGGTAGTCACGTTTCTGCTGGGCAACGTCACGCCACCCGTGTCGTTGAACACGTCAGTGACGTTGATATCAACCCAAGACATCTTCGTTAGTTTGTAAGACAGAGCGTCACCTCATCTGAAAAGAGAGAGAGAGAGAGAAAAAAATGAACAACATGAAGATAGAAATTAACTATTGGTTGACGTCACTAGTCCACGTTGTGTCACGGGTCGCTATTTGACACATGCAAAAGAATAACGCAGTGAGATAAAATAATTAGAATATAAATAAATAAATAAATAAATAAATAAATAAATCAAATATCTATAGTTAGTTTACTAGAATACAATGCTGTATTTTCTATCATCAGCTCTCTCTCTCTCTCTCTCTCTCTCTCTCTCTCTCTCTCTCTCTCTCTCTCTCTCTCTCTCTCTCTCTCTCTCTCTCTCTCTTCCTATCCATCCATCTATTTCTCTATCTATCTCTCTCTGTCTATATATCTATCTACATATTTATCTATCTCTTACTGTGTCTGTATGTATCTATGTGTATATGTGTGTGTCTCTCAGAAACAGTTAAATTACTAATATCATCATAACAGAAATTTACGAGTTCAAAATACGCAGCTAGTCACACACACACACACACAGACACACACACACAAACACACAGACACACATACAGACACACACACACACACACACAATGCCGACAATTCAGTCCACTCCGCGCTAAACATGGTCCCGCACGGACGCACGGAACGGACAAGTAAAACAAGGTAACTGATTAGCTGAGCCCAGACTTGTGCGTTTGACACTAAGAAAATACGGACACACTTACAGCCTGTCCGGAAACAAAGACGGACTGCTGAGCTTAATTACAGGAATGACACCAGTCACCCCATTCACCCACATTGTCCGGCTGTCCGGAAAGAAATCTGTTTAACTGAAATAGCTCAAACTCTTCATTGCTGGAATTGACAACCAGTTAAAATAATGTTGTATAATTTGTTCTAAAAGTGAGTATTTTATGTTACTCCCATTATAATACGTCACCATCATCATCATCATCGTCATCATCATGTAATCATCATCAACATCATCATCAGCATCCGATTCATTGTCATTTTACTAACATCGCTAACAACGTCTGCTACCACAGCGGCTGTCGTTGTATTATTAGTACTGAAACAACATCTATTACTGCTACTACATGTATTTTGCAACCATTGCTATGAATATGATGATGAACATATATTTTTTCTTTTATATATCTTAGTTCTGTCTGTTTTCATTAATTTTTACTCTTTACTTCTCTTAAAATGTATTCTCTCTCTCTCTCTCTCTCTCTCTCTCTCTCTCTCTCTCTCTCTCTCTCTCTCTCTCTCTCTCTCTCTCTCTCTCTCTCTCTCTCATTGGATTCACTAATTTTAGGTTAAATAAAAAGCCATTTAAAAAATATCAAGCCTGCTTGTTTACTATCAATAAACTTCAGTTTGAATTAAAAGAAAAAAAGAAAAAAAAAGAAACGAAAGAAAGAAAGAAAAAAGGAAAAAGAAAGAAAAAAACATGAAGGAAAATAAATAAAGAAAAATGGATAACAATTAAGATAAAATGGAATGATACAAAACAAAAAAGAAAAAACGAACGAAGGAGATGAAGAAAGAAATAACAAAACGGATGAAGAAGAAAAAAGATTTTAAAAAACAAAAAGAATGCATGAAAGAAAGAAATAATAAGAAAAAGGACGAAAGAAAGAAACAAAGTAATAACAAACCGAACAGAAGAAAGAAAGAAAGAAAAAACAAAACAACAACAGAGAACGGACGAAGGGAAGAAACGCGGTCCAATCTATATTTACTTCAATTTTTCTCCCATTTACGCTGAAATCCGAGCGACACGCAATTTCCAGCTGATTGGTCTCTTTACCAGTCAGTTACATTTTTTTTTTTTTTTTTTTTTTTTTTGGTTTTATTCCCGTGTTTGACTAATTTCAAGCTATGTCAACTATGGCCTCTATCTGGAGTCCAGGCCCGGAGTAACCAGTTTGGTTAGCACAGAATTAGCAGATAAAGTGAGTACAGCACGCGGCAAGAGGCAACTGCAAGTCTCCGATATCATCAATTTCTCCGACAAACGCCGTTCAAAGAAGCAATAAATACTATATATGTGTTAATTTTGTAACCGTCGATCGATAGAAACGAGTTTGAAGTTTAGATTATCGTTAGCTTGCTGATGAGAAAGCCCTATTCACGATAGCCAATCGCAATCAACAACGTGTACAGTGCTATCTTCTAAACGGCTGACTCCGACGGATACAAAAAGCCTCGCTGCAAACAAACTAGTCTAGGATAACGTTACCAAATTAGGTTTCTTGGGGCAAAATCAGAATCGTTAATTAGAGGTCTTGGGAGGGGATATCAATCATTTGTCTTGGGCCGGCACTTAGCTGCAAGTTTCAAAAACGGCGAGGCGTAAATCTAGTTAAACGGAGATAGGTCTTTGCATGGGTCCGGCCACAATCTTTGCCAAACACAAAAAAAATCTATACAAAGCGTGGAAAATTCTCGCTGTAAATGCTGTTTTATTTGATTCTATTTTTCTTTTCTTTATCTTTTTTTTTTTTTTTTAAAAAAAAAAAAAAAGAAAAAAAAAGAAAAAAAAAAAAAAAAAAAAAAAAAAAAGAAAAGAAAAAAATTTTTAAGCTTTCCAATAAAGAGCAAAAACTAAAATAAATAAATAAATATATATAAATGCATTTTTTGTTTTATTCATTTTATTTGTATTATATAATAAAAAATATATATATAAATAACGGCAGAATAAAATTAAAATAATAATAATAATAATTTAATATTAATATTTAATATATATATAAAATTATATATATAATTATTTTTTATTTTTATTTATTTTGATGTTTATTATATATATATTTTTTTTTTTTTAGTTTTTTTTTTTTTATTTATATATATATATAATAAACAATTTAATAAAATAAAAATATATAAATAAAAGTTACAGCATTTTTAATAAAACCAGCAATAACAAATATTTTAAGAAGAAAACGTACATTATATGATATATATATATATATATATATAAAATTGTTTTTAAATTATGATTTTGGAAAGCAAAGAAGTGTGTGTGTTTACGACATGTACTTTGTGTGCTCGTGTCTAGACGCTGTTTGGAAGCGCGCAGTGACTGATGAAGAAAATGCATTAAGGAAAATTGGAGAGCAGCACAACATTCATCACAACTGAAACGTCGACGTCGAACTTGTGAACCCCTTCCTACCAGAGAGTCGTCTCTCTCGAAGACGTTACAAAAACAAAATGGCGGCTTTTGACCTCATTTCAGCCATCGCGCCACCGAAGTGAGGAGGCCAGGACAGCGATAACTGATATCTTGATGAAATCTGCCACAAAATATTTGATATATGTATATTTGGGGGCATACATATATATATATGTCTCCAACACACACACACACAAACACACACAGATATATACATTACACAGAAAGAGAGAGAGAGAGAGAGAGAGAGAGAGAGAGAGAGAGAGAGAGAGAGAGAGAGAGAGAGAGAGAGAGAGAGAGAGAGAGAGAGAGAGAGAGAAGAAGAGAGAATTAAATACTCTAATATTAAAAATCCTGAATTTCAGTGGACAATCTGCGATATATTTTCATTTAAAAAACAAAAACATAAGTAATCTGATTTGCAAAAGAATTTTGTACATTCACGAGAATCACATCAAGAAAGAAAGAAAAAAAACAGATAAAGGTTTAAAAGTAAAATGAAGGAAAAACAGATATGTTAAGAATAATCCTTATTATTTTCTGTCTGTCTCTGTTACCTATCCATCTTAAATAGTTCCAGAAGCACTGAGGCTTAGAAAATGATACAGAAAAGAGAAAAGAGAGAGAGAGAGAGAGAGAGAGAGAGAGAGAGAGAGAGAGAGAGAGAGAGAGAGAGAGAGAGAGAGACAGACAGAGATAATAAGAGACAAAGAGGTAATGAATGAAATAAAAATAGAAAAAAAAACAAAAAATAATAATAACAATAACAATAATAATAATAATAATAATAATAATAATAATAATAATAATAATAACAGTAATAATAATAATAATTGTAAAAAGTAAAAACAGAGCAAAAAAAAAAAGAAGAAAAAATACACATACACAATCAAAGAAAAACATAGTGAGTCGTGCATGAACGCAAACACTCAAACGTGCATACACAATGCTATGTATCCTACTCACAGTATCCTACTCACAGTATCCTACTCACAGTATCCTACTCACAGACACACAGACGCGACCACAGAAGCAGTAAACATTTAAGAGTATTGACAGGTGGAATAATTAACGTAATTAACTCTTCATCACAGAAAAAAACATAGAAATTCTGAACTTTGAACGAACTTGTGGTTCTAATTATCATGATCATATCTGTTTAACACATAAGTTTCGTTATCACGTCTCTCTCTCTCTCTCTCTCTCTCTCTCTCTCTCTCTCTCTCTCTCTCTCTCTCTCTCTCTCTCTCTCTCTCTCTCTCTCTCTCTCTCTCTCTCTCTCTCTCTCTCTCTCTCTCTCTCTCTCTCTCTCTCTCTCTCTCTGTCTCTCTCTGCCTCTCTCTATCTCATTGTGTGTATGTGTGTGTGTTCAGAAACAACTAGATTACAAATCACATATAAGATCAAAATATAGGTTACAAAACTGGAAATTTACGAGTTGAAAACACGCAGCTTGTCACACAAACACAAACACATACATACATATAATCGCTACACAGATAAATGTGTTATCTATACAGCACCATGTAACTAAGTGTTTATTAGCTGGATGATGAAATGACAAGATCTGTATCCACCAACAGTTAACCCTGATAGTTATTTACCATCTGTCATTTCATTAGTCTGCTTGGTTATTGATACCAGCGTGCGTCCCGTTTTCATTATGTATACATCCTTTAATCTACAAGAGACAGAGAGAGAGAGAGAGAGAGAGAGAGAGAGAGAGAGAGAGAGAGAGAGAGAGAGAGAGAGAGAGAGAGAGAGAGAGAGAGAGAGAGAGAGAGAGAGAGAGAGAGAGAGAGAGAGATGTAGAAGATGCTCTATTCTCGGACACAGTGTATTGTAAGTTTTAACTGTATTGACAACTCCGCTAATTAATCAAATTACACCAAGCCTGGTCAGAAGTTGGAGAAATGCTAAACTTCTAGCGACCTTTAGTTTCCAATTATCGTCTTCATACTAGCTTAATATAACTTTTTAATGTCCGTTTTATGTTTCTTCTGCTCCGGCTGTGAATTTTATTTCTGGCAAAGGTTATTGGGCTTTCTAGGGTTGTTGACTAGCGTATAAGATCATGCAGTGTTTCACGTATACACATGAAGTATAACTGTATATCATAAGCAATGGTAGAAAGAGTTATCTCTGTTTATATATTCCCCAACCCATCGCCCCCATACATCCACAGTATATCCAACCATCCATCCATCCATTCTTTCCTCACTACCATCCATTCTTCCCTCACTACCATCCATTCTTCCCTCACTCCCACCCTCATCTATCCATCAGATAACCAGACTTCCATTCTCTCAAACGTCTATAAAAAAATGTTCATTTATTTCTTTCGTACTCAAAGTTAAAGATTTCTAAATTTGCGCGAAGGTTATGGATGAGTCTAAGGACTAAGTTATTTCTGTTCCAGCTCTGAGTTGCTGGATCTCGCCGCTGATGTCATTAATTACAGTTTTTAATCCTGGATTCTAACAAACCTGTAACAGATTTGACAGATGATGAAGCGCAATGTGCTACCACAGAGTACAAAACGTCAACGTACATAGCCATAACACCGCCTTTATTTTATACACAACGAAACAACCTCATAACACATCTTACATTTAAAAAAGAAGAAAAAAAAGTCTGTACGTAGATACAACGTCATAATACTTCCTACATTCATTGAAACAAGATCGTAAAAATTAATATACTTAATACACAAAATAGTTTACAATGTTACAACGTCATCACACCTCCTGCATTTAATATACAGCTTATTATACAACGAAACAATGCAATAACACCTCCTACGTTTAATACCAAACGTCATCCAATATGTTTTAACGCAACAAATACGTCAGAGCTCAACTTGTTTTTTTATACGGAAAGGAATGCAGTGGACACCAGTGGCCTTGCAATGAAACAAATAATTTTACAATTTAATAAGAAAACAAATCATCTGATGACAAAACTGGTTTCTCGTTCAAAGATGAAGCTGATAACAAACAACGCCATGACGCCACCAGGAATGTAATGACGTAACGAACAACGTCATGACGTCACCAGCCTGACATAAAATAAAAATATAAAATTGTAACAAATCAGGCTGCAATGCAATAACCTAATATGCCCCTACTTGTCTATGAGAATCACAGAGAGACAGACAGACATACAGCGAGAGAGTGAGAGAGAGAGAGAGAGAGAGAGAGAGAGAGAGAGAGAGAGAGAGAGAGAGAGAGAGAGAGAGAGAGAGAGAGAGAGAGAGAGAGAATAAGATACAGACATACAAAAAAGAGAAAACAGTAACAAAAACAGGAAATAAAAACAATGAAACGAAAATAGAAGAAGGACAAGGAAACAATACAAGAAGAAGACGTAGTAGTAGTAGTAGTAAAAGAAGAAGAAGAAGAAGAAGAAGAAGAAGGAGGAGAAGAAAAAGTAGAAGAAGAGATTGGTTCAATTTAACAAAGGACATAATTACTCAGACATTTATTTACGAGAATAAACTGGCTATTAGGCGATGCACTGCATTTCTCGATAAATTACGTTTAGTTTTTATACGATGAGCAAATTTATCATCGGTCGCGGTTCTGCTGAATTTGCTAATGAGCGAGGAACGATAAGCACATTTTCAGAGCTTGATAGATGGCTATATTGATTAAGAACAATCGTAACTGCATGAGAACGAGCAATTTATAATTCTGCTGGTAGGTATCTGAATGTCGATGATACGTATTCATTTAATGCGAATGGCATCCGTTTTGATTTGAAGATAAAATTGATGCTGAGCGTAAAAAAAAATATAGAAAGATGATGTAAAAAACATCTCTCTCTCTCTCTCTCTCTCTCTCTCTCTCTCTCTCTCTCTCTCTCTCTCTCTCTCTCTCTCTCTCTCTCTCTCTCTCTCTCTCTCTCTCTCTCTCTCTCTCTCTCTCTCTCTCTCTCTCTCTCTCTCTCTCTCTCTCTCTCTCTCTCTCTCTCTCTCTCTCTCTCTCTCTATGCATGTCGCTATAAATAAAACTGAAAATTCCTCGAACAAGAAAAACAACCAAAAAAAGAGAGAAATGCCTGACATTTAACGTGTGGGCGGTCATAAAGCAGACATTCCTCTATAATTCACTAAAACCCTGGGCGCATGTCAGACAGCATCAAATGGTCAGACGCATACAAACACAGAAATAAATTCACAGCTACGTTAAGTTGTGAATTCATACATTCCACAGCGAATATTATTATGTGTCATTAACAGATTCGTTGTATGAAAAAGACTTGTAAGGAAAAACACTACCATCTTAAAAATAAAAACAGAAAAAAAAAAATAAAGCATTTGGAGAATTTATAAAATTCCAAACGTGTAATGTATGAAAAAATGTTTTGAACAATTATAGCGAAGACGTTAACAAAACTGATAATATAATGATGATGATAAAGAAGAATATACTACTACAACAACTATTACTACTACTACTACTACTACTACCACTACTACTAATACTACTTCTACTACTACTATTACTACCACTACTACTTATAATAATAATAATAATAATAAAATGACAGTAACAATAATAGTAATAATAGTAATAACGATGATGATGATGATGATGGTGATGATGATATTAAATAAATAAATAAACAAATAAATAAATAAATAAGAAAGAAAGAAAGAAAGAAAGAAGTAATTAAATACATTAACAAATAAATGGGAGATACAACAGAGAACAGCCATTAATCGGACGATGTTATCAAATAATAATAATGATGGTGATGATGATAATGTTGATGATGATAATAATAATAATAAAAACCCCAGATCAAGGGGAGAGTTATGTTGTTCTAGATCGATATTCTAAATGAGTTATCTATCCTTGTAATAAAACTATTCATTATCCAGACAAAAACAGACCTGACATCTGTTACTATGTAATAACTTGCTTTTTTCAGTCTACTTTGCTTTTGTATGTATGTGTGTGTACGTACGCATTCTTACAAACACATACAACATTTACAGTGAAACATACGAATATATATATATATATATATATACACACACACACACACACATATACACACACACAAACACACACACATAATCATACACACGCACGTATGTTTCTTTGTGTGTTTGTGTGTGCGTTTACAAGCATGGGTATAGCAGCAGAAACACAGAATGTTCTTTCTCGTGAATTTGCTAAAGAAATATTAACTTATTATCACTTGATATTCAAGATCTCATTTTCTTGTTAAGCAGCGACTTTCATTTGTAAGCTAAAAGTTAATCACAAACAAAAATAAAACAGACTTGAGAGAAAAACAAACAGCAAACACACACCAGACAATACCGATACTGTTCATCTGTGTGTGTGTGTGTGTGTGTGTGTGTGTGTGTGTGTGTGTGTGTGTTTTAGCTGAAAATCGAACGCGAGAAATGAAACAATCAGAACGTTGAACTGTGGCTCTGTGACACAGATGAAAAGAAGAATAATAATAAGAAGAAGCAGAAGAAAAAGATGAAAGCTGTTACTGCATCTACCATTGTTACAATTCCACTACAGTTACAACAATATCAATTGTAATTTTTAAAATCGTATGTTTGTGTGTGTGCATATATACATATTTATATATTATCTTTATATATATATATATATTTGAACTACGCACTCACAGACGCACGCATACACTCACGCACACAAACAAGCACACACACACACAGAGACATATCTCGCTAACAGACTAATTAATAAATGTGAATATGGACGGTTGCTGTGAGAGATGGAGAACGGTTCTCTAACAGTGATAAACGAGAGTTTGAAAATACAATCAGAGTCGCGCGTAAACACGTATCACCACGTGCACACTTTACTAACGTTACCGGAGGTCACGTGATGTACCACACTTGTAAGAAACGCAGCCTGAAGGCAGGGAAGTCCAGGGTTCGCCACGGACCGCCTTACAATCAGAATTAATTAAATTAATACAGCCCGCCAGCCCTCGCTTTGTAGTGACCGACTCACACACAAACACACATACACACATATATATATAGGTTGATATTTATCAAATAAAATTTGGTATCTATTATACATTTGTAGATAAATACATGCTAGTATATGTACATACATACATACATACATACATACATACATACATACATACATACATAAATACATACATATATATAGATATAGATATATTCAAAACTCATGGTTTGTTTACAGATTTCTGTTTTGTTTTGTATCCATCTGTTTCAACTTCTCCATCAATTTTCTCTTTATGAGAGTTTATTATTATTTTTTTTTTCATTTTTCATTTTATTTCCTTCCCGGATGACAAAGTTAATAGTTGTTCACGGCGATGCACACGACATCGTAATGCTTAAATATTCAAAGTAGCGTTTGAATGACAACAGAAGGAAAATGAATATTTAACATCGTCTTTACGTCATCGCTGTTGTTTTCTATTTACAGCAAATAAGTCTACTCATTTGTTAAATGCGCAGAAAAATGAAAAACAACGACAACACCACTAAAAGCGAACGGAATAAAAAGAAAAACTACTGCAAAAGATAAAAACAAAAGATTAAAAAATGATAATAATAAATAAATCAATAAAATAATAATAATAATAATAATAATAATAATAATAATAATAATAATAATAATAATAATAAATAAATAAATAAATAAATAAAATAATAATAATAATATCAAAGAAAAAATAAACAAAAAGAAATAAACAAAATGTAGCAACTAGTGCGAAATAAAAAACCCACAAAAAAACAATAGTAACGTGTAGACAAGAAACAACAATAAAAAATAATAAATAAATAAATAAATGAATAAATAAATAAATAAATGAACAAAAAAAAAAAAAAAAAAATTAAAGAAATAAAATAAAAAAGCAAATAAATAAACGAAAACGAAAGAAAATCGAAGAAAATCGAAAAATCAGACAACACATTTATCACGGGTGTATTTCATTCATTCACTCTTTGATTCTTTCATTAGTTCGCCGATCCATGAATTAATCCACCCGGCCACCCTTTTATTGGTTAATCACGTGATTTCATGTTGGACTGGTAACAAACAATATTAACTCGATCTGTTACGTTACACCAAACACTTTCTCTTTTCTCTTTTCTCTTTTCTTTTCTTTTTTCAAACAAACACTTAATTATTCATCTTTTCTCTTTCTTCTGGCAGCGATGCTTTCTGACGGGCAAACGAAAACAAAAAAGATAAAATAATTTATTTTTATTTTTTTATTTATTAACAATAATTCTTTCAGTATCCCACCACCGTTTAGTTTCACAGTGTTGCAGCATTAGTATTACTAATGCTTTAACTTTTGTGACGTGTGTTTTTCACTCCGGCTACGAAACAATGGCTGTATGGATTTCTGCATGTGCTGCACCGAGTGACTTCCCCTTATTCTAACTCTTTTGTGTGCCCTTCATACAAGACACCGTGAAACGTTTTCTCTGTTAGAACAATATCTATATTCAGAGTATCTTAATCGATTTTTGTTTTTTCCTTCACAGCAATAACTATCCTGAATAGAGTGGAATAACTGCGAAACTCACAGAAAGACAGACAGACAGACAGACACACACCTGTCTGTGGTACAGGTATGTGTGTGTGTGCGTGCATATATGTATATAATTAGCTTAGTATTCAGGAATATTTATTGGCAGCGTCTAAGCAGGAATTTGTGTGAATGTGTCTATGTGTTTGTGAGTATGTTCTATGTCTATGTCTGAGTATGAGTCTAAGTATATGTGTCTATGAATGTGTGTGTGTCTAAGTCTATATGTCTATGAGTGTTGTGTCTATGGATATGTGTCTATGAGCATGTGTCTATGAGCACGTGTCTATGGATGTGTGTCTATGTAAAACTTGTACGTGGTTATGTATGATGTAAATAATTTTATCTTTTCATATAGTCAGTGGAATAAAAACAAAACAATAAATAAATAAATAACAAAATAACAACAACAACATCAATTCCAACAACAACAACAACAACAACAATACTAATAATCATAACAATAGTATTATTAATAATAATAATAATAATACTAAACATATTAGCTGTAGATAACCCCAATGAACTTTAATATTCCCTGGATGAAAGGCGAACCAGACGCGGTGACGAGACGAGAGGTTATTATAAAAATGAGGACCGGACCGGCTGAACTAGCGCGAAATAATAATTGTTCTGTCTTTTCAGAGGAGAAAATTTCCAATTTGCCGACTTGTCAGAAGAACACCTGACATAAATTCAAACGAAGCTATATTACATCTACACCAGAACAGACACAAAATGTCGACTCACTTTATCAGTCCCGGGTCCCCAGGGACTGAGGTCCGAGACACGAGAAATAAGTAAATAGAAAAACTAATTTCATGGTTCGTATACCCTATTTTTTTTTTTTTTTTTTTTTTTTTTTTTTTTTTTTTTCTCTGATATGTTGGAATTATTGTGTGCTAAGGTGGGTTACTGTACTCAGATAAAGGCATTAATATATATAAATGCATTAATACAGACACATATGCACATACACACACACATACATACATATATCACTTGTTCATGCAAACAAACATTTAAAGATATATAAATATTTCCGTATTATCACATAAAGTATGCACGACCACAGTGAGAAGGATTCTGGCTGAAATACATTGATGTTCTATATATATATATATATATATGTATATATGTATATATGTATATATGTATATATGAAATGAAATTCACGATAAAGCTTTGCTAACGCTTCTGCGCATGTCGTAAATTATCTATGACTTACGTAACAGATAAATCGTACGTAGAGTTCAGACACGGTCTATCAGAGCTAAAACTGTTATCGTTATTCAGAGCTGCAGCCAAAATCTTTCTTCCGAATCATTTCAATTTTTTTATTTTTTATTTTTACTTCAATCATACAACGACTAATGGGCCATAATTTCGTATTCGTTTTGCATAGCACGAAGCAACATTAACAACTGCTACATAGCAACACTAATGTCATTAACGCAGCGGGATAACACACACACATATATATATATACATGTGTGTGTGTGTTAGATATAGATATAGATCGATAGATCGATGGAATAACTGATTACTGTGTTAAGAGACCACCTGTATCCTGCGTAGGTTATGATGTCGAATGCAGCAAAAAGTAATTTTTTCCATCGAAAAAAAGCAATGTGTTTCGTCAAAGCACGGAGATATAGAAATTTACCTATCTATCTAGATAAAGCAGGATATATATATATATATATATATATCCCGCGTAGATTATGATGTCGAATGCAAAGCAAAAAGTAATTTTTCCTTCGAATAAAGCAATATCTTTCGTCAAAGCACGGAAATATAGAAATTTGTGTGTGTGTGTGTGTCTGTGTCTGTCTGTGTCTGTGTGTTTGTATTGACTACATTTATTAAAATATTCATCAAGGCGGCTAAACTCTCACCTCGTGCATAACAGAAACCGTCAGAAAAATGCGCACAAAGCCAAAATGTCGTAACACACGAACAGCCCGATTTTCCTCATTAACACAGAACTGTTATTGCTGTCGCTGCCGTTATAATCAAAATCAAAATAACGATAATTGTTCAGTCCACCTGGACAAACACTACAAGTGAATGAAAATTCAATTCAGTGAATTAACAAACAAATTATTAAATCAATATCGACACAAAACTCGAATACTGTTCGTTGTCAGTGATGTGTGTAAATTCGGTCACGCATGGGCGGACAAAACAACAACAACAAAAAAAACCTCACTGGTACCGTACATGGACACAGTGTGGGGGAAAAACAGATCGATAATTTCAGATAACAATCACTGATCATTGAACAGCACGCACGGGTAGAACGATGATTTCGATGAATGATAAAACTGGATGAGTAAAAAAATAAAGATTAAAAAATACGAAAAAAATATACGAGGAAGATAATAATAATAATAATAATAATAATAATAATAATAATAATAATAATAATAATAATAATAAATGAATCAATAAATGAATAAATAAATAAATAATTAAATAAATAAATCAGGATATAAGGGAAATATAAATTCATTATTTATTTATTTATTCAATCATTCATTCATTCATTCATTCATTCATTCATTTATTTATTTATTTATTTATTCATTTTTTATTTATTTATTTATTTATTTATTATTATTATTATTATTATTATTATTATTATTATTATTATTATTTTGATTTTTAAAACTTTTCCTGTCAGAAGATGTTAGTAAATATACACACACATACACAAACATACACATACATACTTGAATGTATGTGCATACATCCATCAACAGACACACACAACAGAGATGCACATATGCATACACACACGGACATACGCACGCACATACACACATACACCCATATACGCACAACGGGGACACACATTAAACATCATGATTATACGTATTTTATATTAAATATAAATCTTTAACAGTCTCTCTCTCTCTCTCTCTCTCTCTCTCTCTCTCTCTCTCTCTCTCTCTCTCTCTCTCTCTCTCTCTCTCTCTCTCTCTCCCTCCCTCCCTCTCTCTCTCTCTCTCTCTCTATTTTAGTCAATGCAGACAGCTACGCTGACAAAATGTCAGCGCAAAGCGTTTGTAAAGTACTGTTGCAGTTAAGATAATTGTTTCAGTTCTCTCGCACGAAGTTTGATTACAGACACAGCTAACTGACACAGAGAAAAATAATTTGTTCAGCAATTACATTGATTTTACATGTTTGTGACCCCCAAGTGAGAGCTTCCTTTCGATACTGGTATTCACGTGACTGATGACGTATAGGAGAGGCGGAGGGCTATGATTATATTGTTCATTGATTCTAAGCTCAACTGCGTGTGTATATGATATATGTGTAGCTGTATGTACGTATGCATATGCATGCATATTTAGCAGTTATTACACACACACACACACACACACACAGATATATAGAGTGTGTGTATTGCTTTGCGTATGTTGTTGACGTTATTAAAAATGGCCACAATTACGTCATTATTAGTAAATCTCTAATGGATCCGTGAAATGGGTCGACGGTGCGTAGTTGTACGCTGGGTACGGACCTGGGATAATTAGAGAACAGAATAAACACGGAAACAAAGAAACCAAGTATCCCAGAATTATTCTTACCTGATAAATCTTATCACTTAGCAGTTGAAAACAGCATATGGCTTAACTTAGCGTCCTATCTTCTGTCGTCAATAAAACCCGATAACAACATCGTTTATTTTCTCAGTCTTTCGTCGATTTCTTAACAGATGAAACGCACACACGGACGCACGATTCCCAACTGCAACTTTGCGTAAAAAGTGCTGCCATATTCTGAAAACTTCTTCTTGTAGCTGTGGTGTGTGACTATAAATAATTTAGATGACATGGAACGGCGGTTGTGACGTCTTAGAATGAGGGATGCAAACGCGTATTACGTTGCGCTATTATATGACGTAATAGTTTACAAAAAAAAGGTCAGTGACCGGGGGAACCTCTACTGATCGGGTGCGGGGTGGTGGGTGTGGAAATTTTAAGTTAATAAATCAAAAATCTGTTTTTATATGGTAGAATCCAAAAGAAGGCTGCACCCGACTCGAGCCCTAACTGAACCAATTCCGTTTTTTTGTGTTTTTTTTTGTATTTATTTTTATTTTTTTAGTGTTTGGCTGATTATGAAAGAAAATTCACGTAAGTACGTACACACTGGCATCTTCTTTATTGAATCACTGTTTCGCCTATCGTGTTTTTAATCATAATCTTGTCAGTTAGCTTCTTTTATTTGCTGCTGTGGGAAAAAAAAGAAAAGACTTGCCGAACTAAGCCGAATAATGTCGATTACAATTAACAGAGAATAGAAAAGAAAAATGTTATCAATATTCATTAGATTTCGATTGGTTCATCATGCATAGAGATCTGTGCAGTTAGAACTCACACACTTACAAACAATAAATGACAAAATGTCGAGATATAATCACGTTAATAAACAATCGTTTTTATTTTAAATTTCCTGATAACCAGGCCGGGTGAATTACATACGTGGGCTGGGTTAGATCCACTGGCCGTACGTTCTGACAAATTCATCAAAATATTCACTCACTTTTCTTTCTGTCTTTTATTTCTTCTTCGACTTATTCGTTTTACTTAATACTCAGTCATTCTTTTCCTTTTTTTCTTTCTTTCTTTCCCCCCCACCACAATATTTTAATTATTGGTAAATCTTTAGAAGGTAAACAAACTCGACCGAGAACCGGAAACTGTTTTCTTATTGTAATTCGAGTCAGTCTTTATGCGCACCGCATTACGAGACGGAAGCATTACGTAATAAAGAGAAATGTAGTAACTGGGCAAAATATTCTTGTTGTGATTTCTACCTACATATAACAGATTTCGAACAACTTACGTGGTGAGTGAGGAAGAATTAGAGGGCGGGAAATAGAAAGAAATGAAGAGAATCAGAGAGAGAGAGAGAGAGAGAGAGAGAGAGAGAGAGAGAGAGAGAGAGAGAGAGAGAGAGAGAGAGAGAGAGAGAGAATAAAAAGAATTACTTCGTCAGAGATTTTGCTGTTCAATAACAATAATTATAAATAAATAAATAAGTAATGATGATGATAATACAATAACAACATAAACAACAAAAACAGCAACACTAATAATAATAATAATAATAATAATAATAATAATAATAATAATAATAATTTACTGTATTAAAAACAAGAACAAAAACAAATTAATAAAATAAAAATAAAAACGAAAGTGAGCCAATAAAACAAACTTCTCCGAATTCATCATCGTCGTACTGGAATGGTCGAAAACGGAGAAAACAGGAAATGTATTATTTATGTACATCCCACCAACGCGGAGTGAGAACCGCTGCGCTTAACAAAAACGTTACGTAAAAGGCGGAGTGAAAACAACGGATAGCAATTTGCGACGTCTGCAACAGACAAAAGGTGACCGATATTGACAAAGAAAACAAAAAAAAAAAAAAAAAAAAAATATATAAAAAATAAAATAACAAAAATAAAGAGGACAGATTTCGATAAAACCTGCGAACAAAAGCTCTCTGCATACGACGTTAAAAAACAAATAATTTTATTAACCATGTTTCATTAACAGCGGTTCTCTGCAGGGGACACAACGATCCTGTGAAAGATATGCGAGTTATTTTTAGGAGCTGTGATCGTTCAGTGTAGATTACAAGCAGAAAAAAAAAAAAGAAAGAAGGTGAAAAAAAAAGAAAGGAGAGAGTTAATGATAAGAGTTTGTAATGAGATTTGCGAGATTAATAACGAAAAATACTCAGCTAAGACCTTTTCGAATTACGAGTTAATCCTTTTAGGATGTATTTTTAAACCTTTTTTTTTCTTCTTCTTCATGTAATTTAATTGATATTAGAGTGTAATCATTTTTCTTTTTTCCCTCTTTTTATTTTTCTAATTTTGTTCTGCCTCGGTTTAAATCCTTCTTCTGGTTTTTTTTTTTTTTTCTAAAACCTCTTTATATTATTCACCTCTAATATATAACATATTTATTTGTTTAAATTATAAACTTGTTATTTTTTCTTAGCTTTATATTTATTAATTTTTTTTTTTTTTTTTTTTATTACTGATGTTTTTTTTTTATTTTTTTTTTTATATATATATATATATATATATATATATATATATATATATATGTTTTTCTTTTGGTGTCGAAAGATTTAGTGATGAAACTTGGAATCATTTTGATGTTATCACGTGTCTAGCACATGGTTTTATTTAATCATATTCTAGAAAAGAAACCCGTAATCACAGTTCTCCGTCTTCTTCTTTTTTCTTTTTTTTTCAATCAGAAAAAACAGCTTCATTTTTTGTTCTTAGCTAGAAAGTTATACAAATCAATATATGGTTTAAAAATATTTATATAACTGTTACTAATTATTACTACTGTAGTCCTACTATTATTATTACTGTTTCTACTACTAATACTATCTCTACTAGTACTACTAATACTATTACTACTATTTCTACTACTACTACAATAACTGCTATTACTATTTCTATAATTACTGCTACTAACATAACTACTACTACATGTACTCATACCTAGTACTGCTACTACTACAACCACTACTACCACCACCACTGCTATCATTACTATTACAATACCAGAATTACTATTATCACCACTGTTTTTACTACCGTTACTATTGCCATCTTGTAAAAAGAAAACAAATAAACAGATTATCATCATCATCATCAACATCATCATCACCATCCTCAACATCGATCCATTTATTCATCCAAAGCAATAACGAGAACAGAAACAACAACTACCGCAACAGCGTTTACAACATTTCTCGTCTGTAGTGAACAAGACAGATTGTGATGACGTAGGGGACGTTGCGTTCTCAGGGGAAGTAATTAGCACGACTGTCACGACGTCACGACATTGCTACGGTGTTTTAGTAAAGTATCATGTTTCGGGATCTCACAAAATAAAACTTGAAGAGAGTAAATTATGTCAAAAAATCAAAAAAAAAGGAAAAGAAGTCGTGATTATTAAAATGTCTCGGAGGAAACGCGGGTCTGTTTTCTGTTAATAATATTGTTTTCATTTATTTTCTTTTTATAAAGCTTTCGAGACTTCACACAGAGCTCAAAACATTCATTAATCTCGATACACCTTTGATGTAGAAGTTCAAGGACGTTTGTTACAGGCAAAATGTTTTTTTCTAATATTTTTTTTTCTTCTCTAAAATTAATAAGTTATTTGTTACAACATAAAATAATAATAATAAAAATAAAAATAATAATAATAATAATAATAAAAATTTGATTATTTCTAAAATTACATGATACAGTAGCAACAGCTGCAGTAGTAGTAGTAATAGTAACAGTAGTAGTAAGCGGAATAACAGTGACTGTGTCAGAAGATATTAGTTAAGGTAATAACAGTGGTAGTAGTAATAGGAATAGTACACGTTGTAGTAGTTGTAATTAGGTAATAATAATACTAACAGCAGCAGCAACAGTAGTGGTCATAGTAGTGGTAGTATTAATGGTAGTAAAAATAGCTGTATCAGTAATGATAATTGTAGAATTTTTTATGATAATAGTAATGGTAATAGTAATACCAAGAGTGGTAGTAGTAGTGTTAATAGAAGTAATAACAACTGAAGCAGTAGTGGTAGCAGTAGAAGTGGTAGTGGTTGTAGGTGTAATGGTAAATGTTACAGTAACAGTAACAGTAGTAGGTATAGAAACAGTAGTGCTAATACTTGTAGAAGTATCAGTAGTTGCATTTGTAGTCGTTACTTTAATAATAGTACCACTAGTAGTAGTATTAGTAATAGCTGTAGTAATACTAATAGTAGTAGTTGTTATCGTAGCAATACTAGCAGCAGCAGTTGTAGTAATGAGAGTAATTGTAGCTGTGGTAATGTTGTGCAGGTTTGTTTTGTTTTTGTTGTTGTTGTTGTTGTTGTTATTATTATTATTATTATTATTATCATTATTATTATCATCATCATCATTATCATTATCCTCGCCATCAACTTCATTATTCATATTCATATTCATATTCATATTCATATTATTATTATTATTGTCACTGCTATCAGCATTAATAAATAATGAACTTAAAATCTGTTTTTACTGTTGATAAAAACTACAAAATAATAAACAGCCAACCAATGAACCAAACAAACATCAAACCAAACCTCAAACCGAAGGTCACGCTTTGTATAAGAAACAAATCACGTGATCCGCGATTGTCAATCGATCCAGCGATCCTCGGCGCTCGAGGCAAACGTTCACTAAGCGAATTAAATCCTGTGACGTCATCGCGCACATGCAAATAATACATGGACGTCAAAATATCCTTAACACCGTCAAACTTACTTAGCCGTATTTTCAACAACATATTTTTATTTTATTTTATTTAATTTTTTTATTTTTTTATTATTATTATTATTATTATTATTATTATTATTATTATTACTATTAAACATTCTTCAGTTTTATTTTTTCTAGAGTAGAAACACGTAGAAATGTTAATGGTGTAATCTATGATAAGACGAATGCGCCCATGGCTGCTGTGTTCAGTCTCTTGTTCTGGAGTTTGGTTCTGTTTTCCATTCTCGCTAAACGTATCAGTTTTGTTTTTCTGCCTGGTTCATGTTTTGCAGTGAAGATGTTAAAGGAAAAAAGCAAAAGGAAAAAAAAAAAAAAAAAAAATCTTGAGTGAAACAGAAAGAAATAGTTTTGGTGTAATTATCATAAACTAAACTGAGACACAGAGAAAACAGATATGTATGCACTCACATTCACACTTACTGATGTATATATATATATATATATATATCATAGTGCATACTTTTAGATTGTTCTAAATATATATATGAACTTAGACAAACGATAGAGATAGACAGAAACAGCAAAGAACACTGTCCATAAAAAATACAGAGAAAGAAAAAAAACATAAAAAACATAAAACGTGACGTATTACAATCCATCTTTAATACTCAGGACTTCTCAGTAATCTATGAGGTTTATTTAAAAAAAAAAAAAAAAAAAATAAATAAATAAATATAAAAAAAAAATAAATTAACAAAATAATAGATAGAAAAATAAATAAATAAATAATAATAATAATAATAGAAGAAGAAGAAGAAGAAGAAGAAGAAGAAGAAGAAGAAGAAGAAAAAATGATATATAAATAAAATAAAATTAAAATAAATTAAAAAAAATTAAAAATTAAATTAAAAATAAAACAGTAAAAAAAAAATATAAAATAAATAAATAAGTAAATAAATGAATAAATAAATAATAATAAAATAAAATGAAATGAATAAATAAATAAGTAAGTAAGTAAACAAATAAACAAACAAATAAATAAATAAATAAATAAATAAATAAATAAGAAAACAAATAAACAAATAAATAAATAAATAATTATAAAAAAAATATCGTTCTGTAACCAAAGACTTGTAATAATATAATTAGACAAGTGTTGTTTTGTTTTGAACGGTAAATATGCCAATCAAACACACCAAGACTTTAGTGCAGTGTTTACTGATGAATGTACACCACTGGAAACACAAGCAGACTTGCACCAGATTGGGATACACATTTATACAAACATAAAAACGGAAGGTTCCTGTGACCTACAGCTCGTCAAGGTCAATGTTCTCTTCTTTGTCTATCATGAGACGAAACGATATTTTAAACACAGGTTAACTATTATTATTATTATTATTATTATTATTATTATTATTATTATTGTCACATTCCTCTAAAATTAAAGCTTTCTGAACTTCACATACAAACCAAAAATAATTTTATAGTCACAGAATTTCTGAAAGATGAGAAAACTTACGGAACTAGCGGCTGCTTTCGGAAGAAATCACAGACAAAAAAAAAAAAAAAAAAGAGATTGCGGAGTGATTTCGAAATAGCGGAAACGCAATTAAGGAACTACTTTTGACAAAGATGTATGAACGATGTCAGAAAACAGTGACTTGCTCACCACCAGTGAGAAAATTCCTGGACGAAAATTCAGAAAATAAACATGAAAGGAAGAAATAATGGAGTTATCGTCTGCAAGAAATTCCGCGTTGTGTTTTACAACGTAACATTTGTCTGTGACGTTTTCCCACCAATCACCCAGACGCGATTTAATCTTTTATTTTATTTGTTTTTTATTTTTACTTGACATCTTCTCTATATATATGTGCATCTATGTTTGTGTTTTATTGGTTTCTTCGTACTTGTGTCTAGGCTTCTTTTCGTGTGTGTGTGTGTGTGTGTGTGTGTGTGTGTGTGTGTGTGTGTGTGTGTGTGTGTGTGTGTGTGTGTGTGAATATATGTATGTTGTCTGTGTGCGAGATATACCCACCACACCATCTTTATTTTTATAACTACGTTTTTTTTTTTAGGGTTGTTTAAATTACATTTAGCGAACTATTTAACACTGCGCATTGACACGGTTGCTATAATTTGTGCAACACCCATTAAAGATTAACCAGCCTTTTGCTATTAATTATTATTATTATTATTATTATTATTATTATTATTATTATTATTATTATTATTATTATTATTTATAAATATTTATACATCTAAGTATTTCGTGCAGCTAATTTTCTTTATTTTGTTTTTTTTTTTTTGAGAAATATTATATTAATCATTGCTGTCATCTTGCCACGGTCACATAATCAAATTAATTCGCTCTGTCAAATAGTTTTAGTACTTCGTGTGTCTAACTGGGCAACGCGCGCGAAATTTCGTAACCATGGTAATATTATAGGGCTAGGTGTGTTTACAATTAGGATACAATTGATTTAGCTTTACGAAAATCTGTTTCGTACAGACATCTGTTATGTTTTAGATTGTTCTAAAGAAAAAACTGAAACAAACAATTAAACCAGGATTTGAACTGTTCCGTTTTTTATTATTATATGTGAGTGCGGCTGTACTCTTAATATAGCCGTTGGCAGTAGTAGTCTTAGTCTTAGTAGTAGTAGTAGTAGTAGTAGTGGTAGTATTAGTAGTAGTAGTAGTAGTAGTAGTAGTAGCAGCAGCAGCAGCAGTGGTAATAGCACTACTAATGATGATATTGATGAAAAACAAAAGCAAAAAGAAGAAGAAGGAAAGAAAGAAGAAAACAACAGAGGAAGATGAAGAAAGAAAGAAGAAAAGAAAAAAGAAGAAGAAAAAGGGAAGGAAGGAAGAAGAAGCAGACAAAAGGAAAAAAAAGACGAAAAAGAAAAAAATAAATGAAAAGGAAAGAAGCAAGAAGGAGAGAAAGAAAAAAGAAGAAAAAAAAAAAAAAGAAAAAGAAAAAAAAAAAAAGAAAAGAAGGAAAGAAGAAAAAGAAGAAGAAAAAAGAGGAAAAACTAAAAACAGAAAAAGAAGGAAAGAAAGAAGAAAACGAAAAAGAAGAGGAAGAACAAGAAAGGAAGAAGAAGAAGAAGAAGAAGAAGAAGAAGAAGAAGAAGAAGAAAGAAAGAAAGAAAGAAGAAGAAAAAGAGGCAGAAGAAGAACAGAAAGAAAGAAAGAAAAAATAGAAGTAACGAGGAAAGAATAAGAAAAAGGAAAACAAGAAGAAGAAGGAAAGAAAGCAAGAATAAAAGGAAAGAAAAAAGAAGAAAAGAAAAGAAAAAGAATTTTTTAAAAAAAAAAAAAAAAAAAAAAAAAAAGAAGAAAAAGAAAAGAAGAACAGCGGACTAAAGCAGCAGTCTACGACAGACGTCTACTGTTTTAATCTCTATCTCACTCTCTCTACAACAGAGTCTACTGTTTTAATCTCTATCTCACTCTCTCTACAACAGACGTCTGCTGTTTTAATCTCTATCTCAAAAAAAAACAACAGAGTCTACTGTTTTAATCTCTATCTCACTCTCTCTACAACAGACGTCTGCTGTTTTAATCTCTAAGAAAGAAGAAAACAACAGAGTCTACTGTTTTAATCTCTATCTCACTCTCTCTACAACAGACGTCTGCTGTTTTAATCTCTATCTCACTCTCTCTACAACAGAGTCTACTGTTTTAATCTCTATCTCACTCTCTCTACAACAGACGTCTGCTGTATTAATCTCTATCTCACTCTCTCTACAACAGAGTCTGCTGTATTAATCTCTATCTCACTCTCTCTACAACAGAGTCTACTGTTTTAATCTCTATCTCACTCTCTCTACAACAGAGTCTACTGTTTTAATCTCTATCTCACTCTCTCTACAACAGACGTCTACTGTATTAATCTCTATCTCACTCTCTCTACAACAGACGTCTACTGTTTTAATCTCTATCTCACTCTCTCTACAACAGACGTCTGCTGTATTAATCTCCATCTCACTCTCTGCTGCAGATTATCATCGAGTTCGGGTTAGCGTACTGTGAACGTAATTGAATGACTGCTACGAGAAGCCGCTACGACGTCCTGCAAGCAATTCCGGCTACACTGGGCGTGTTAGTGGTTCTAAAAGCGAAAATAATCCGTTTTGCAGAACTAACGCGTGGAACTGCTTCCTTTAACCAGCTAGTCGCAGCGGTTGTGAGGCTGCAGTCGCCGTAGCCTCGTTTTCAGTTTATTATTTTTTTGTTGTTTTTTTTGTTTAGGCTTTTTTTGTTTCTGTCGCGTCTGTTTGTTTGTTTGTTTGTTTGTTTAATGTTGTGTGTTTTAATCAGTGTGTGATGCTAATTGTAGTTGTGTTATTGAGAAGAAGAAAAAAGAAAAAAAACAATTAAAAGAAAAGTAAAAAAAGAACAAAATAGTACTCTTATAGATACTCATAAATACACGCATACATATATATATATGTACATACAAACATACAAATACATACATATATATATATATATATATATATACATTCGCACATGCATACTTTACATACAAAAATACATTAAACACATACGTACATGCATATATAATTACATATATACACACTCACACACACATAGACATTCATGTATACATACATTACATACATACATACATACAAAGATAGACTAATGGATGGATGAATGGATGGACAGATAGTTAGATAAATATGCACACACATAAACACTCATACACACATTATAATTGTATATAAATTCAATATTTCACATGTATACATATAAATATTTAGAAAAATAAAAAAAATAAAAAAAAATAACAATAAATAAATAAAACAAAAATTAAAAAATAATAAAACTAAATGTATTGTGTCAACAATTGTTATTACCTGTTATAATATTAACAGATTCGAAAATAAACATTTTACGACTGAAGTGTTTTGTTTTTCTTTCAATGATTGCAATAAAATTTTCTGTGACTAAACAAAAGCATAAAATTTATTTTATTTTTCAAACAGTCTCTTGCTGTCAGAGATCGAAGAAATAGATAAAAACACATCTGTTAAATTTGTCAAAATTATGTAAGTGGGAAAATAAGAACAACAACAAAAACAGCAGTATCAACAACAGCAGTAACAACAACAACAACAACAACTGTAACTAATAGTAATAGCAGTAGTAGTGGTAGTAGTTGAAGGAGGAGCAGCAGTAGCAGTAGCACTACTACTGGTAATAATGAAGGTGTTGATGATGTTGATGATGACGATAATTATCATCAGCATAATCACAACAGTGACGACGACAGCGATGTTTATAACAGGAAAACAAAAAGTAAATTAGTTAATAAATGCATGAGTTCAGTGTTTATTTATTTATTTATTTATTTATTTATTTGCTTGTTTATTTATTTATTATCATCATAACCGTCATCACTACAATGTTTTTGCTACTGATAACAATAGTAATACAAATAATAATAATAATAATAATAATAATAATAATAATAATAATAATAATAATAATAATAATAATAATAATAATAATAATAATAATAATAATAATAATAATAATAATAATAATAATAATCATGGCAACAACTGCTAATATTACTATTCTGCAT
Source organism: Chrysomallon squamiferum (assembly GCA_012295275.1). Lineage (NCBI taxonomy): Eukaryota > Metazoa > Mollusca > Gastropoda > Neomphalida > Peltospiridae > Chrysomallon > Chrysomallon squamiferum. Next base: position 13,440,301 of record CM022675.1, read on the forward strand.
TCATAATTTGATTATTCCTGAAATTACATACACAATAATTCGTAAAGTAAATTCATTAGCCTCTTTGAAGAATATAAAAACTGTGTTACGCTAAACACAAATAATTTCTAATGAATATACCAGTGATATTTGCAGAGAACATTATTTGATTAGTCCTGATTTCGAAGTGGAATAAAACAAATACCAAAGCTCATTTCACTTTCAAATCTGGCTTAATGTACGCGAATTATGTTACTGGCAATTTTAAATCTTAATGTAGGAAAGATATTTATATATTATTTATTGAATAGTTTTTACGTAAGGAGTGCTGATTCTAAATCGTAAATAAGGAAAAAGATTTTTTGCGTGTATTTTTAAATTTATTGTTCGCATGTTGCCTAATACACGCTCTAATTTACATTCTAAATTTAGCAAAGATATTTATACGTTATTTATTAGATTATGTTCGAATGTTCCGATAAACACAAGGAATTTTCTGTTTAATATTAATAAAGCCTAATATTATCTATGTTATATTTAGTAAATCATTATACGCCTGTTAGGTAACACGTACGTAATTTCAGATCTAAATATAGCGAAGTTATTTTTAGTCTTTTTTTTTTACTAAAACTGTTATTACTATTCGTGTTTTACCAAAATCTAATAAACAGTTTTGAATTTAAAATTAGACATGAAAATATATGGCGTTTTGTTTTATAAGACTACCATTATTTAGATTCGTATACTGAATAATTCAAAGGGGACACTGACTGTAAATGTCGTCCACATTTATTGCGCAATACACAAACCAACGTCTTTTAACATGTTGCCCGATACATTTTTTTTTTTAAATCTATCGTTTCAGTTATAGATATATGTTCGTTATTAACGTTTTGTACTGAATAATTAAAAATCCGTTCATTAACAGATTTATTTCTACAATGAATAATTAAAGAGACTAGATTGCAAGAATAAAGTATAATTGCATATTACGCAAAGCAGGTTTTTGAACTACATAACGCAACATTCAGACATCTGTTCACATATATTACGCAAAAGAAAACAAACAAATAATAATATTAATAATCAAAAAAAAAAAAAAATTAAAAAAAATTTCCATTCATGTTTCTTCTGTTACTATAAATAATTTAAACACCACTTCCTAAAAGTGCGTAGAAATTGCTAAATAATGCGAGCTTGCGCAGGTTCTTGAACCACATTACGCAAATTCACGCAACACGTTAAACTTCCACGCTGAATAATTTAAACACTAATTCAATTAGAACTAACGTGAACAGGAAGCGCGGATTTTTCCGTCCGTTTTCGCCAGATTGTATTTTTATTATTCGTTAAGTGGCTTCCGCACGTTCCAGCACGTGCTAATAGTAAATAATTCACGTGTCGTTTGTGTCGTCTTGTTGCAGTCTCGCGACCTTTGGATTCGTCAGTTTACACAAGTCTGAGCTGATACTTTCTAATGTATCAAGTTATACACGTACGTAATAAATAATGTACAGCTGTCTGTATTACGTAACCGTTTCCACGGAGACCGAACACCTTCTTGAAATACTTCAGAAGAAGGAATTTAATATCTCAAAGGAAGAGGAAATAAAGAAATATATATTTTTAAAGTTATATATATAAAAAAAAAAAAAAAAAAAAAAATAAAAAAATTAAGTAATGTTTGAGAAAGCAATTTGACATATGAAAAAAGTCAATGTATTCTCAGTGGTGCTTTTCGATGGTACTACCACCACGACCACTGCTACTACTACTACTACTACTACTACTACATCTACTTCTACCACTACCATTACTGCTATAACTTCTACTATAACATCTGATACTATTAAATTTATTACTGTTGTTGTTGTCATTATTATTATTTTTTTAATATCATCATCATCATTATTAGTATTATTATCATCATTTTTATTATTATTAGAACAACATCATTTACTTTAGTTATTGGATTATGTCATGTAGCAGGTGTTATACTGACTACAAAGATATTTCTCGTAAAATAATTAACATCTTTTTTTTTTTTTATTAATATTACTATTAACCTAATTTGCTTTGTCAAACACTTTATGAAAACAAAAAAGAATTATATAATTGCACCTTAAGTCAAACAAAACAAATTAAAAAAACAACAAAAGAAAACCTTATAGATATATTAATAAATAACCTAACACATAGATACATACGCACACACAAAATCCCCCACAGAAATAGACACACACACACACACACACACACACACACAACACACACACATACACGAAAGTATCTTTAGATAACAGAAAGTAGCGTTCACAAAACAGGTGAGATAAAATAGAAATAATTACATGACACTGATAAAATATCGCCACTGGGAAAAAGGTTTGATAAAACACAAGTGTTTAAACATACCTTAAAGCAGAGAAAAAAAAATTACATTCGAGAAGATAGATAAGTAAAAACAGTTATGTGAATTTCCTATAGCGCAAAAGATATCTTCTTTTAAAAGTCTAAATAAAGTGGAGATGAAGACTTCCTTGAATGCATTTTAATGTGAAAATATATAAATAAATCTGTTTAAAAATACATTAGATGAAGTGAGACTATATGAACATGCATTAAGGAAACAGTATCATTTTGAAACCATAAGTTATGATTAATATCTGGTGTAATAAATTTAAAGATAAAGTAGCAAAAGAAAAAAAATGTCAAGAAAAGAAAAAGGAAAGAAAAGAGGTAAAAAAAAGTACAGAACTTATCTGAAAAAAAAAAAAAAAAAAAGAAAAAAAGAAAAATAAGAAAAAGTAATTCAAAATTAAATTACGTGATTATGACGTCACAGAACTGTTAAACAGATTCTATTAAAATTACATTACCATATTTCAAGTCTATTTTTATAAGATTAAAGGTTTCACATAATATATAACTTACTTAGTTCATGTAATTAAGTTTCCTAAATACCCTATTTTCTGAGTTCACATTCACTCAGACCAGCTTTTAATTTCTTTTTCTTTTTTTTTTTTGTCTTTTGTTTTGTTGATTATTTTAATTATTTATTTTTTTCTTCAATGGCTCTTTCCCATTTTTCTTCGCTGCTTTTCTATTTTTCATTTGCTTGCTTTTCCTTTCAAATTTTTTCCCCTATTTTTTTTTTTTTTATATTTATTTTTATCACATCGACATTCATTGCAGTTTCTCAAAGTTAATCGTTCATGCTGCCTTCGTTTCAGTTTACGTAGGTGAAAATAGAATGATGAATTTAACACTCTACACAGATTCGTTATATACGTGTGTAATTTACTGCTCAGTGTTTATGTATGTCGTCTGTATGTCTGTGTGTATTTGTACACTTACAGACACAGACATGTACATGCCTACATATCTGCCTAGCTACCTAAACTACCTTGCAGTGCCATGTATTACACCATTTTATAGATTTTTCTTGAAAAAGAAATAAATCCTTTCCTTCTAAGAGAATCGATCCAACGACCGACACGTTTTCAGACAAAACATCGGAGAGAGAGAGAGAGAGAGAGAGAGAGAGAGAGAGAGAGAGAGAGAGAGAGAGAGAGAGAGAGAGAGAGAGAGAGAGAGAGAGAGACGAAGAAAAAGAGACTGAGACAGAGAGAAAAAAAAAGGTCAGGCCTACAGACAGGAAGTAAGAGGGGGAGGCAGTGAGAGAGAAAAAAGAGAAGTGAGAACGTTAAGAAAACTAGACATAATAAATAAATACAAAAAATAAATGAGCCAACAAACAAACAAATAAATAAAACACAGATAGGTTTTTGAACGTATTACACAGAACAGATCGTTAAAGTGTGCACGGGCTGGCAGTTCAGTTGTTTCCACTTGCCAATAATTCTTTAGTTGCAGACGTTCAACTATGTCTCTCTGTCTGTGTGTGTGTGTGTGTGTGTGTGTGTGTGCGTGTGTGTGTGATATGTATGTTCATATCGTCTGAATATCAGTGTTGATTTTTGATATCATTTTTTACGTGCATTTTATTTTGTGTACATCTTTATTTTATGTTTATCATTGTATGCTGAATATCGCATTATTTGTGATACGAAGTCAAGCGCGAAAATCCTTCTTTCACTAACTTAACAAGTGTAATCCTAGTTAAGTGTGTAAGCGGTTCGATCCGAAATCTCCGCCATCTTGTAAGACAAAGGAGAGTTACACATGACCAGTCAATAACTAAAGATGATGGAAGGATTTTGAAATATTAAACGCGCATTAAGCCAAAGATTAATTATTTGACGCAAGGACGACTTTTTAAAAACAAAATTTCTTGTATGTGTGTCAGAAGTAAAGAAATAACACTGAATGATGATGACAGGAGAAACGTAATCCGAAGATGACATCGAATTCAATGTCATGTTGACATTGGTGACGTTACAGTTCATATCGTTTCGTTAACTATCGGTACTCTTCGGAATGATTCGGTTGACTTTCGTCATTTTTCGGAACACCACGTTAATTTTATTACTTCTCGAAATACTTCGCTGTTACTGTTTTTTTTTTTTTTTTAATGATTCAAAATTCTGGGTTACAGTTTGTACAGTTTCATAATATGAATGAATAACTTTTCGATTCTTGACCTATTAGTCAGCTATAAATGTTACAATTAAAAATACTTCAGAATTTGTTTTTCCTTTGAGGAATATTTATTTTCCTTATTGTCGTAACAAGCAGGAAGACTTTTAAAACTTCACGATGTTTTCCGAGTGTCAGAAGAGATTTTCTTTGTCTGAGCATATTAGTAGTTATAATTAAACAAGTCCGCTAATACTGTGGTAATTTTAACAGTTGTAATATAAATAGTTTTATAGTAATAGTAGTAGTAGTGGTAGTAGTAGTAGTAGTAGTAATAGTAGTAGAAGAAGAAGAAGCGTACTTGTACAATTAACAGTAGTAGTAGTAATATTTTAATAGCATTAGTAGTACTGGTAATAGTAGTAATAGCAGTTGTAGTAGTAGTCGTACACACAGACATTGACAGACTCGTGCATACACGCAACACACACGCACACACACACACACACGTCTACACGCACACGTGTACACACACACGTAAAAACAGTGACAACGATTTAAGCCGTATTAATCACGCCTTCCTTTAGCCGTATTAAATTTCAACTGAGCGTCGTCATCCGATTGTAACAAACAGCGCGAGTTGCCTCCCCCTAGAGTGGTGATACCTCATAATTATACAATTACAGCTTTTGTCTCACTGACGTCCAGCACACGATTAACCTTCTCCGGCCAGCATGCTGCGGCCAGCCAGCTTAAAACTGACCACTTTGTGACCACCAGTGACGGGAGATAATTATTGTGAAAGTATCTGATGATGATAAATGAGAGAGAGGAAGAGAAGAAAGCGAGGGAGGGAAGGAGGGAAGAATGGAGAAAGAGAAAGACTGGGATGGACAACGCGAGAGAGAGAGAGAGAGAGAGAGAGAGAGAGTGAGGGAAAGGGAGGGATGGAGAGAGTGTGAGAGAGACACACACATAGAGAAAAAACGGACACAGACACAACTAAAGAGAGACAGCGACAGAGAATTTAGTAGTTAAATCAGATTCGCATTCGTATTAATGTTTTGTTAGTACAGAAAAAGAGAGAGTCGGATCATGAAAAATATAAAAATAAGAATAACAAAGAAATAGGGGTAGATATATACACACACACACACAGACACACACACATACACACACATATCCAGAGAGAGAGAGAGCAAGGGAAAAAATAAACAGTGGCGGAAAGGAAATCGGAGAGAAAGAATGAAAGAAGAGAGGAGAGAAAGAAGAGAGGAGAGAAAGACAGACAGACACTGAAACACAAAGGTAAAAAGAAAGAGAAAGAAATCAGTTTTATACTAAAGACAGGTTGTGAGAAGTTGAACTATAGTAATGACGTCAAATAAGAACGAACAAGTATCAAAATGTAGAACACATGTACCATGTTGTCTAGACCCTTAATAACATGTAATAATGTAGAAATACACATTCTATAATGACGTCATAACAGATGTGTATATATCTAAATATGATGTAGGTATGTAGTAGATTATATATAGCATATCTCTCTGTGTGTAATTATCTATGTAATTATGTGTGTATGTCTGTATGTATGGTTATGTGTGTGTTTATGTATAAATATTGATGTGTTTTGTAAATATGTTTGGATGGTTTTATACAGCATATCTCAAAATGTTTATGTTTTTATGTATGTATGTATGTATGTTTTACGTATGTATGCATATGCATATGTATGTATATATGTATCTACGTAAGTATGTATGTATGTATGTATGTATGTCAGTATGTATGTATGTATATATGTATGTGTATGTGTGTATGTATGTATGCATGTATGTACCTGATTATATGTATCTGTCTATAATGTACGTATGTAAGTATACAGATATATGTATTTGCGTTTGGTATTGATGTTTTTGTCTCTCATCGTGAATATATATATATATATCAATACATTTTCAAACAACCCGTTGTTTCTATCAAATGATATTAATAAAACAGAAAAAAGGAAAAGAAATGTGTATATATCTCAGGGAATAGATTTGATTTTTTTTACCTCTAAATCTGAATAAACAGTAAAAGACATTCTCCTCAGTGTAAATTAACCAGTCTAGCGAGGGCTTTAACAAGTAATTTCACGAAATATCAGTGACTTGTATTAGTGTGTGATATGTACTTTGCACTGGATATTTCACTGTTAACATTATTAAAGGGGATACAAGAAAGCGAGACAGACAGAGAGAAAGAACGAAAACACCACCTGAATTGTTTCTACGATTTAATGCAAAAAAAAAAGAAAGAAGATAAAAATGAAAGAAAGATAAAGATAGAAATTATTTAAGATATAAATAAATGCATGTTTTGTTTATGTGTGTGTGCGTGTGAGTGTGTGTATGTGTGTGCGGGTGAGTGTGTATATGTGTTTGTATGTAAAATAAAAAAAAATAAAAAGTCAACAATTACGACGACGTAGAAGGCAAAGACGAAAACGTCGAAGAAGAAAACGAAGAAGAAGAAAATTCAAAAATGAAGATAACAAATATTCCTTGAATCCGTTTACATGTTGTGATGTAAATCGTCCTTTCTATTGTTTAAAAAACTATTGTTAATATTTCACAAAACATTTTCCACGGATGAAGTGAAGTTCACAAAACATTTTCCACGGATGAAGGTATTTTCGCAAAACACTGACAAGGAAGACGATAAGTTTACAAAACATAAATCTTATTTACTCTGTAAAAAAACTGTCTGAGTTGCAATGCGTCTGTTCAACAGTTCGTCGTTAAACAAGAGTTACGTGAACGCACATACGCACATAATATTACAGAAAGAACAATTACGTTATAGAATTAAAATATAAATTACGGAATCATGAAAAAAAAAAAAAAAATCAAAATTAAACAACAAAAACTCACTCACCTGACGGCATGGAAAATATTATATTCCGTGACACGAAGACACACGAGTATGCACGAGAGGCAACGATGCGACACGACACATTTGTTATCACCAAAAAGTCGTGCGAGGAGACGCCCGAGAAACACGGCGGCCCGCGGAAATCCTCGAAGAATGAAACCCTCTCGTTCGCACGCGTCCATTCCACTGCTTCTCCGAACTTAATCCATCCGAGAGAGAGAGCGAGCGAGCGTTCGTTCGACTAGCGAGGAAGAGCGCGTGAGGCGCAGTGGAAAGCAAACAACCGCGCCACTCCGCTCCGGTATACGCCGGTCGATAAACTAAAGAGAAAAGAGAAAAAAGCCGTGTTTCCTATTTATTGGGCGGCTACTCTTGTCTGTAAGCGATCGTAGTCGATGCGGGTTTTCGCAGCCGCAGAGCTGAACTCAGATACGTAGTAGAGGTGTGTGTGTGTGTGTGTGTGTGTGCACTGCGCTGATAGAGAATTGCTTACCACTAAGAGTGTGACAGTAAGAACGTGTGACCATAGTGTGACGTATAAACCTATGTACATCTGACAGTAGTGTGTTGTATACACCTATGTACATGTGACAGTAGTGTGTTGTATACACCTATGTGCATGTGACAGTAGTGTGTTGTATACATCTATATACATGTGACAGTAGTGTGTTGCATAAACCTATGTACATGTGTCACTGTGTTATATACACCTATGTACATGTGACAGTAGTGTGTTGTATACACCTATGTGCATGTGACAGTAGTGTGTTATATACACCTATGCACATGTGACAGTAGTGTGTTGTATACACCTATGTGCATGTGACAGTAGTGTGTTGTATACACCTATGTACATGTGACAGTAGTGTGTTATATACACCTATGTGCATGTGACAGTAGTGTGTTGTATACATTTATGTACATGTGACAGTAGTGTGTTGTATACATCTGTGTACATGTGACAGTAGTGTGTTGTATACATCTATGTACTTATCTGTCTGCTTAACTGCTTTCTAGTTTATCTTAATCTTTGTCCGTCTGTCTTCAAGTCTCCTTTTGTATGTCTGTCTATCTGTCTATCTGTCTGTGTGTCTTTTTATTTGTTTGTTTGTTTATTTATTTATTTATTTATTTATTTATCCCTATCATCTATCTGTCTGTCCATCTATCTGTCTATCTAATTATCTATTTTATGTCTATTTTCTGTCGGTGTCTTTATCTATCTGTTTATCAGTCTGTCTCTCTGTCTGTCGGTGTGTCTATTTCATTTTAAAACAGACATAATGTTATACAGATAAAACTACTCTGGAAAAACCTTTCACAGGATAATAAATGGATTCCTTGCATTTTTATTGATAAGAAGAAGAATATAAAAATGTGATGATGATAAATCTGTCTCAGCAATTTTCGTAGGTGGATGAAAGAACGGTTTAACTTTTGATGAGTGCAAACGTTTGCCTCATGTATGCTGCGTACGTGTGTGTGTGCGTGTGTGCGTGTGTAAGTGTGTGTGGGGGAGTGTGTTTTTGTGTGGGTGTGTGTGTTTACGAGATTATCAGACGGCATTTCATGCCTGTCTAACATTTTTTGTGATGATAAAGATGTTCCAGAAAAGATATTAATGATACGCGATGAGAAAATGACGTAAACAAAGAAACATATTGCATATACACATCAGAAATATTTTTTTATATATAACTGATAAGGGGATAAGTGTATGAATCGATTAATGTACGAGGAAGGGGCTTGTGCCAACACACAAACATCCTGACTGCCAAAACCGCAGTTTGATGCCGATAAAAGTCACACAGATGTTCCTGAGAGGGTTATACAGAAAGTCAACATCTGCCGAAACACTGACCAAGAAAAAACCGATAGAAGTCTAAAAATTATTTTGTCTTTGGGAGCACCGTTAAGGATCGTTGTCGTTGTCGCTGTTGTTGTTCTTTTGTTGTCATGTTTTTGTAGTAGTAGACATTGTAATAATAGAATGTAATGTCGTACCAATATAAAAAAAAGAAAAAAAAAAAAGAACAAACACAAGCAAACAAACAACAACAAGAAAAGAAGGCCATCTAAATCAACCACCACAACGGACCGAAACAAAAATAAAAAAAAACAAATTTACTTCATGCTAATCTACGTAACAGGCCATTTCGCTGTTGTCGTTGTCTCCTGCTTGTGGCTATCATAACAGATATAGTAAGTCTATTTAATAACACCCCTCTGATTGAATCTCGTCCTACACACACGTTCGAAACACTGAATGTCTTGTCCGATAATACGCGCGCCGCGATAACACATTAGTGATGATCAGAATAGGAGTGACAAATACCATTAGCGTTGTCACCTAGGATATTGTTTTTGACTGCAATCTGATTACGTCACAGCGGTCACTGACTGTATCAACAACAAAAGAGAATAATAAAAATGACGTCATATGAAAAAATAGACGTCATATCAAAACAAAACAAAACAAAACAAAACAATTATCTCCCTCCTCCCCCCAAAAAATAAAAAATAAAATAAAATAAGTAAGTAAGTAAATGATTATCTGTCATGGTCTGAGATCCGATTCAGATATGTTATTACTTTTGTTTGTGTATTACTGCTGTCGTAGTAGCACTAGTAATAATAGTTGTAGTCGTACTAGTAGTAGTCGTAATAGTAGTTTTAGTTTTACTATCGACATCGTTTTCTTCTTTTTCTTGCCTAACTTTTGCTTTTTTCCTTCTACACTTTGTTCTGGTTAGTGTAACTTCCAGACAGTAGTCTAGTGCCTACTTAAAAGTGAATAAAACTTTTTATTTTATTTTTTATACTTCTTTTATTTTTAAACTCGAGGTGTGGTGACGTAAAGTCGTACACCTGCGTCACGTAGTTATCACGTCTTTATCTTGATACTAAACCAGAGATAGCTAATAACAGCGCAGACGTTGTAAAATCTCCGCAAAAAACTACGAAGACACGTAAGTGTTGACGGAAATGTACGACTGTTTGTGATAAGGGTTCTGTGAAATATATTTGTTGTTTATTTATTAAATTCTTTTTTTTTTGTTGTAATTTTTTTTGTTTAATTTATAAAACAGACCAAAAAGTGTTTGTCTGATAGCAGATGGAAATAAAAATATACTTGCTGTAAACATAAACACAGATATTTACAGATTATCAGAGTTAAGTGGTCAAATACAGATAGACAGAGAGAGCTACAGAGATACATTTTTATAGTTAAAAAGAGATAGACAGAACAAGAGACAGACAGACAGTTACACAAATAGAAACATTAATATTATAATGAAGAGCAAAAAAGAAAAGAATTTAAATAAATTGAAAGAACAAGCGTTGACGATGATAATGAAATATGCAAGTAAATAAGTAAGTAGATAAGTAAATAAGACAAAAAAAAAAAGGAGTAAAATAAAAATAATAATATATGTGTCTACATCAACCGAGCAATAAAATAAAATAAACAAAATGAAAACTCAGATAAATAAATAAAGAGGAAAAGAAAGAAAGAAACAAAGAATAAGAAAAAAAAAAAAAACAGCAAAAAATAAATAAATAACAAACAAATTAAACAAAACAAAAACAACTTGATCCATACTGAGTCACTGAAAGGAAAGAAGAAAAAAAAAAAAAGATTAAAATCTCCTAGGATTCAGAAAAACATGATTAATATTTTTATTTTTTCTCTCTACTTTGATAAACGGCTATTTTATTTCCCAAAACACTGATTATGGACACTCGTATAAAGATCGGCAGTCAGCAAACATTTAACTTTATGAAATCGGGAAGTTTCGTCGTATTAACGAGTTTACTAATTCCACCGAATACTTCCGAGACTTATTTTCCGGAAACTGTAAAAAACTGACGAAGTGTTCCGATTTGTTGTTAGCGGTGTGTGATTGGTAGAGATTTCTTGTCAAGGAAATGGATTTATTAAACAGTTGGAAATACAAAATTTTTTTTTAAAAGATTTGATATTTAAAAACCGGTATTTTATTAGTAAATATTTTAAGAGCCAATATTGTTGAAATGAAATTATATTTGTAAACTCAATGAGATAAAATTAATTTCGATGTAAATTGTATGAAGAAAGTTCATAGTAGTTACAATATAAGATTGAAAATAAAATTAATTTAAAACAAAAATATCAGTTTATTTATTTTTAAATTTATTGTTATTATTTCTTTTATTATTATTATTATTATTATTATTATTATTATTATTATTATTATTGTTTATTTATTTATTTATTTATTTACGATCTTTTGCTTTCACATATATTTATATTAATACATGCAAAGATATATACATACATTAGTATCTATTACCACACATACGTACATACATACATACATACATACATACATACAATACATACAATCAATAAATAAACAAACAAACAAATAAATAAATAAAAAACAAACAGAACAAAGCAGTTCTGTTGACTGACAGGTGTTCACCTAGTTTAACACATTGTGCTACACGGTAAGTGGCTGTGACGTCATTTCTATTGTTTTGCCAGTCTCTACGTCACAGTACGTTCTATAACCTCATAAATATTTCCGCAGAGCATTGTAAAACTGTAGCAGTATTGTTAATTTTGTCACATGGCTCACATCAACAGTTAGCGTGTGTTGATTCAGAAAAGTTCCCTGCTGTTAATATTAATATTGTCTGATTAAGAAACAATACACTTAGTTTATTTTCAATTCTTTCCGCGCCAATAAAACGTCAGAAGTCACTGTGCTGTCTCTCAAAGCATTAATATTCATGTACGCCTGGGTTTTGAAATAATGAAGTTCTTAGGAAATGTATTAGGTGATGGAAAGATAGAGGGTGGAACAGGTATATATATATATATACATACACGCACACAAAGAAACGCAGGCGCGAATACACATACTTGGAGTGCGATAAAGACAGAGAGGTATAAAAAGGAGAAATGTATTTTTGTTTTTAATTTTTAAAGTTGACTTTCTATTTAAAAATGTAATATTTAATGTTCACTCTCTCTACATAAAATTATTTAATATTTTAAATTCACTCATAACAACAAGATCTTAATATTTCAAATTAACTTTTTTTTTTTTTTTTCTATACCGCACTTTAATATTTTACATTCATCTCTTTATAGCACTTTAATATTTTAAATTCACTTTCTCTGTAACTTTTTTAATATTCTAAAATAACTGTCTATGTAACTCGTTAATATCTTAAACTCTCTCTCTCTCTCTCTTTCTCTCTCTTTCGCCATAAAACTTTTAATATTCTAAATTTGCGTTTTCTATAAAAAGATTTCTGCTGATGAAAGAATTTTTTCTTCCCATTTTTTTCTTCTTTTTTTCTGCTCTGTTTGGCCGCTCTTTCTGCAACAGTCTTTGAAAACTGGCGTCGCCTCATTGCTCCTGCAAATGGAGCAGGCTGCGATAAAACTTGGCAGACTCAGCGTGAACTGCCTTACGCGGCAGTCATACACAAATATTGCCATGTAGCGTAGAAAATCGAAGCTCTATCGATTCCCCGCTGTAGTGAAATAAATAAATTAATGAACCGTCCCAGATGAAATATGGCGTTTGTACCAATCTTGAAAGACATAAAGTACTGACCGTTCCTGCGTCACAGACACAAATGGTGGCAGATAGAGAGAGAGAGAGAGAGAGAGAGAAAAAAAAAAAAAAATCTGGGGACGCGACGTTGAATGTAAATGCTGATAGAGAATGTCAAAGATCAATGTGATTACGACTTCGTTCCTGTTTGCTTAAGGAATGGATTGCTTTTTTGTGATTTTTATGTGTTTTCTTTTATATCTGTATATATATAAACATACATTTTTTTTTTTTTTTATAAAGTTCTGGACAAATTTGTTTCTCTTTCTTTTAGTTCTGTTTCTGACTTTGTTCTTCATCTCTGTGTATGCGTGTTTGCGTGCAAGAGTGTTTGTGTGATTGAGTGTGAGTGTTTGTTTTTATGAATATGTGTGTATGGGAGAGTATATTATATGTGTGTATGAATGTATATATGTGTGTGTATGTATGTATGTATGTTTAGATAGAGAGAGAGAGAGAGATGCTAACATACATAAACATGTACACATATACACACACAAACACACGTCTCATATAGTAACATATATGTCCTTTTCCTCTGCGACTTTCTTTCGTTTTTCTCTGTTCTCTCTCTCTCTGTATCTCTCTCTCTCTCTCTCTCTCTCTCTCTCTCTCTCTCTCTCTCTCTCTCTCTCTCTCTCTCTCTCTCTCTCTCTCTCTCTCTCTCTCTCTCTCTCTCTCTCTCTCTATTCCTCTGTCGCTATCTTACTTCCTCGTTAACAAAGTATTTCTTGTTCACGTGCGCGGAATGACCTCATCTGAGTGAATTACGTCATCAAAACATCAGTTAGGCATTTTACTCAGTTCCTCCGAACATTAAAGTTAACTTCAGAAAAGGATGAAGTTGTATTTGCGTAATAAAAACGCTACATTAGTTACATCTTTTAATTTAACTGGTTATCTTTTAACTAATTAAGTTTGTACTTCGGCTATTAAAGAGTTCACGTTTTTATTTGTTTAAACCTGAAATATTCAACGTAAAAGTTACAACAGTTCTAAAGCCAATTAAGAGGAACGTGCGATTCATTAATTTGTCACGTGATTGTTTTATAAATTTTTATAAAATACTTTTATCTTTTCTGTTTTATCGGGTAATGTTCTCTTAAAGTGATCTGAAAATCCAGGAAAGAAAAACTGGTTTGCATCGTAGCATTCATTTATGTCTTGGTGTATGCGGGACTGTAGCTTTTCGCTATCCCTCTTTCTTTTTGTCTCTGAATTTATCCATTTCTCTCTTTCACACTCTTTCACTCTCACCGTCACCCCTCTCTGTCTCTATGTTTTCCACTCCTTCTTTCTCTCAATATCTGTCTGATCCATTCTCTCTCTCTCTCTCTCTCTCTCTCTCTCTCTCTCTCTCTCTCTCTCTCTCTCTCTCTCTCTCTCTCTCTCGCTCTCTCTCTCTCTGTCTGTCTCCCTCTCTCTGTGTCTTTCTCTCTCTCTGTCTCTCTCTGTCTCTTTCTCTCTCTCCCTCTCCCTCTTTCTCTGTCTGTCTTTCTCTCTCTCTGTCTCTCTCTCTGTATGTCTGTCTGTCTCTCTCTCTCTCACTCTCTCTCTCTCTCTCTCTCTCTCTCTCTCTCTCTCTCTCTCTCTCTCTCTCTCTCTCTCTCTCTCTCTCTCTCTCTCTCTCTCTCTCTCTCTCTCTCTCTCTCTCTCTCTGAGAAGTAGCTGCATTTCTACGAACGTCTCTCTCTGACAGCCTGTCTTCATAATCTTTCTTTCCCCGAGATTTTAAAAATTCCCACAGCATCTCTCTCCTCATTTCAGTTTCAGTCCTCGACTCAGACTTACATCACCAGACAACACATCCTTTCTCCGTTTTTTTTTTTTGATTATTTTTTTTTTTATCTACTATATATCTGTCTGACTGTCTGTCAACTCTCATACAGGATGGGCAGTGTAAACACACGGAAACGTTCTTTTTCTTCCTAATCAAACAAATTTCATCTTGAAATTTATATCTACCGAAACATAATGGTTCCCCTGTTTGCAAATTCTGGATCCACCCTTGATATCTGCTTCCCCATCTGCACTGCTTTCACTTTCTGTGTTTCAAAGTTATCAGTGCTCAACACGTCTTCTCTCTGTTTATTTCCTATTTTCTGCACATTCTCGTGTGTGCGTGTGGGGTCGTCGTCTATTTTTGTCCATTTGTCTGTCAGTTTGTTTTTGTTTCGATTTGCTTATCTTATGTCTAGCCTTCTAAATCAATATTTTGAATCTTTTTTTTTTTTTTTTTTTTTTGATTATCAGCTTCGATGACGTCACCGATGTCAGCATTATCGTTATTGTTTTTCTCTCATCATCATTGTCGTCAGTACATGTCTTTCAGAATGATTTTTTTTGTTTTGTTCCGTGATCAGATATTTATCATCATCATCATCAACACAAACATATTACTGTTCTTTCTGTTACTCTACAGGGCGCTGGTATTAAATTGGGTTGTGTGAATTTGTTACTCTCTTTAGCACTTTTACAGAGAGAGAGAGAGAGAGAGAGAGAGAGAGAGAGAGAGAGAGAGAGAGAGAGAGAGAGAGAGAGAGAGAGAGAGAGAGAGAGAGAGAGAGAGAGAGAGAATTCGACAGAGAGACAGAATAACAAACTGTTTATTAACTATAATTATTAACTGTATTTACTAACGTATCGATACGCAAAATCTCGCACCTCTAGAAACTCCACATTTACAAAACCTGCGAGGAAATGAGACGAGAGACAACTGAGACAAGCCGCACCAACAAGAGAACCGAATTAGAAACGTCATTGTTTCTCATCGTGGAGACGCCGCAGACAATAAATATTTAACCAATCAGCGAACAATGGCGTCGATGACGTAACATCCGCTGCTTCTGACATACGGCCACGGTTAGGTTAGCAGACACGAAAGCTAATGCAAAGTTAACGAGGAAGACAATTGAAACGACTGGAATCCACTTGAACTGGGTAGAAAGAGAGAGAGAGAGGAAAAAACAGAATCGCGGCGTCGCGGAGCTGAAAGCTCGAGCATTTGTTTCGCTACGGCAACGACTTCCGCCCGCCCATAATTGCCAATCAGAGGCGAGAGATCAATGATGTTTTATTGTAAACAAAGTCTTCGCGGATTTTCCATCCACCAAAACGAGATCCAGATGAGAAGGGAGAGCAAGTGAGATGAATCAGTTAAAAGGATATTTGAGAAACAAATAAATAAATAAATAAATAAAAGGATGAAATAAATAATGAATGAATGAATGAATGAATGAATGAATGAAAAGAAAAGTAAAGAAAAGAAAGAAAGAAAGAAAGAAAAAATTACAGAAAAAGGAAAAAATGGCGAAAATTAACGGCAAAAGGCGACAATTGACGAAAGAAAGGTAACAAACAGAAACGAACAGTGACGGAAAACCGATAAACCGGTAAAAATTTTGTCTGCCTCGTTTTGAAATTCTATGCGTACAGTGTCGTATAAAAAATTAATTTCTTTTTTTTTTTCATTCACGATTTCTACGCTCATTCATAGATAAATAAAATGTATCGATTTTCTGGTTTTTTTTTTTTATTATTATTATTATTCATTCAAAAACGACCGAATTCTTCCGACCAGAAACGAAGCCTGAGGTAAATTTTACTCATTGGTGCTGATAAATAGAACAACAGAAAGTGATTTATATTTGTACAAAGGAAACTAATAACTGATGTACATCAGTGAACGTGCTGATACAACAGACAGATGATATTTCAGTGTGCCAGAGGTCAGTGGATCAAATCACACAAAGAGACGAATTGTTCTTGTTCCTAAGTGTAAATTAATTTTTGTTATTTATAAACAGAGGTTAACAGCTACCTTTCCTTTCATCAAACTTTCGTGTGTGTGTATGTGCGGATATACATGTACCTTTAATAAGACAACAGCAACAGCAGCTGCAACAACAACACCAGCAGCAGCAGCAACAAAAACAACAACAACAACAACAACAACAATAATAATAATAATAATAATAATAATAACAATAACAATAACAATGGTATCTAATATTAAAAAAAAAAAAATCGCTGGTGCTAATTCAGTTTTCTTTTTAATAATACAAGGAACATTTATACACGGCTTCAGAGGAATTTGGAAAGTTTTGTAAACTTGTTATATTTTTCAGGCGGGTTTTACAACTTACGTTTTAATGTCGAGTGTTGCCGAAAATTAATTATCTTTTTTACGTTTACGAGTGTGCGCAGTTAAGCAGGTGTAGGCATAAAAGTCTGACTGTGATTTCAGATATTCTGCCTCGAAAAAAAACCTCTCTGCCGAAAACAGCCCATCCCTCAGTCATAAAATAGTTTGTCGGTGAAACAGCAAACATATAAAAAAACAGAGCATTGCTTTATGTGCAGAGTTTCTGTTTGTTTTCGTTAATTTGTGATTGCCAAAGTTGTAGTACATACCAGTAAAGTGACCTGTGTTTTCTGTCCCTTTCCTTCGTAATTCATGACATCACGAGGTGACGTCATATAAATTAAAATCACGTCATATTCCTTTAATTTTTTTTTTTTTACGTTATTACTTGCAAAGGCTAGTTGTATGAAAATAAATACGAAAATTAGATTAAAATAAAGTACAGGTGTTTTGTTTAGTTCCCAACATATAAACTGTCTATCTTTATATGTAATTTATACAAATATATACATTACATTGATGTTATTATGTTCAGAATGGAAATATATATTTTAGTAAGGAAAAATAATATTAATGGCTAACTAAAAAAAATAAAAAATAAAAAAAATAAAAAAAATATAAATATATCTATATATGTTTTTTTGACGTCAAAGACATACGCTTTGATGTGCAAATATAATCACTTTTTTGAAGCTAAATACATTGAATACACGCACGCTCGTTCATACACATAATTACACACACTTACGCAACTGTATGCTATATGAACTAAGCCATAGCAAACTTTGAAGAGAGAAAAAAGATATAGAAGGCAGAGAAAGCAAAGGAATAACAAATTCACACGAACCCACACTGAGACAGCCACATATCAATGAACGTTTTGTGAGTGGTGTTTAGAACGTTCTGTGAAAGGGCTGCTTGTAAAGACTAATAATAAAAGAGAAGTAAAATACTGAAAGTTTTCTGAGATAAGAACACACAGATGTTTATAGTGTTGTAAAGTAACAAACCTGTGAGATGCTCTACAAACATGATGTGGTGTTACAGTTAAAATATCGTAGCTGTAGCTATAGCTGCAGTAGTAGTAGTAGTAGTAGTAGTAGTAAGAGTAATGGTTGTAGCAGTGTTTTGAAAAGCCAAAGTGAATGAACAATTTAACGTTTAATTACGGAATAACAACACAAATAATAATAATGTTGATGATGATAATAATGAACAGTAAACACATTTTTATATATATATATTTAGAGAGAGAGAGAGAGAGAGAGAGAGAGAGAGAGAGAGAGAGAGAGAGAGAGAGAGAGAGAGAGAGAGAGAGAGAGAGAGAGAGAGAGAGAACAAACAAACTAACTAAAAAATAAAACAGTATAAAAACAAATAAACCTGATAATAAAGCTAGATTACTGTTGAGCCCAAAACACTGAAGACAAACCGGTATCACGTCTACAGAGAAGTTTAATTTAACAGATATTCTCTGCCTCACTCAAACCACTGTCTTACAGCTCCTCGATATTTTTCTTTTATCAATAATGAACCCGAGGCTGCGGTGAAACGGCATCAATCACGGGCTGGAGATTACAAAGACAATCAGATTTGAATGAACCAATCGCAGGCCTTAATAGATAAGTATTGACAAATGAGAAGGCAGCTTTCGATCAAATAGATAAAGGCATTGGCTGCTTATTACTTGCGCTCATTTAGTTCATCTCTCCCGCATGACATTTCTTGTTTTGATTTTCATCTTTCACTCTTTCACTCTTTCACTTTCTTTCTTTCTTTCTTTCTTTATATATATCAATGTATGTGTGTGTATGTGTGTGTATGTGTATAATGTGAGTATATATGTGTGCATTTGTATCTGTTCGTTTCTCTCTTTTCATAATAGCATCATCATCATCATCATTTATCATCATTATCATTATCATTAATAGGTAAATCTTTGTTTCTCTCTCTCTCTCTCTCTCTCTCTCTCTCTCTCTCTCTCTCTCTCTCTCTCTCTCTCTCTCTCTCACTCTCTATCTCTCACTCTCTCTCTTTCTGTCTATTTATATTTCTCCCTTTATTGTTTTCGTTTCTTTATTTCTTTATTTCTCTCTATATACGTCGATCTACACATCAATTTATATCTCTTTCTCAAATTCATTCTTTATCTGTGTCCTTCCATCCTCTGTATTTCCCTGTTCCCACTTTTCTATCTTAATTTCTGCTAATAATCTCTTTCTCTTCTTGATACATGCACAGAACAACTGACAAATCGCAATTTATCGCGAACTTTTCAGTGTTGAATTAATTGAAGTGCTCGGCTAACTTTGGCTAACTTTGGCTAACTTTGGCTAGTCAGGCTTCGATGTGCTTTTATGGATGTGAGAATGAGTTTGTCGTCTGCCCACAGGCAGATAAACTGTTCATTATACGTCATTGATCCGTACAAATAAACCAACAAATATCATTGCGATAGAAAAAGAGCGCCCAATGATGTCGGAATACGCGCTAGTTATAAAACTAATGACGTCAAAAAAGTTGTTACCTGGATATGCAATGACGTCAAAATAAATTCTCGTTGAGGAAGTAATGACGTCAAAATACTTGTTACCTGAACAAGCAATGACGTCAAAATACTTGTTACCTGAACAAGCAATGACGTCAAAATAAAGGCTAGCAAAGGAAATAATGATGTCACAATAATTGTGCTGAATAATCAGAATGAATGCTAGCTGAATGAATAATGACGACAAATTAATGCTAGCTAAGCAAGTTATGACTCCATGAAGCTTGTCAGTCAAACAACCGATGACGTCAAAATATTTGCGAGCTCACTAAATAACGTGGAAGAAATCTCCTAATGTTTCTAGTTTTGATTTGAAGGTGTATTATATATAATGAGAAAGGAAAATACATATATTGTCATTGTCTGTTTCTGACAAAAACTTCACGTACATATGAAGGTTTTTTTTTTAAAGATAAT
This sequence comes from Chrysomallon squamiferum, assembly GCA_012295275.1. NCBI lineage: Eukaryota > Metazoa > Mollusca > Gastropoda > Neomphalida > Peltospiridae > Chrysomallon > Chrysomallon squamiferum. Next base: position 13,460,456 of record CM022675.1, read on the forward strand.
TTATCAAATCCACGCGAAACAAAATTAAAAAAAAAAAAAAAAAAAAAACGAAAAAATTGACCTTCTGTTATTTTTTTTCTGTACGTTATTCTATGGAACTTAAACGAGAACAAAAAAAAAGGAATCTGTACTATTAACTTTCGGAAAATAATGACAGAATCACAAAACCCGTTGCCAATGGTAACAGCCTCTTGGGGAAATCAGATCATCCTATTTGGTGTAATAAAGTTATTATCACAAAAAGAAAAAGTCTACTATTACTTTTTTAATTTGAAAAGAGAGATGATGTGAAGGAATAGTTTAAAAAATAATAAAATAAAAAGATAGAAATAAAGAAGAATAAGAAATAGACACCGAAAATTATAAAAAAGAAGAAAAAAATAGAAATAATAATAATAATAATAATCATAATAACAACAACAACAACAACACAAAAACCAAAATAAAAATGATGATAATGGCAACAGTAATAGCATCAACAGAAATAAATAAAGAAAGAACAAACTATCTAACTAACTAAATAAAAAAAAAAAAAAAATAAAATAAAAATAAAATTAAAATAAATAAATAAATAAAATAAAATAAAAAAAAAAAAAAAAAAAAAAAATGGAACCAAATGATATAAAACTATTTTTTTTAAACGTGTTTTTTTTTTTTTTTTTTTCTTTTACGACTGTTGAAATAGAATCTAAAAGCCATAAAACTGCACACGGTATTTTTTCATTTTATCCCCCACCACTGATATATCACGTGACACTCGTCAGTGTTAGATTTGCTTTAATTCGAAAATATGAACTCTCCGAAAATAGACATTAAAAAAAAATAATTACATAACAGACGAGTTAGAAATAATTAAATAATAATAAAAGTAAAATGAAATAAAAAATAAATAAATAAATAGACAGATAAATATATATATAAATAAATAAGAAACAAGGGGGAAAATACAGAAGGAAGGAATACATTTATAAAAGTATAAAACTGATATATGAAAAACAACAATACGAATAGTAACAGAAGTAGTAACAGTTATTGTTGTAACAATAGTAGTAGTAGTAGCA
>CM022675.1:13466516-13471516 GCA_012295275.1 Chrysomallon squamiferum
AACGAATTTTCATTTTTTAATTTTTATTTTATATATTTTTTTTATATTTCCCCCAGATACATTTTTTTCTTTTCTTTTTTTTTTTTTTTTAAATAAATAAAATACCAACACAAAAGAAGACCAAAGATGAAAGGCCAAGCAGAATGAGACCGTCATTATAGAAATCAAACAGATATTAAAGAGAAAGAGAGAGAAAAAAAAGACAGGTTTGAGATCTTGAAACGAGAGTTTGTTCTAGTTGATTACGGAGATATTCTCGGGACCGGAAGGTGCTTCTAATGACGAGGAGGGATTTAACACAACCATTGTCGCCACAATGGACTCTTGAAAACGATATTTCCAAATACATCAAAGCAAATTATTTCTCTTTCGTTTTTTGTTTTTTTGTTTTTTTTTTAAAGTAATTTGAAATGTTCAAGTTTCAGCTTTTACACAAAAGAAAAAAAGAAGCAAAAAATAAAAAAAAATAAAAAATGTAGGCATATTCAGAATTAAGAAAAAGTAATAAAAATAATAAAAGTAGACTGACTTACATATTTAATTATTTGATTGTTCAAAATAGTAAATTTAAAATAGAAGAATAATAAAGATGATTCGCAATATCATAATACTTATACAATGTATATACACATATACTTTCTCCTTCCCCTACATATATACATATATACATATATACATATGTAGGTGTGATATATATATATACACACACACAGTTATATTTTCTCTCTCTCTGTCTGACTCTGCCTCGCCCTGTTTATTGCCTTTCACTTTCCATATTTATTATTTTTCTTTCTTTGTTTTCATCCAGTTCAGAAAGCAATTATCATTTCTAACACATTTGGATAAAAAAAAAAAAAAAAACATCAACTATGATTATCGAGACCATCTAAACACGTGACAACCTCGAGGACATGAAAAAAAAAAAAAAAAAAAAAAAATAAATGAACACAGTAACCACACGTATTTTGTTCTAGAGCAGTTACAGACACAAACGAGACAAACCCGTCGACGCCCTATTCGCCTTTTCTCGTCTGCAATTCGTGACGTGGCGAGAAAAATCCACGGTACGATAAAAACACGTCATTCCATTAAACGAGACTTAGAAACGTTTTTTTTTTGTTTTTTGCACGCAGATTACGTCGAGTCGTAAATGAACTGGCCATGATTGCCATTTTACGTCTAATTTACGACTAGCTGTGTTTAGCTTTTCTGTACGTTTAATCCCCATTTTCCGCACACACAATTCGCCGCGTGGAGATCTCTGCACATTTGTCATATTTATTCTGTATTCTTTATTTTTAAAGTCTATAATTTGGTCAAAAGTAATCTATATGCGATGCTTTCGTTTCGCTTAATGTTTGGTCTAAACATTTCACGAGGAAACCGAGTCTGAATGTCGTCGTGACATGCAGCTGATGATGTTGTAGTGATAGCAACAGCAGCAACAGCAGCTGTAGTAGTAGTAGTTTTAGTAGTAGCAGAAGTCTTATTAATATAATATTAATAATAATAATAAAATGAAGAAGAAGTAGTAGTGGTGGTAGTAGTAGTATTTGCAATATTAATAATAATAAAAATCGCAGTACTACTACTACCACTATTCTAGTAATAGTGATAACAGTAGTAGTAGTTGTTGTAGTAGTAGTAGCAGCAGTAGTAGTAACAACAGTAATGGTATTAGCAGTGTAGTAATACTACATATAATGAATCTGACGTCTCTGGTTGCACGGGCTGAATCTTTATTCTGCACGTTTTCAGCGAGAAAGTGAAACTGGACAAAGTTAACACAGAAAAGTCCGTGGCCTCCTTGTAAACAATATCGACCCGAGAAACGTAATAAGAAAGTTCCTCAATTGCTTCCGAAGTCTAATCTATCTCCCCTACTGCGTCATCCATCACTTTCACCCTCCATCTACACCGAGACCAGCTTTTCTCAGACCTCCGTGTTCACGTCTTGTTTAACAGAAAGAGATGTGTAGTAGCAGAAATATAGATAGATAGATAGAGAGTTAGATAGCTAGAGAGAAAGATAGATAGATAGATAGATAGATAGAGATAGATAGATAGATAGATAAACACAAACATACATGCATACACATACCTGCAAACATATATACATATCTACATGAAGATAGTTAAATAGGTACATGATATATAGACAGACACACACACAGACAGACCTACATATATACACACACACACACACACACACACACACAACAATGGTTACCACAGTTATCGTTACCATGATAATAACCATCATCATCATCATCACACTGATGTTCAAATCATAATCCATAGAATTCTGATATAATTTAACAATTTATCAAGGGGTTTGCTGTTTCTGATTACCAGTAATAATGAAAATTTGTTCCCGTAAGGTAATCCATTTAACTGCAACAAAACTCTAAGAATGTAAGATGTGGCATGGTATAAACTCATCAGCTTAAAACTATTATATATATATAGATAGAGAGAGAGAGAGAGAGAGAGAGAGAGAGAGAGAGAGAGAGAGAGAGAGAGAGAGAGAGAGAGAGAGAGAGAGAGAGAGAGAGAGAGAGAGAGAGAGAGAGAGAGAGAGAGAGAGAGAGAGAGAGAGAGAGAGAGAGAGAGAGAGAGAGAGAGAGAGAGAGAGAGAGAGAGAGAGAGAGAGAGAGATGCAGTGAGACGTACAACGTGTTCAGTGGGAAGGCTTAGAAAAAATTCCTTCCTGCTAAAGAACAACCATTTTTAATGTAATAACGCCTCTGATATCAACAGTTTACAAAAAGAGCAGAGCAACAGCAACAACAACGACAATATGATAATAATGGTAATGATGATGATGATGATGATAAGAACAATTCTACTAGTGGTGCTATTACTACTATTTAAAAAAAAAAAAATGATAACAGTAGTAGTAGTAGTTGTTGTTGTTGTAGCAGTAGCAGTAGTAGCAGTAGTAGTAGTAGTAGTAGTAGATTTCGTAGTAGTAGTAACAACGACAAATTACAAAATATGTTAATAATAACAGCTATTAATATGTGTTTTTAGACATTCATTCATTTATTCATTCATTCATCCAGCCATCTACTCACCCATTCATTCATTCATTCATTCATTCATTCATTCATCCAGCCATCTACTCACCCATTCATTCATTCATTCTACCAGTGTGCACTGTTTACTCTTCAGCTCAATAACAGGCGTCAGATAAAGCAAACAGAGCTTTTCATTATCGACATTTAACAAACAAACAACTTGCTAATACGTTCGTTTGTAACCGACACCCGGTCTGTCAGACAGACGGCGGCGAGAAAACACGAGCCGATGTCTGTACGTGTTTCGCACGTGTTGCATGGCGAGCAGGCAGACGTCAGCTGCAATGGGAGAAATGAAAATCTTTGCCTTTAGGTGTTTGTGTGTGTGTGTGTAACGTCAACAGTTGGTTTCCTCTGAGAACCTCCACAGTGTTTTCTCTGTTCTCGCTGTAAGTGGGGGGAAGATGGGGACGACGTAACGACTGGGTGTGACAGATTTAGAAAAATAAAGATTTTGTTGTTAAACAATTTTTTTTTTTTTTCGTGTTTTCGTAGCTTTATTTTTTTTTTTTTTTTTTTTTTTGTGTGTGTTTTTTTTTTTTTTTTTTTTTTCGCCTTTTTTTTTTTTCTGAAGCTCTATTGTTCTGTGCTAACAAAACTTTGACACGAATGAGAATCTGATTTAAATGTACTTCTTTCTTTGTCTCCCTCCAGTCCTCTCTTCCTTTCTTCCTTTCTAATTTTCCGTCTCTCTCTGTCTCTATGTCTTTCTTTCTCTCATGATTCTTTGCATTTATATTTCCCTTTCTTTTTCCTTTTTTCTCTCTCGCTCTCTTGCTTTCTCTCTCTCTCTCTCTCTCTCTCTCTCTCTCTCTCTCTCTCTCTCTCTCTCTCTCTCTCTCTCTCTTTCTCTCTTTTTCTCTTTCTCTCTTTTTCTCTCTCTGTCTTTCTATCTCTTTCTCCCATTATCTGTTCGTCTCATTTTCTTTTTTCTCTTTTAATCTTTCTCTTTTATCTATTATTTCATTTTATAATCTTTCTCATGTATATCTATCTATATCTCTATCTATCTATCTATCCTCTCAACGTCTGTCACAGTGTAAGTCTCTGATTTTGCATCTATCAGTCAATCAATCTATCTATCTATCTATCTATCTGTCTATCTATATATATATATCTATCCCTCTATCTATCAATCAATCAATCTATCTATCTATCTATCTATCTATCGCCTCTCTCATTCCTCGTTACTTCCTCCTCCTTCTCTCTCTCTCTTCAATTTCTCCCTTTTCGCTTCTCTCCACAAAACACTACGACGATGGTATCTGCCACGTGCACTCGGAATAATTCAATTTGTAAGAGAGATACTTCAGCGAGAGTCTCAATTTTCAGATTACTTAATTAAAGTTTATCTCCGAGAATACTCAGCCATGTTTTATATCTCAGTTATTATTCGCCGCCTTTCTGTGTAATTATTATTATCTTGATGACTCCTCAGTCCTGATACGTTCTGGCTGGTTAGATTCGTGATGTATTAAACACAGACGATCCTCGGATTGTTCTCAAAGACCAGGTTTTTCCTCTGCACGTAATTGAAAGGCTAAAAATCGCACTTGTTTGATGATTATGAAATGATTTTTCAGTACACCCCGAGAGTCGTAACTATTTCATGTCTAATAATAAACAAAATGAATTATAATAATAATGAAACAAAAATAACAACAGCAACAACATCAACAATAACAACAATAATAATAATAACAACAACAACAACAACATTAATAACAACAATTGTAATAACAGTAAAACAAACCATAATCAGCTACGTTTCAGATAAACCGCGTATTAAACGGAGAAATTAACAGTTAGCAAAGCTCTTTATTAATTACTCTGCTAATCCTAACATAATCCGGTGAAATTAACACGCTGCAGTGGTTTTCATTTGGCACGTAATAGCATCGTCGGGTTATTTCAACGGTT
>CM022675.1:13476516-13506516 GCA_012295275.1 Chrysomallon squamiferum
AATGTTTCTTTTTTTATATATATATATATATATATATATGTATACATATACCTCGGAGTTTATATTTAGTTGCACGAGAAGATACGAAAAAAAAAATAAAAGAGATGATAAAATTATTGCAAGAATGTTATTGTATCGTGAAAAGAAAAGAAAAGATAATTTTTTTTTTTTCCGCGCCTGTTGGAAATAGCTTTGGTGATGTTGGTGGGGGGGTGGGGTGTAATGGTGGGGTGATTTTTGGAGGTGAAGATGGGGTGATGATAGATGAGGTGGGGTCATGATTGATGTGATGATGATTGGTATGATGGTGTGATGATGACTGGGATGATGGGGCGATGGTGATTGGGATGATGATGATTGGGATGATGGGGTAATGCGGGGGTCACGATGGGTTGATGCCTGTAATGATGAAGGTGATGATGAGAGATGGTAATGATGATGATGATGATGATGATGATAATGGTGGTGATCTTATTATTTTCAAAAGTCACAAGACAGTAATAACGACGGCAAAAAAGGTCGAGGTCATATTGTTTATTCTGTAGTTGTTGTGATACTGCAGTGACTGCTGTAGTGGTGGTAGTAATTGTAGAGGTTGCCCTGGTAGTGACTGTGTTAATATTACTGAAATTACTTCTACTGCGGTTGGCTATGATCACAGAGGTCGATGTAGCAGTGAGTTTGCTGTACGTGATAGTCGTGGTAGTGGTAGTAGTCGTGACGGTAGTAGTAGTTTGTACAGTAACACTATTTACACGTATACTAGCAACTTGCTAGCAACTTGCTACAAATAAATGAACTCGCCCGAGATCGCAACCCTTTGAAAAATATTTTCCATGAAAACATTTCAGTGACTATTTTCCTATAACAACTACATCATATGCAACACAAAACTGTTCAGTGTTTTTCATCTGAATTGTTTCCTGGGCTATCAATAGGCCCGTAAACAGCGATAAAACCAAAACGGCCGAAAAGAACGTTTGTACAACTAATCTGAATAACTAAGACATTTCTGCAGCTTTATTTTTTCCTGCAATTTTGTTTTTTTTCTCGTTTTTACGATGTCCATTTCATAGGTCAATTGCTGACCAACGTCCGGCCGTGTGCGTTATTGCCAATTATCCTCTTAACGTGGCGAAAAAATACAACTAAAGCTAAAACGCCACGCTGTAAAGATGTAAAAATGTCGTCAGTGATTCATGTGTTGTGGTTGATTTATTAGCTAATATATTAACACGTTTTAACAGTCTGTTGTAACGTGTTGTTTGTAAACGTACATATTAACAATCACGTGTAACGTGTTGTTTGTAAACGTACATATGAATAACCTCTTGTAACGTGTTGTTTGTAAACGTACATATTAACAATCTCTTGTAACGTGTTGTTTGTAAACGTACATATTAACAATATCTTGTAACGTGTTGTTTGTAAACGTACATATTAACAATATCTTGTAACGTGTTGTTTGTAAACGTACATATTAATAATCTCTTGTAATTTGTTGTTTGTAAACTTACATCTGAAGTCTTGTAACGTATTCTACGTAAACGTATATATTAACATTCTCTTGTAACGTGTTGTTTTAAACGTACATATTAACAATCACGTGTAACGTGTTGTTCGTAAACGTACATATTAACATTCTCTTGTAACGAGTTGTTTGTAAACGTATATATTAATAATCACTTGTAACGTGTTGCTTGCAAATGTACATATTAACACCATTTAACAGACTGCCGAACGTTGTTTTATCTATACAGACACACACACACACACACACACACACACACACAGACACATATACACACATACAGTCATACATGCATATATAATACGTACGTACATACATACATACATACATATATATATACATACATACATAGTATTTCTCCTTATAATGTGAAAAAAAGAAGTTAAAAAGAAAAGAAAGAAAGAAAGAAAGAAAGACACAAGCAAACAAATAAATAATTATGTAAATAAATAAATAAATAAATAAACTTTCATGAAAGAAGGTCCCACAGTTCATTTTATTTTTTTCCTCAAACTTCATTACAGTGGCTTCCGTAAACGATTAACTTGATTGTGTGCACTTACCTTTAATTAATTAATTAATTAACTACAGGTAGTTTTAAGGTGTGCCTCTTAATATCAAGTGCATATAATTAACATTTATCCTTGCCCTTGTAATACAAATAAAAAAAAAAAAAAAAAAACCTTTTTCGGTTGATTCAGGTACAGCCAGTGTAGTAATTGTTCTGACGTGGTGGTAGCTGTTATCGTCATACACCTAGTAACAGCAGGGTTTTTTGATTTACTGCCGTATTACTACTGTTTGAAGAAAACGACAGGAAATTGTGCAGTTAGGGAAAATATTTACTTATGTAATTAGATTTGATTTAACGTTGATTAAAATGAGCGGACGGGCTGTTCACTGAAGAGATAAAATTTAAAAAAAAAAAAAAAAGAAAAAGAAGAAGAAGTAAAGAAGGTTAATTTCAGTGATGAGCTTAAGAGTAACACTTAGTTGTGTAGAAGTATGGGAACTCAGAAAAATGAAGTTAAGAGTGAACAGGAGAGACAGAGAGAGAGGGAGACAGAGAGAGAGAGAGAGAGAGAGAGAGAGAGAGAGAGAGAGAGAGAGAGAGAGAGAGAGAGAGAGAGAGAGAGAGAGAGAGAGAGAGAGAGAGAGAGAGAGAGAGAGAGAGAGAGAGAGAGAGAGAAAACAGAAAATGAAAGAGGCATATACAGAGAGACAGAAAGAGACAGAGACAGAAACAGAAAACGAGAGAGAGAGAGAAAGAAAGACAGATAAATCGAGAGATAAAACAAACTGGCTTACAGGCGGAAAATCTTGTGAACAGACAAGATACACACATAAATAAAAGGAAATAATAATCATTATAATAATAATAGTAATAATAATAATATTAATGATCATAATGATGACGATGATGATGGAAATAATAATAGCAATGATGATGATGATGGTGATGACAACAACCACCACCACAACAACAATAACAATAGTAATCGTGTCTAATTTGTAACTGATACTTTAAAGAGGAGATTATCCAAATATTCTACACAGCCATGTAACTATGACAACTGAACGCAGAGCTGAATGTTTCAAACTGATAAATATACACACTGAAATATATTTGTCTTACGTACACGTTTGCCTGTGAGAGAGAAAAAACAAGAAGAAAAGACGAAAACCAGCTCTTAAGTGTTTTGAAAAAAACAAGCGATAGAAACCCCGTACACACCTGTTGCAGAAACTACTCTGAGTATGTAGAGAAATATTTATTATTATTATTATTATTATTATTATTATTATTATTATTATTATTATTATTATTATTATTATTATTACTGTTGTTTTTCATTATTATTACTATTATTATTATTACTGTTGTTTTTCATTATTATTACTATTATTATTATTATTATTATTGTTATTATTATTACTGTTGTTATTGTTGTTGCTATTGTTATAATTATTATTATTAGTGGTGTTATGACCATCATTGCTGTTATTATTTGTTGAAATAGTAGTAATAATATAACACCATCTCGTTGTTGTAGCAGTAGTAGTTGCAGCAATAGTAGCAGTTTTAGTAATAGCTGCGGCAGCAGTGGTTGTACTAGTAGAATTAGTAGTTGTAGTAATAACAGTAAGTAAGTAGGTAATTAAGAATAGGTAATCAAGTATAATATCAAGTGTAATGAAATGCATACTGGTAAGTATAATACCAGGTGTAATGTTTGGTATAGCGGTAAATATTAACATAATATTAACTATTACTGTATGTATCGAGTTAAAAATTTGCAGTTATGAGCATAGTTATGGTATAATTAAGAGGTAATTCAAATAGTAGAAAACTTAATATTAACAAAATAAAAATATAACAACTACAATAACAACAACGACGACGACGGCAACAAAAGAAGAAATGCACTACAAAAATATACAGCAGAAAGGAAAAGAAATATTTGAAAGAAAAATCAAAGTGAAGAAAAATTTATTTTTTATTCACTGAAGACGAAAATAGCTCGATGTTTGCCCGGCTGGTATAAATATTTCTAAAACTGCGATTTCTGCGGATCTCATATTTCAGATATTTTGGGAAATTTCACGAGAAATGTTGACAAGAAATTTAGACATTAAATACCACTTTTTTTTTTCTTCTTTTCATTTCGTTTTTTTTCTCTATTTTATTATTTTTATGCTTCTCGCAATTGGCACGCTAGATAAGTTAATCGTGTGAATATACAGAAAATATTTATCATTTCAAATTTATCTCTCAGAGTTATCTTGGTAATAACACTTGCACTATAACAGCCACATTTAAAAATACGTGAGCATTTTCTCTTTTCTTTTCTCTTTTTTTTTTTTTTTTTTTTTTTTTTTCTGTATAATTTTCTTTTGTGTCTGTTTCAATTACTATTTGTATATTTTCCCTTGAAAGCAAAACCTGATGATTTATCGAACACAGTTAGTATGTTAGACTGTTAGTGAGTCATGGTCATACCACTCCCAAACGTCTAGGTTGGGCAAAATGATCTTAAGTGTTAGCGTTAGTAAGTTAAATTGTTAGTTAGAGAGAACAGAGACATGACTGTACGGAACGCAATCACTGATATGTATCTCGTAAACACTTTGTTAGTACGTTAGAGTGTTAGTACAGTCCTTGACAACTGCCAGATTCAGTCTGTGTTGTAGCAAGTACCGGGATTCGATCCGACTACCTGCGAGTCTTAACACAGTCCGGGAGACCACAGTGTATGCTTTAACGATTGCCCGCACTTCTGTTATCGCGTGCTATATTTGGAATGATTTGTCATTCCATTCTCGCCCTCTCTCCGGAAATCTTGTAACGAGTTTCTGAGATTTCTCCACGGAGCCTCTTCACAACTTAGTGTTACTCCGCGTCGACTCTTCCGCTTCGTTAAGAGTCTCTCCACAGAGGGCGCTTAGCAGATGACAGACGACACCGGAAGCGGAAGGAAAGGAGCGGTAGCGACTTTTCTTATCTTTTTTCCGTTTATTTCTATTTTTTTTTTTTTTTTTTTTTTTTTTTTTTTTTTTTTTTTTTTTTTTTTACATTCTCTTTCTTTTACTACTTCATATTTTTCTTCTTCTTCTTCTTCTTTCTTTCTTTCTTTCTTTTATTTATTATTATTATTATTATTATTATTATTATTATTTTATTATTATTATTATATCAATCATGTGGACGAAAAAAGATGTTATATATATATATATATATGTCGTTTTGTGATGTGTGTGTGTGTGTGTGTGTGTCGTTTTAGAAAATCGTAATAAATATTCCATGAAAAATTAACAGACCAGAATCCAGTTTTAATTACCTGACAATTATTTATTTAGTGTACGTAAAAATACTTAAATATTAAAATATTTTTTGTCCGTTTCTGTTTAAAATAAATGAAGATATAAAAAAATAAATAAATAATTCAGTGATAGGCGTAATGACAACAATGATGATAGTCATAATGGCTTTATAATGATTATGATGATGACAATGACAATAACAACAATAATAATAAGAAGAAGAAGAAGAAAAACAACAACAATAACAACAACAAAAACGACAACAGCAGTAATAATAGCAATTTATATTATTCCTTCTGGTCTACGTCATTTTTGTTTTTCATTTTTTTTTTTTTTTTTTTTTTTTTTAATGTCTTCATTTTACCTCCCCCCAGCCACGTGACACAAACAATTGGATGTAATTAGTTACCTATCTCACAATCTGTGTACGACTCATTACCTACATTGCTATATGATGTATAAATACACGCATGATTACACATACACAGTCTATAAATAAACTAAAACATAAACAGCTACTCGCCGCTCTTTTATTTTGTTATCTGTCCACGACAAAACCAGAAATCTTATTTTGTTTTGTTTTGTTTTGTTGTTGTTGTTTGTTTGTTTGTTTTTTCTATAGTTACTTTATTATTATTATTATTATTATTATTATTATTATTATTATGTTGTTGTTGTTGTTGTTGTTGTTGTTGTTGTTATGATTTATTTATAGATTTATTATTTTTGTTTGTTTGTTTCTTTCTTTGTTTGCAGTGTAAACACCCTACAGGAATAAATAAATTAATTAAATAACAAATAAATAGGTAAACAAACGAACAAAAACAAACAAATAATAAACAAATAAACTAACAAAAACAATCAAACAAACAAGCAAATAAATAAATGCTTTCCAAAAGGAATTCAGTTTAAAAAAAAGAGAGCTTGCTGCTGAAATAAAAAGAGTAAACTTTCGTTCAGGGCATCTGTTTTCCTTTCATTAACTGCATTGTTCCTTTTTTAATATATGACGTCATATACACGTAGATCACAAAAGTATTCAGAGCATCATTAAAACACTTGTTTCTCAGATCAAGTATAATACACAAAATACAAAGCTGATGTCAGATTTATACGTTCCATTTGAAAGAAAAGTGAATTGGTCACATAGTGTTGTTTTAAACTTAAATGAACGTTCTGTTTTCATGTCGTTAATTCATTTCTAACATCGCCACATCACGTGATCGCTAGAAGCGAAAAAAAAAAATGGCGAACATACGATAAACTAATTTTAGAGAAAAAAAAAAAAATTGGTTAGTTAGGGAAAAGGAATGCATTAGCAGCTTCTCGGAGTGAGATTAATAAAACACTGAGACACAAAACGCGGCTTGATGTAAATAAACATTTATAAATCACAGAGAATGTTCAGAGAAGAAAGGAATGCAAGATCGAAAAGAAGCGGAATCGTATGACGTCATAAAGTCTGTTTGACGTGTTTCCCTTTTGTTCTTGTGGTTTGTGGGTTTTTGGTTTTTGGGGTTTTTTAGAATTATTTCTTTCTTTCTTTTTCTTTCTTTTTTCTTTTCTTCTTTCTTTTTTCTTTTTTCTTCTTCTTCTTCTCCTTTTATTCAGATGTTTGATTATTAAAATCTAATTTGGAAATTATTTTATTAAAATATCATGTTGATAAAGTAAATAAGTAAGTGAATGAAGTTCAGAAAAAAAAGGAAAAAGCTTAACAATATTTTTTATAGAGACAGAAACAAAACCGAAACATAAGAGAGAGAGAGAGACAGAGAGAGAGAGAGAGAGAGAGAGAGAGAGGAGGCAGAGACAGAAGGACAGAAAGAAAGAGGCAAAAGGGGGACAAATTAGGGGTAGAGAAGAGAGAGACACATGTATTAGATACTTTCTCTCTCTCTCTCTCTCTCTCTCTCTCTCTCTCTCTCTCTCTCTCTCTCTCTCTCTCTCTCTCTCTCTCTCTCTCTCTGTCGTGTACAAGAAATAAATGTTTGAGAATGCAAGAAATTGAAATGGCAGGTTAAACTGTTATTTCAAGAATTGGGAAAGCTGGTGGTGAAGATTTTCGTGTGTGTAAAACAAGAAGAGTGAACTGTTTATCAGGTATCGGTCCACGTGTTTTTAACTCATTGAATTTCATTCATTTCTCAGAGAATTTTCTCACAGGCAAAAATAACAGCAGTGAGAAGAAGAAACGAGCACAAACACAGTGGATGATGACGTAAAGTCGTGGAAAAGATATAAAGTTGATATTCAAGGTATTCTGAAAAGGATTTTATAATTTTGTACCGACTATGTCAGACCCTAAGTCTCTCTGTATATGTGAGTTTGTGTATGTGTATGTGTATATATAGATAGAGAAATAGATAAACAGGTATATAGATAGATAGGTAGATAGATAGATAGACAGACAGATCTAGATAATTATATGCACTTCTCTCTCTCTCTCTCACTGTATTTATGTGTGTGTCTAAAAAACAAATTCACACTCAACTATCATAAAACATTTATTAATATACAAAAACAACGCGGATATTTAGAAGAGGATAAAACATAAAACACAAACAAACAAAGTGTGAATATCATAAAACAGAAAATACCGCACCTGGTATATTCGTTATTTCCTTAATTTCGGTACACAATATAAATATATATAAAAAAATAAAAAATAAAAGAAACCACAGAGAAACTATTTTACAAAAATTTACCACCGGCAGCATTATTAAAGTAATAACCTAGCTTAGTGAATTCCTATTTCTAGATTTTATCTCAGACTTGATGAATTTTCAGTGCCCTTGGGAAAGCCTGTTTCTTGCGTTGATTGTGGATTTCTTTAACACCTGAGAAAACATTGTTCTCAATATGGAAGCGAGATTTCTCACGTGCCGCCATGTTTATCGCTTCCGTAATGAGAAAGCAGACGAGAGTCCAGAACGAGGCAAATAAATGTTAAACGATCCGAAATCGAATTTAATTTTTCTTTTTTCTTTTTCAATTTTAGATATATGAAAGAGATATTTTATTTATTTATTTATTTATTATTATTATTATTATTATTATTATTATTATTATTATATATATATATTTAGCCTTTCATGTAAAAGTGAGTTTACGTAAAGCAGATTTTTATTTTATAAAGTTTGCTCTAAAGATTTCTATTACTTTGAAGGTTTTTGTTGATTTAAGAATTCAGTAAAGCTTCATGTTAATTGATTTCAATGAATGCAAAAATTGCGGGGGGGGGAGGCGGGGAGAGTAACAGAAAAAACAAGTAAGGAATTAAATAAATTTAAATAAACAATATTAATAATACCCCCTCAAACAAACAAACCAGCAAACAGAAACATCACGAATGTCATGGTTACGTCATAGCATTTAATCAAATATCTTTCCTGTCATTACTACTGCTAATTCAGTTTGAAGAAGGCGATAACAGACTTAACAAACGATAGGGGAGCAGTAATAAATATCACAAATCCATCTCGGGATTAGACCCTGCATCCTACCGATGCACGGAGTAACCCTTAATTATAAACAGCTATTTGAAGAGAGAGAGAGAGAGAGAGAGAGAGAGAGAGAGAGAGAGAGAGAGAGAGAGAGAGAGAGAGAGAGCGCACGCTAATTTAATTTCACATTGAAAGATTCTCTCATAGACGAACGTTATTTTACTGCTTGAGTGAAAGCGCCTTATCGCGAGTAAATCTGTATAATTCTTCACAGCGAGTTTGTTGGCAGGCGCGAGCTGCGCGAGACAGGCGCGTGACTCGGGGATCGGAGTGACGTCACGCGCCGTCAGCAACAAATGAAAGAGAAATCACTAAACAGTTCAACTAGAATAAAATAGGTAAGTACGTTGGCAGTGATGATGATGATGATGATGATGATGTATGTGTGTATTTGTGTGTATGGATGTATGTGTCTATGTATGTATATATGTATGTATGTATGTATGTGCGTTTGTGAGTGTATCTCTATAGGTAGGTAGGTGTGTACGTATGTGTGTGTGTGTATATATATATATGTATATATACACACATACATACATATATATACATACATATATATATATATATATATATATATATATATATATATGTATGTATTTGTGCTACGTTTTATTTTATTTTTTTTGTTTATAACTCATTGTTTTTATCCCCGTCGAACAATGTTTTGGTCGTTATTGTAAAGATTATAAATGAAAAGCCCCTTTTATTATCTTTCCCTACATCGATAAAGTTAGATACGTTCATGAGCGAACATATACATTTTTAAATGAATATTATAAAATTTAATTTCCAAATAAACAATTAATTTTAAGACTAGACAACAAAGAACAAACTTTAATAGCAGACATTTTATTTACTGTCTTTCAAAGAAGCAGGAGCCTTTTTGTTTAAGGTAATGTTTATTTTTAATTAGCTATTTATGTAATATTATGGTTAGTAATATTATTGTAAATAAGTATCTTATTGTTTTCTTTCTTGTCATTATTCTTATGTAATTTGTATTTATTTTAGTCTTACATTCACTGTTTTAAACACGAATTTAATTGTTTATCAGTTTACTTTTTAAGTATGGGTACTAAAATATGTTATGTGTTGGGTTGGATAACAATGTTATTTTATGATAGTAATGTATTATATCACGTGACACTTTAATAGAAAAATCAATTCAGTTAATTCATTGTACCAGTACTACAACTCTTACTATTACAAAGAATAATAATAATGATAATAATTATGATGATGATAATGATAATAATAATAAGTACAAAAATAATAACGATAAATATTATAATAACAATAATAATAATAATAATAATTGTAATAATAATAATAGTAACAATAGTAGTAATTATAATAATAATAATAACAATAATAATAATAGTAACAGTAGTAGTAGTAGTCGTAGTAGTTGTAGTAGTAGGAGGAAAACTGATAGCAGTAGTAGTAGTAGTAGTAGTAGTAGTAGAAGCGGTAACATAAAGTAGAGTAGTTGGAGATGTAGCAGTGAGAATAGTAAAGGAAGACGTAGTAGTAGACGTAATAGTAATCATCGTCATCATAACGTCATCTTTTTTTTTTTTTTTCTTTTTTTTTTCTTTTTTTCTCTTCATCTTTCTGATTTGTTCATTCTGAGGTAAGAGAGGACACTGGAATAAAAGAGATAAGAGTGAATCATCGCTCTGTGAGATCGTCGTGATTAGAAAAACCAAAACCAGACTCTTCCTGGTGTTCGGCGGCCTGGGTTGCCTGACATCAAACGCATTATCACTGGCGACCATGTTAAGTATGGAGTAAAAAATTTGATAAACGTAAAGACTGAGTGAAATAATGTGAAAACAAACACGTGTCTGCACAGAAGATAGCTCGGTTGAGTAACAGTGAAATGATGGATGGGTGAAAGGATAGGAGAAGGAGGAGTAGAAGAAGAAGATGACGAAGACGTTGAAGAAGAAGAAAAAAGGAGTATGAGTTGTTGTTCCTATTATTATTGTTGTTGTTGTTGTTGTTGTTATTATTAATATTATTAATATTTTATATGATTATTATTATTATTATTATTATTATTATTATTATTATTATCATCATTATTGCTATTGTTATTATTATTATTATTACTATTTTCTTCTATTGTTTTTTTCTTCTTCTTCTTCTTCTTCTTCTTCTTCTTCTTCTTCTTATTATTATTATTATTATTATTGCTGTTCTTGTTGTCGTTGTTGTTGTTGTTGTTTTAGTTGCTATAACTATTATTATTGTTATTAGGAATGAATGAAGAAACGAAAGAAGAAAAGAAACGAAAAAAGGTTGAAAATATTTATATAAATAGTAACACGAAAGGTTATAGCGTCAAAAAATTGATTTCCATATCCATATTTAAAATAATTCTTGTTAATGTCAAAAATCGAACAGAAAATCCGATTTTTTTCATAAAATACCGCCCACATTATTTTCTTTCTACGACAAAAACCGATTTTCTACATTCGTTATCGGAAATCAGGGACAATTGCACTTCTACGGAAATAACGAACGTTTACGAAACAAATCGAAATTAACCGAAGTGTTCCGAAGAAACAGAAATTTGTCAATTTATTAATAGTGATATTTTCAGTAATTCCAAACATCGTTAAGAAATATTTTGGCTCCCTTCTTGCCTTCCTTCGTTCCTTTCTTTCTGTTGTCTTTCGTTCTTTCTTACTTTCTATTTTTTAACTCATTATTTCACTGGTTCATTCATTATTTCTTTCATTCATTCATTTGTTCATTTATTAATTCTTCAATCTTTCTTTCACTCGTTCATTCACTCCATTCATTACTCTAATTTCGTATCTTTATTTGATATTTAATTATATTACTCATTTACTACCCAAACGCATTTGATTATACACATATACATTACATAAATAAATTAAAAAAAAACAATAATAAAAATAATGAAAGACAAACAAAAATGCATTACTTGAAAGAACATTCAGAGAAGCATAAAATAAATACTTTTAAAACTTAGATAATTATTCCGAAATTAGAAAAGTCAAAAGAAGAGTTTAAATCTGTAGAAATGTTTAAATCAGTGTCAAAACGAACTGGGCCTCTTACCCAGTCAGTAACCGACAGTAAAACCTTTTACTGCCAGTTAAAATTCGGCTGCAGATTACTAAATATATTTAAATATTAACATCAAACGGAGAAATATCTGCAGAAGAAGGTTTTTTTTCTGCTACATGTACTCATAATGGTTGCTGTTAAAAGCAGAAATATCGTTTAATGCTTAAAGAGAAAGAAATCTTTTTGCTGGTTAAATATAATTTAGTGCTCACAGCAAAGAAGACTCGTAAAGAAATAAATGGTTTACATCTAATAACATTTCTGTTTTCTTCTTTGCTTTTCTTACTTATTTTTAGTTTGTGTCGTTTGCAAACTGAATTTTTTATTTATGTTTTTTTTAAAATTTTTTTTGTTATTATTATTTTTTTAAGATAATAATAAAATAAGAAATAGTCAGTTAGGCTCTCTTTCTCCATCCTTATTTCATACTGTTACTCATTCCATCTCTCTCTCTCTCTCTCTCTCTCTCTCTCTCTCTCTCTCTCTCTCTCTCTCTCTCTCTCTCTCTCTCTCTCTCTCTCTCTCTCTCTCTTTCAGTCTCTCTCTCTGTATCTGTCTGTCTCTGTTTCTCTAGCGAAAACTTAACACGTTAATTTTCACTGAAGCAAAAAATCGTCTGTTTGCTAAATTATTTTTCTGCATGATTTCCTAGGACTGACCTAAAAGTGGAGATGTCTGTGATATTTATCTTAGACGATTCTGGCAGAGTCTTGAACAAAGAAAAATTAAAGATTGGCATTACGTTATCTTATATGTATGATACATCAGACAGGAGAAACATCAAACACTTCGTTTTAAGGTTTATAATTATATAGCTAAAGAAGAAGAAGAAGAAAGGAACAAAAACGAAGAAGAAAAAAAAATTAAAAAGAAGATAACAATAATGACGATGATGAAGAAGAAAGAGTAAAATAAGATGATGCTGATGATCTAAAAGAAAAGTAATAGCGATCGTAATAGCAATCATGATTGTAATAGTGCAATTAGTAATAATAAGTGATAGTAACAGTACAGCGATTAGAACAGTATAATAGCTATTGTAAAAGTAGTAGTAGTAGATATAGCAGTAACAGTCGTAGTCGTAGTATCTATGGCAAAAGTGGTAGTAGTAGTAACTATGATAGTAGTAGTAGTTGAGTAAAATAACAGCTGTGGTAGCAGAAGTAGTAATCATGGTAATAGTAAAGATATCAGTAGCAGCAACAACAATTGTAATAGTACTAGTTATTTTGTTGTTCTATTGGTGGTGTCGATTGTAGTTGTAGTAATAGTAGTAGTAGTAGTAATAGCAGTAGTAGTTTTGATTTTGGTAGTAATGGTGGTTGTGGTAGTAATAGTAGTAGCAGAAGTAGTAGTAGTATAATAGCAGTAGTAGTAGTAGAAGTAGCAATTGCAGTGTTTTAGTAGTAGTAGTAGTAGCAGCAGCAGTTGTGGGGATTTTGGTAGTAATGGTGGTGGTGGTACCTATCGTAGTAATAGTAAAAATAGTAGTAATAGTAGTAGTAGTAGTAGTAATAATTGTTGGAACTATTACATTTGTAGACTAATAGCAGCAGCAGAACTAGTAGTAGTGATATCAGTAATTATAGGGATCAAACCGCGAGAAAAATTATTCAAGAAGATAAAATATAAACGTTTCTATTTTAAACTGCTGTTGTTGTATTTTTAAACATTTCGCCGTTCAAGAAATTGCTGCAGAGTAATAAACGTGGCTACGTGCACTGATTTACTGCAGTTTCTAACTGTCCTTGCCCTACGTCACCCGCAGCGCCATCTATCAGCATACTGTCTAACTTCCGGTTGTAGCGTTCGAAAGTTCAAAAGTATGAGGAACTTTTAATCTTTTTCATTTTTATTTATTTATTTTTTTAGATTTTTTTTTTTTTTTTTTTTTTAGAGATATGTAATAAGAAAATTATTGTGAAATAAGAAGAAGAAAAAAAAAAAAAAAAAAAAAAAAAAAAAACAAATTTAATAAAAGGTCATTACTGCAAACAAATGAGTAATACGGCTTGAATAGTTCTGTGTAAAACAATTTAAATGACTGTTATTATCATTTCGCTGCATGTTTGAAGATGTTGAAACCTCTGATCCGACGTCTTTCACTTTGTCATCATTTACAAACTAGAGATGTAGTCGTAGTTTCAAAAGACACGGAACCTGGTCGTTATGAAAGTGGTCGCAATTATACGTAATCACAATTTTCAGGTTTACGTTTTATTTCTTTTTCTCTTTTTCATCTTTTTTCATTCTTTTCTTCTGTAATTTTTTTTTCCCTTTACTTCTTTTCTTTTCTTAAGAGATTTTTTTTTTTTCTTATTCTTCATATTATCTTTAAATTTTTTTTTGTTGTTCTGTGCTGTATTAAATGCATACATGGATACACAAACAGACAGACACAGAAATTTAGATACACATACCCGCTCATATTTATACGTATACGCGGGTATTTTCTCACACATTCTGAAATAACTACACAAATACAACATGAAACTGTCCTCTTACAAAATTTATATATATCTACACACAGAGAGACACACACATACACACAAACACGCAGTAACATGGAGCACACACACA
Organism: Chrysomallon squamiferum; assembly: GCA_012295275.1. Classification (NCBI taxonomy): domain Eukaryota; kingdom Metazoa; phylum Mollusca; class Gastropoda; order Neomphalida; family Peltospiridae; genus Chrysomallon; species Chrysomallon squamiferum. The sequence continues at coordinate 13,491,058 of CM022675.1, forward strand.
CAATCACATATACACGTACAGACACCAACACATACATACAAACACAAATATATACTCGCAGTTTTATACACACGTGCATACACAAACATACACATGCAAACGTATACACAAAATAAATACACACACACATAAACACGCACACACTTACAGAGAAGTCAGAAAGATTTGTGTAATAATATAATACCCTGTTTCACTATTTGACTGTTTCATATTTCAGTTGTAACTCACTTAAGAGATAATTCTCAACAAACTCTGAATTTTATTCCTTCTGAGTAGTCGACCAATTACTGTAACAGGTTAAGTCCGGACTTAGTAAGACGAAACTAATTTAATAACGAGATCGTAAAGATTATTATACACACCTGCTCAATCTGCACCTGTCAGTCAGGTATTTTACCTGTCTGTCAATGCACGTGCTGAGTGTAATGCAATGTAAAAGAACCGGATTGAAGAGACGAGCGACGCGTGTTCGGTTCTCGTTAGAAGACTGTTGAAGTTTTAACAAGTTTGCGTTAGACTACTGGATTATTTTCAACCATCAGTTAGATATGTGTTTTATTGTAATGTGTAAAGCTGCTACAAAAGATTTCATGGTTGCTAAGGAGAAAAACAAAACACAGTGACGCAATGGAAGCAGCGCTGGTTTCGTTTATAATACGTCATCGATATTCTCATATGTAATCAGTATTTAAAAAAAAAAAAAAAAAAATATATATAATTAACATATAAAATACACTGAGGTCAGATTAAACAATAATGAGTTTTTTTTTTCGTTCATGTACGAGTCGATTACGATAGCAACATAATTTAATGACGTCATAATGGCTTGTCGCTTAAATATACATAAATAAAGACAGAAATAAATTAAATAAACATAGCAATAGAATGCAATATAAATCATCATCATCATCATCAAGCAAAAAAATAAAGAAGAGAAGTCTTTTGCCGTGAACTTTAAGATGGAGTTTCCAAGGCAGTATGAAGAAGAACGCTAAGTAAATAACTCGAATAACTACAAATGTGAGATGATAAAACCGATTTCTCGTCAGTAAATAATCTCTTATCTAAACCAACTTGACAGAACAGAAATTATTTCTGTATTTCACGACCTTCCCTCAGTCTCGTTATTTTTCTCTAGAATTTTAGTTTTCGCAAAAATGCAGATATGAAACAGAATCAATGTTTAATATGGTTTTATTAGAGAGAGAGAGAGAGAGAGAGAGAGAGAGAGAGAGAGAGAGAGAGAGAGAGAGAGAGAGAGAGAGAGAGAGAGAGATAAATATGTATACATCCACACATTACGCTAAGTACTAGAATCTAAAGAACAGATACGAGAGTGATAATTATAGAAAACAACAACAACAAAAACTTCCAGTGACATTTTCAGACTTCTTAAAGTGCACATAGCTGATAAGATAGCAATGAACATTAATAAAACAAAATGAAATTGAAATTCTGAAACTTATGAAATAATCGTCACATAAATGTGTTTTAGATGATAAGGTTGAAGTAAAAACCTGATTCAGAAAAGCATTAGAGTTTCTTATCAGCTTTATGGTTATTTTATTTGTGTATGTTTTAAAAAAAAAAATAAACAGTGTAAGTAAGTTAGAGAATAAAAACGAACGAATAAAGAAACAAACAAATAAGTAAAGAAATAAACAAAAATAATACACTGATGAATAAATAAATAAAATGAAACAAACAGACCAACAAATAAGTAAATAAATAAAGAACAAACAAACAAACGAATAGACAAAAAAACAAATAAAAAAAAATAAATAAAAACAAAACAAAACAAAACAAAACAAAACAAACAAAACAAACATTTCTAAACAGTTAGAAGAAAAGGGGAAAATATGAACTAAAAATACGAAATAATTATAAGATCTTTTTCTTAAGTTTTGATCGAAGATAACCACATCAATGGAGCATGTTTGAATTATATCGTTTAACTGAATCTCGGAGATCTCCGAGTGAACCGAAACAACCCGAGCGAAGTCAAACTATTAACGAAAATAATGATACGCTTAAAACGTTATCGTTCAACACCAGTCTAATGTAGATGTGCAGACGACAGGTGGAAATTAGATTGCGGTGTACGAAATATAAATAAAATAAATAAATAAATAAATAAATAATAGGAATATGTGAACAACGAAGAAAATATGTATGTATTTATTTATTTATTTATTATTGACCATGATGATGATAATGATAGTTATTATTATTATTATTATTATTATTATTATTATTTTTTATTATAATTATTATTATTATTATTATTATTATTATTATCATCATTATTATTAAAAATTGAAGATTTAAATAAAATGAATAATGAAAAATAAAAATACTAATGTATTAATTCGGGAACGTGTATCTGCCAGTTACGTCACATTTTATCTTCTTCTTAAACGTCTGTGAAATGTACATAAAGTCTGACCTAAATGTCAAGTGAATGACGTAACACAGTCAACGTAACATTAATAAAATATTACGTTTTATAGCAGGAGTCAAAATTTAATGAACAAAGCCATGAATATAATGTTCAATAAGAAGTTTATTTTTAATGATCAGCAGAAAAAAAAAAAAAAAATGGAAAAGAAATATGTAATAATCTGCGCATGCGTTTTTTTCCCCATGTGTGTCTCGGAGACATAATGGTGTGTTTGAATGTGTAATAAAAATAATATTACATCTGTTATCAATACATATTACTTTTATAACCCTCCTGTCAGATAATGGTTACATAGAATTTTGCACAAATCAATACAAATTGTGTTCTGCTAGAGCAATATATACGTTTGTTTTATTGTGGGTTATTTTTTGTTGGTTTTTGGTTCTTTTCTTTCTTTGTTTCTAATGTTTTTTTTTTTTTTTTTTTTTTTTTATATATATATATATATTTTTGTTAAATTTTCCTTCTGTTCTTTTCTTTCTTTATCTATCTATCTATCTATCTATCTATCTATCTATCTATCATTTATCTATCCATGTATCTATCTCTATCGATCTATCTATCGGTATGTTAATTTATCTGTAAATCATCTCTCTCTCTCTCTCTCTCTCTCTCTCTCTCTCTCTCTCTCTCTCTCTCTCTCTCTCTCTCTCTCTCTCTCTCTCTCTCTCTCTCTCTCTCTCCATATTAACATAGATATATATTTACTTTCTTTAGCATCTCACAAACTGTCAGTGTGTATACACGACATGTTTCACACACTTTCAGATTTGTCAGTGCGTTGCCACACACGTGCACCTTCATACGCCGCATTTTTTCGTTTGACTGGTATGTTGAAATAAGGAATTACACGAAAATAGCACGATCGTTAACAACACGAGAACGAAACAAGACAGCAACCAATTATGAGAGAGAGAGAGAGAGAGAGAGAGAGAGAGAGAGAGAGAGAGAGAGAGAGAGAGAGAGAGAGAGAGAGAGAGAGAGAGAGAGAGAGAGAGAGAGAGAGAGAGAGAGAGAGAGAGAGAGAGAGAGAGAGATGGCTATCTCAAAGATCGGTATTAGCTGCGCAGCTGATATTACATGGACATTACTAGACTAACTTCTGTATCAGGACGTAATTGAATTAGTTTATCTGGAGATTTCGCTTCTTCACAGAGTTCACTGATCCGGACGATTCTGCAGGAAATCTCTCCAACACATCGCGGTGTCGTCTGCCACTAATACCAGCAAACCAGTGCAGCCGAGTCGCAAATTAGCGCGTGTCCAAATCGAATTGGCGAGAGTTCGCCGAGCGGAATTTGCCGATTTGCGACGTTTCGTGGAAAAACGAAAGACGAGTAATTGAAAAGACGAGTCTTTGTGAAGCTATTTTGAAGAAGTCGTGAACCGTCGAGACCGTTTATTTTTGTTTGAATAGTGATCACTAGTAAGTAGAAATGACGTAAAGGTTTATTTTAGTTTAGTAGTAGTAGCAGCAGTAGTCGTAGTAGTAGTAGCAGTAGTAGCAGTAGTGATATTAGCAGTAGTAGTAGCAGTAGTAGCAGCAGCAGTCGTATTAGTAGTAGCAGCAGTAGTAGTAGTAGTGATATTAGCAGTAGTGGTAGCAGTTTGGAACTAGTGTTAGTAACGGCAGTGCAGTTGTAGTAGAAATAAGATTAGCAGTAATAATGAAAACGTTGAAGATGTACAGGAGTAACAACAACAACAACAACAGCAACAACAATAAAAATAACAGTAGCAGAAATAATATAAATTATTATTATAATTATAACAACAACAACAACAACAACAAGACAACTGACAACATTTCAAAATCAACAGCAAATGTAGCAGCAACTGCGGTGGTGGTAGCTGTAATACTAACACTAACCGTAGTAGCTGTAGGTTGTTGTCGTTGCTGTAATAATGTTGTCGTTTTTGTAAAATTTATTAAAGCTGCAACAGCCTCAGCTGTGGTAGTTGCTGTTAATGTAGTACATGTCGTTGTTGTTGTAAAAGTCGCAGATGTTGATTTTTTGTTTTTTAATTCTAATTCTGAGAATGCGGTGTCGTAGTTACAGTATTATTTTCTTTGTGTCAGCTGACGTCATAATTAAAAGAAATATATATTTTTTCTAATTTGTATTTTATATCGAATTCTTTTATATCGAGTTTTTTTATGTCGAAATGTTTAGATACGAAACAACTTGATGATCATATTTCTTGCTTTCCTATTTTTCGCGGAAATGTTTTATTTTTATTTTTTTTATTTTTTTCTAACACACGAATTCTTCTAAGAGACACTGAAAGAAAGGAAAAGAGAAACTGAGAGAGAGAAAAAGAAAGACAGAGAAAAAGAGAGATGGGCAGAATGAGAGACAGATAGAGAGAGTGAATGGATGAAAGTATATGTGTGTGTTGTGTGTGTGTGTGTGTGTGACAGAGAGAGAGAGAGAGAGAGAGAGAGAGAGAGAGAGAGAGAGAGAGAGAGAGAGAGAGAGAGAGAGAGAGAGAGAGAGAGAGAGAGAGAGGATATGTGTATATATATATAAATATTTAGGCGGATAGTTCAACAGGGCACATTACAAACATAAAATATTTAAACTTGCTTTCCATACGTCTGGAAATTATAATAAATATGGATATCCCAGATCGTTATTTCGGTTTCGTCCGCCCCAAGCGTGTAATGTGATAAATATAATAACAGGATTAATTACGCACTAATTTCGTCCGAAGTTGAAATAGGAACTGATATGCAGTTGGGTCGTATTACTAGTCTGGTTCATATTAATTAATTTTACAGACCTTCGCATATTAAACATCGCAACCTGGAAAAGACTCACGCACGCACGCACGCACTCACACACGCACGCACGGCACACACACACACGCACGCACGCACGCACGCACAGGCTTACGCACTGAAATGCACACAACCGAAACAGTCTGACATTGATGCCTACAAATATCTGCAAACGCAAACATACGCACGCACACACGCACATGCACAGACACATAAATGAATATAAACACCTATAAATATCAATTTACTGTTGTCATTACCAGATATAAAACAAACACATAAACACACATATACATACATTTATATGTTACGCTAAAGTACTACACACACACACATACATACACACATACATATATACATACATACATACACACGTGGAAAAAAATAACACGTACATATTACATGCGTTTACAAATGCACACATTCCGAATTTCACCTATAAACAGTAACAAAATAATAAATTTCGTCACTACAACAAACTATGTTTCCACAAAAACAAATAATTTTGAATAGTTACTCACCACTCGCACGTGCTGCTCACCTACTGCTCACGTTTCGTACCTGCAACGTACTTCGATACTTCTCTCTCATGTTAGCTGGGAAGATCTTCTTAGCTAAAAGTTTCCTCGCCTCACTAGGAATACCTGGAGAAAACAAGAAAACTTACACGTCAGAAAAATCCACTGGGATAGAGCTGCGGGATTAAACTGCTAGGCGTGAAGATTGGCAGGTCGCTGGATCGAGACTCGAAAGCGGATGATATTAAAAAAATATATATATTTTTAGGGATTACCTTCTAACATTTTAACACTTTTTATTAATGTGTAGAAATTTCTGTGTGTGTTAATTTATTTTTCTTTGTTTCTTCTTGTCTCTAATTAATATTAATTAATTTAATCGTGTCTTACTCAGATCGATATTCATCGATCGACTGCCCATGAAAGGCGTGCTAGAACATTCGCAGGATGTGTGTATTGTTGCGATTTTTCATTCACTGTTTTATTTAGTATGTCTTACAAACTACAACAGTAGGTGACTCAGTAATAATAGAAAGAACAATAAATAAATAAATAAATAAATAAATGTCACCAACGGCATCTTCAATAACAATAACAACAACAACAACATGATTTAACCTTAGACGTAGAGAGACAGACAGAGAGAGAGAGAGAGAGAGAGAGAGAGAGAGAGAGAGAGAGAGAGAGAGAGAGAGAGAGAGAGAGAGAGAGAGAGAGAGAGAGAGACAGAGATAACAGACAGAGAGAAAGAGAGAGATATTTAGATATACATATGTATGTATGTATGTATGTATGTATGTATGTATGTATGTACATATGTATGTATATTTGTATGTATGTATGTATGTTACATGTGTGTATGTATGTATGTATGTAATATTTATGTATGTATGTATCTATGTAAGTATATATCTGTCTATCTATATTTGTTTGTCTCTCTATCATTCTAAATAATATTGCAGTAGACACAGACGTCTGTTTGAAAACGCCTCACTAATTAATCCAGTCTATTCAGCAATTTATTTAAACACGCGTTTTATTGTTTATTAATGTAAGCTCATTGATACAAATCGACTAACACGATATTTTGAGCACACAAAGCATTTCCTAGCTGTAAATAAGTAATGACGTAGTTAACTAGTCTGTGAATAAGTAATAATACATTGATGTAGTTCAAGGTCAGCCAGCAGTCACGACACTGAGTGTATTCTCCCACTTGTTACACGTCCCACTTTGTTCGCGCCGTATTTGCTACATTCCTGTCAGTTACAGTGCTATGTGTTGTAAGTTCCATTTCTTATATTTGTTATGCCCCTATCTATTATTCGTTCCAACTGATACCCACCACTTTTTATTTAGTACGCATGTGGTATCATACTATTTGTATACAATCTATGTTCTCCATCAGCTCCATTTAAACATTCCCGTTTGTTGTATGCTCTCTCTATATATATGTATCTCTCTGTATCTCTCCATCTTTATCTTTCTCTCTCTCTCTCTCTCTCTGTCTCTCTCTCTCTCTCTCTCTCTCTCTCTCTCTCTCTCTCTCTCTCTCTCTCTCTCTCTCTCTCTGTCTGTCTGTCAGTAAATATACAAAGACACAGTTTATTCTCTATGTATGTATTATTGCGAGGATTGTGCCTGGCACTTTCCACGGTGCATTCGAGTCGTCTTTTTTTTTTTTTTTTTTATCTGTTTTATTTATTTATTTACCCGAATAATGTTCATGATGTGTAATCAGCTTTATTACAAACCGTTTCTCCTTTTTCCTGCATAACCAATGCAACGCGATGAAGTCATCAAAACGACTGAACTTGCAGTTATGAAAACACTTTTCGAGCTTTCGGCCAACACAAACAAAATATCAAACTATTATCCACAAACATTAACCTTCCACGCCGAAATGTGTAGGCATTAGGGGCAGATAAGTCATGTTTTCGTAAATAAATAATGGAACTCTTTAGTTCCGGAACACAGATGCGCCATATTTCATGCCAGGCGAAGGGTAATATTTTCTCAACGAAATGTGTTCGACAGAATTCGCTGAGGTAATGGCTACAACGAAATTGCAGATATTTTCATTTTTTTTTTTTGGAAGAAAAAAAACAGGAAAACAACAAATAGTTTTTTTATTAACCGGAAGAGGTGGGAACACTGTACGATTGATGAATTCTCAGAAAGAATGAACTGCAAACAATGAACAGATGATTTCTTGTTGCTAGGATACGAATGCACAATAAAACAAAAAATATATAAAAATAATAAAAATAAAAATAAAAATAAAAAGGGACGACACAATTTAATGAAAAGGTGATGTATAATTCGCGACTTTGGAAACGCAACCTAGAAATGTATTCATGACTTCTTTCTTTATTTATTTATTTTTAACAATGATTATCGTCATCATCAGTGTTTTCATTAAGCTTTGGTTGTTCATATAACTATTTTATGTGTATATAAATAACAAACAAACAAACAAATAAATAAAATAATAATAATAATAATAATAAACACGTTTTGAACGAGGTAGGAGAACCAGAAAATAAACCGACCAACTGATTAACAGACAGACAAAGAAACTGACAGACAAGAAAATACTAACATAAGCAGAGATACATAGAAAATCAGACAGACAGAGAAAAAGACACACAAACAAAACCGCAAAAAACAACAAAAAAACAAAAAAAAAATAAGATAAAAAACTGTCGATATAAAAAGAAGACAACATATTAATTAACAAACTGATCACATTAGTCAAACACTCCCCATCACCATCCCTCCAAACAAAAGAAATTTTCACTCGGTAATATAAAGGCGTATTTTGAACTCGCTTTAACTGCTGGGTGGGGGGGGGATGTTTGTCGAATCATCGCACCAACACTTGTAATAAAAACAGGATAAAACAGTTAGCACGGCAGACATTTTTGTTTTGTTTTTCACGTTAATCAGCTTACTGGAGTTTTTTGCGATTAATTTGATTCTGAAAGTGATGTATTATGTAGAGGACTGTGGGATGAGACAGCTGGAGTGAGAGAGACAGACAGAGACAGAGAGAACTACTAAAAAAAAAAATTGAGACAGAAAGAGAGAAACTTGTCTATTTAGAAGAAGAAAAATATAAGATAACATAAGTTTGTTAACCAGTCTACTACTTTACTACTTTATTTATTTATTTATTTATTTATTAAAATGTTTATTTGTTTACTTATCTATGTCACGACTACTATTTATTTAATTAATATGTGTTTGTTTCTAATTTTTGTTTGTTTAACATTTTGAGAAGTAAATTGAAAACTCAATGACTGAGAAAAACTGAAACAAAAGACTTTTTTAAGCACCGAAGACGTTAAACACGTGTACACATTTGAGCACAAATGAAAAAAAAAATCAATACAAAAAATCAATACAAAAAAAAATAAAAACATTCCACACTATTTTATTGAATCTGACAAATAGTAACATTATTTTCAGTCAAACACTATATATATGAAAAAAAAAAATAAAAAAAAAAAAAAAAAAAAAAAAGTGACGAGTATTTTAAGAAAATATTTAAATGGGAGGTTTTAAACTTTCTACTTTCCAAAATAACTTTTGTTTAAAATAAGACTGCTGATAGGTTCGCTTTATGTTACGTTCCAGCATAAAGCTGTTTTCACACTGTGCGATTTCTTATAACATCACAAGCCAAGGTGAGCTTAAACTGTTTCATTTGACCTTCATCTTCGACTTATTCATTTTCATTTTTTATTCTTACATTTCTTTTCTTATTTCTTTCTTTCTCCCTTCTTCTTCCTATTATGATTAACAGATTATTATTATTATTATTATTATTATTATTATTATTATTATTAATTACATACTAGTGCAGCAAAATATTCAGTAACTAAAACGAAGAACAAAGCTGCAACATCACAAAAACTGTCGTAGAAGAATAATCGTATTAAAGTATACAGCAAACAAAAAGAATTTTAGTGTATAAAGCGTTGTAACTGAACTTGTAATATCACAAGAGATAACTACTTTACAACCACAGTAACGACTACAACAACTACAAAAAAACAAACAAAAAACAAAACAAATTAAATAAAATAATAATTGTCTTGTCTAAGAGAAAATACGACATAAGTTTGTTTTGCCAGTCTCCTTTATTTATTTAATTTATTTATTTATTTATTTAAATGTTTCTTTGTTTGCTTATCTATGTATTTATTTATGTGTTTGTTTTTGTTTGTTTGTTTGTTTGTTTGTTTCTCTCTTTCACGTTTTACAGCGGCAGTACTAACAGTCGGTGGAGTATAAGATAACAACGATAAGTCATGCAGTGTGAAATTGGCTTTATTCCATAAAAAAAAACTTTCTTGCAAGCCTTATTTTAACGACTTCTCTGAATTAAAACAAAACTCCATCCCCCCCACACACAACAGAATAACAACAACACAACACACACACAAAAAGAAACACAAAAAAAAAAAAAAAAAAAAAAGAAAGAAAAACAAGCTAACGAATTTCATTGATAAGGGACATACCACACGCGCGTGCTTCTCTTGGTAGTTGAAATAACAGTGAAAAGAAAAGATATTTAGAAAAGGTCTCGATAATCGAGGTTTATCTCTGGCAGTTCTAAACTTGGTACAATTAGTCTCGCTAAGATAAGATGCAACAGGTAAGAAGGTTAAGAAAGAAAAAAAAAGAAGAACAATAACAAAACCATTAGTAAAAGGAAAAAGAGAAAAAAAGAAAGAAAAAAAGAATACAAATCAACAGTCAGAGAGAGAGAGAGAGAGAGAAAGAGAGAGTGCAAAATTATTCAGAAAGTGTTTACAGTTACTGGTGTATATATATCAATATATATATAGATATATATATGAATGTGTGTTTGTGCATGCCAGTATGCATATTTGTATTATTTACGAGTAACTGTAAACACTTTCTGAAACTTTTTGCACTCTCTCTCTCTCTCTCTGAAGAACATCGTTTTATATATATACATACATACATATATACACACACATGTACGCATATGCACGCATGCAGGCACACCACACACGATCACCCTTAGACACACAAATATACATAGGTACATGTACACGCATACACATACATAAATACACTCATACATACATTCATACGTACATACATATGTACATGCATACTTATATACACGTATACATACATACATATACACATACAAACACACACACACACACACATAAACGTACACACAAATACAGACACACCCACATACATATATACATGCGTACACACACACATACATACTTACACACGCATACCTACACGCATAAATATACGTGTATATATATATACTTACTGTTTCTTATATATTGACCGAAACATGCATAAACCCACAAAGAACGAAAGCGATTAAAAAGGAAACTTAAAGAAAGAAAGAAAGAAGAAGAAGAAGAAGAAGAAGAAGAAGAAGAAGAGAAAGAGACAGAGAAAGAAGACGATAGATAAAGAAACAGAATAAAAGCTAATCTAAGTCTGATTAAAACCTGAATTTCGTATCAGTGTGAACTTTCCAGTGACTTTTGCACGATGTTCTGTGTTTTGTTTTAACCTCTTTCTCTTTGTCTCCTTGCACTGAAACACTAAACCATAATGGAAGGAGAAGAAGATAAAAAAAAAAAAAAGTTTATAAAATGAAAAAATTAGGCAGGAGGTGATAAAAATAAAGGTCACTAAATGATTACTATTGACCGAAATCATTTGAATTCTTCGCTTTTCTTTTTATTTTGTTTTGTTTTGTTTTATTTATTTATTAATTTGTTTATTTGTTAATTTGCTTGTTTGTTTGTTTGTTTGTTTGTTTGTTTGTTTGTTTGCTTGCTTGTTTATTTATTTATTGAACTTTATTTTTCATTCATTATTATTATATTTTTTGTTTAATATGACATTATTTTCTGACTTTATTTTGTATTATCCTCAAAGCAAAAAGGCTTATTTATTATTATCTTTTATCTTTGTTATTTATTTATTTATTTTTTATTATTTTTATGACTTTAATCTAAAAGAATGTTGGAAAAAAATAGCATTTTATATATATATATATATTTATTTTTATTTTTATTTTTTTTCAATTGACATTATTCTGTAAATCTGTTATTTACGTCTATAGATAAAAGAAAAAAAAGGGGGTGCGGTAAGTACAAATAAATTAAAAAGAATTGAGGTATTTTTATACAAGGCGACTACAAAGATTTATTTCAGAATAATATCATTTTATTTGCCAACATGTCGTCAATCCAGATAACCCTTTAGAAAAGTTCAGATTCTTCATCTGTTTTATCTTTAAAATGTCTTTGCTCTATTTAATAATTACTATTTATTTATGTATGTATTTATTTATTTATTTATTTTAAAGACTAGCAGCAAAATGTATATATGTGTGTGACCCTTTCCTGTTTGTCTGTGTGTTTGTGTGTGTATGAGAGAGAGAGAGAGAGAGAGAGAGAGAGAGAGAGAGAGAGAGAGAGAGAGAGAGAGAGAGAGAGAGAGAGAGAGATTTAGTTATAATTATAACTATAGTCATACTTCAACAAATCTTTGCTTTTATGTAAATTCTTAAACGGACAATTGTGACGTCACGATAACGTTACGAAATACCACGATATTATTCAGCTGGGAAGCAAACAGACATTGTAATGTTAAAAAAAGCAACCAAAAAAAACCCCACTTAATAAACTGATCTTACATACAGCTTCAAGGCACATAATTTTATGACACATTGAAAGACAAATGACATAGTGAAGTATTCAAATATCAAAGGGACATAATCCATTAAAAATAAATTTAAAAATAAATAAATAAATAAATAAATAAATAATAATAATAATAATAATAATAAGAAGAAGAAGAAGAAGAAGAAGAAGAAGAAGAAATAAATAAATAAATCTTATTTATCTGTTAGCTTATTTTATTATGAAAACATGTATAAATGAGAGAGAGAGAGAGAGAGAGAGAGAGAGAGAGAGAGAGAGAGAGAGAGAGAGAGAGAGAGAGAGAGAGAGAGACAGACAGACAGACAGACAGACAGACAGAGAGGCGTTTAGTGATTCTTATTTTGTTTGTCATAAAAATGAAAGACCTGTAGCCATTAAACAACAACAACAACAACAACAACAATAATAACAATGACAACAACAACAACAGTAATAACAGCGACAACAGCCGTTACAATGCCAGCAGTAGCAACAACAGCAACAACAACAACAACAACAACTGAAAAACACTTACAAAGCTCTGCATCACGGCTGTTACTTAAGTGCACGTTAAAACATTTGATAATTGCTTTGACAATGAAAACCAAATATAGACAAAACAGATATTGATTCTTGGCTTGTGACAGACTTAATAGAGCGTGACCGTATCTTTTGTAACATCGTTATTTTACAAGATCGAACAGAAGTAGAAGTGAAATAAAAAATAAATAAATAAATAAAAAATAATAATAATAATAATAATAATAATAATAATAAAATAGATTAAAATAAAATAATGTAAAGTAAAGTAAAGTAAAACAAAGTAAAATGAAATAAAATAAAATAAAATAAAAAAATAAAATAAAAAAGTAAAATAAAGTAAAATAAAAAGTGAAATAAAATAAAATAAAATAGATTAAAAAAATGGAAATAAAAACAAACAAAAAAAAATATATATATATATATATAAAGTGAAGTAAAATAAAATAAAAAAAGAAGAAGAAAAATAAATGAAAAAAAAAAAAAAAAATTAAAAAGATAAAAAATAAAGATAGAAAGATGGAAACAGATGAAAGAAGAAGGAAATAATTCTGAATGAAGTAGGAAAAATAAGGCGGTAAACACAAAAATCATAAACAAATACTGAAATTAGTAAAAATGAGAAGAATGAAAGAGAAAAGAAAGAAGAAATGACATGAAATCAAAGAAAAAAGATATAACGAAAGAAAACAAGAACAAAAAACAAAATAAATGTTTTTTAAGCAGAACACTATATTCTGCATATTTTCTACAAACGACAGAAAAATGACGTAAAAAGATCAAAGAAAACTTTGATGACGTCAGAGGTAAAAACGAAAGCGGCAACATGAAGGATGTCACTAGTTCATACCGCTATCTGATGATAAAGTTAATCATTCTGGTGTCTTTCGCGGTTTATGCACGTTTGTCGTAGACTCACCTTTTAATCAATTCGTCTGCCATTTCTGCTTGGCACGTGAATCGATATTTACGTTACATGAATAATCTACAAAATGTCTATGTGTGAGAGAGATATTCAGGTCAAGTGAAGGTCAAGGGTCAGAGGTGAACGTGACTGGAAGGTTTCCTATCTCTCTGTGAGATAAAACTTGAAAGGTCCGTGTAAAAATGATGTTAAACGTCACGTCCGCAGTAATGTATATCTAACTTTATAAAATATTTTATTTTGGTGCTGTGGAAGTGCAGGATGATGAAGATGATGATGATGATTATATTTATGATAGTGATGATGATGATAGTAGTAGTAGTAGTAGTAGTAGAAGTAGTAGTAGCAGCAGCAGCAGCAGTCCAGGAAAAGTAATAGTATTAGTACAGAGTATAATTAGTAGCATAGTATAGTAGCAATAACAGTAGCAATAATACAATAAATATACAAGTACAGTGCAGTACAGCATAGTATAAGTAAAGTATAGTTTAATTTAGTATACTGAAGTATAATTCAGCATAGTGTAGCATAGTGTAGCATAGTGTAGTATGGTATAGAATAGCAGAGAAGAGTATAGTATAGTATAGTATAGTATAGTACAGTACAATATAGTGTAGTATAGTATAATATAGTATGGTACAGTATAACAAAGCATAGTACAGAATAGTGTAATATAGTCAAGTATAGTATAGTACAGAGTAGTACAGTATTGTACAGTACAATACAATACAGTATAGTATAGTTTAGTGTAGTATAGTATAGTATAGCAGAGTATAGTATAGTATGGTAGAGTATTGTTTTCTATAATATACTATAGTAGAGCATAGTATAGTACAATACAGTACAGCATAGTCATGAATATTATAGTACATCAAGTATAGTATAGTACAGTATAGTATAGTACAGTGCAGTCTAGTACAGTACAGTATTATGTTGTATGAACATAGTATTATATAGTATAGTATAGCATAGTATAATACAGTACCGTATATTATAATATAGCATATCATAGTATAATACAATACCGTATATTATAGTCAAGTATACTATGGTATAGTAGTTTCTCTCTCTCTCTCTCTCTCTCTCTCTCTCTCTCTCTCTCTCTCTCTCTCTCTCTCTCTCTCTCTCTCTCTCTCTCTCTCTCTCTCTCTCAGACTTACATTTTCCACTTTCATCTTGTTGCCCTCTTATCTACAAATTATTATTATTATTTTTTTTTTTTGTTTCCAGTTGTAAGAGATATGTTTTGAAAACTGCACTGGTTTACCCTGCAGTTGTTTTCAACAGCCCGTGCAGTTAAGTAGCTGCATGTTCGCAGCTCTTGAAACGTTAATTATACCATGGAATGTTCACAACGTCAATACGTCATAACGTACCAGATCTGCACGTAACGAGTCATTTACCAGACTGGCGGCTCGGTTTATATTAAAACAATGAGTCAGTGTGAGCAGTTCACAGATTCACTCACACTGCAAGGTTCGTAGGTTAGCGTGTCGTGTGGTGTTAGTTTG
>CM022675.1:13511516-13521516 GCA_012295275.1 Chrysomallon squamiferum
CACCTTGAAATATATGTTTATAAATTTAAATAATATACCATTATTTATTGCATCAGTAATACTGGTCTTACAGTTTTGAATTCTTATGCCAAAATATTACAGAAAATAAATAAATAAATAAATAAATAGTTATGATTTTAATCCTTTCTAATCGCATCGTTAGAAAACATCGCTAAAGTCAGATCTTATTCCCGCACGTCGAATACGTCAATCTGATTATGACGTCATTAGCTTCGTGTCATGGCGCTCCGGTGCCAGTGTGTTTGATTTCTGTGTAAAAAACGACGTACAGTACACGGGGTCACAGATACGAGATTAGATCAGGACTGAGACTGTGTGTGAGAGGTCAAGATACGTTCTGACCTCCGAGTATCAATCACACAGACTAAATGAAAAGACGTAACATGAGATGAAAAACTGTGATTTCCAAAGTTTATTTCACCTCCGATGTGGCGTACGTATCTCTATATCTTTTTTTATTTTTATTTTTTTTTTTTAAATTCTCTCTCTCTCTCTCTCTCTCTCTCTCTCTCTCTCTCTCTCTCTCTCTCTCTCTCTCTCTCTCTCTCTCTCTCTCTCTCTCTCTCTAATTACAAATATTCACTTTTGAATGACAAAACGAGAGCAGAGAACGAAATTGAAAGAGAGTAAAAGACAAAAAGAATTTTAAAAAGATATAATTATAATAAATAACAAAACTGATAATAATAATAATAATAATAATAATAATAATAATAATAATAATAATAATAATAATAATAATAATAATAATAATAATAATAACAGTAAAAACAACAGCAATAATAATAATAATAATAATAATAATAATAATTTAACTTACCAGATTATTTAGTAACATCAGATCATCAACATAAGTTACCAGACTTGTGCACAAAGTTGGTGTTTGTTAGTTTTTTCCGCTGGTAATAAATTCAGCTGGTATGTTTAGAGTTGTGTACACTTAGTATTCCAACTTTTTCATAGAAACAACAGTTTGAGAATAACCTGAAAAGTAAATAAAACAAAAATAGTATTGTAAAAAAAAGAAGAAGATAAAATGAACTTCTAATAATAACAACAACATATTCAATAACAACAAACAACAATAACCTAATAATAATAATAATAATAATAATAATAATAATAATAGCAACAGCAGCAAGCATTAAAGTAATGACAGTAGCAATAACAATAACAGTATTATAATTCTGTTACTGCTATTACTACTACACAACCACTACTACTAAGAAGAAGTAGAACAAGAATAAATAAGAAACAAAAATGAGAGAAATAAAACAGTGCTTCATGAAGAAAGATAACAGAAAAGAAAAAATGAAATGATAAAGAGGAAAAAGTTAAGATAGACAGAAAGAAACAGGAAAACAAAATAAAATAAAAATAAAATATGAAAGCAAAAGACAAGAAGAACTCAAAGGATATAAAATAAATACCTACATAACACATCTCTGAAAACACAAAATGCTTGTAACGAAACTCTTCACTTACTGTCTTATGAACCAAAGAAAAAAAAAAAAAAAAAAATACATAATTTGAAAACAAATCTAAATATGTTATCGATGGATGATGGTTTGGGGATTTATGTCTGATATAAAAGCGAGCAAAGGAATGAGATTCCAGCTGGGAATGGTAAAATTAACTTCGTTATAACAGTTCCGATGTCGAGAGAGATCAGAGAGAGAGAACAAGACAGACAAACACACACGTGTCTCGACTTACTGTTCATTGTACGAACTGGGTTTAAATATCAAGTGTTTTCTTTATTTCTTTATTCTTTTATTTTTAATGTTTTAATTTCTATATATAAACATTTTGTTGTTGTAGTTGTTGTTAATTAATGATTTACACCCAGCCACATACATATATATATATATCTATATAGGTATGCAGGGGAGTCAATATCTGTATGTGTTTATATTTATGGGAAATAAAGGTGGAAAAATACAACCGTGTTATTTAGTTGATAATTACTTGTAATTTATTTATTTATTTATTTAAAGGAAAAGAAAGAGAAAGTGTAACACTCACACACACAAACACAGAGAGAGAGAGAGAGAGAGAGAGAGAGAGAGAGAGAGAGAGAGAGAGAGAGAGAGAGAGAGAGAGAGCATGATGAGTGAAATCGGCTGTCAGATTCTCTCTGGAAAGTCATGTTGTTAATGAAAATCTTGCAGATTATTAATTTCTATAATCTATTTATTTTTGTTCTGTTTCTCGGGAATCTGCACCAAACTGAACCATGAAATCTCGCACATCTGACTCACCCCATACTTGAATTTCAGTCATGCGTGACCGTGAGTCTGTGTGCGTCTGCGTCCGAGTGCAAATCACTCCCAGTGACTGCATGCACGTGTAACTTTGTCTATCTGTACGTGCACTGACACGTGCATGTTTGCGCACCATCCTGCTCCTTTCGTAACTAAGGTTACAGTTACTGTTTCGCTGTTCAGACGTCACGTGACATGTAACATTTCCACCTGCTGCTCTTCGTCTGCTTCCGCTTTCTGATTGGGTGAATGTTGATAAATAAAACAGTGAAATTATTCTATTTCTTATTTGCGTCGGCTCATTGCACCTGTGTCTGTACAAACACACAGGTCCACATCCAGCCATTTTAAAGAGGGGTGCTTTTGTTCCAGTTTCGTGTGATGTTATTTTTTTTTTTTTTTTTTTTTTTTTATTATTATTATTATTATTATTATCGTTGTTTTTGGTGTTTTTTTTTTTTTTTTTTTTTTTTTCTTAGAAGATGAAAATAAATTTTCCCGGATGTAGGGCTGTGGTAAACAGGGAGGTGTGTCTGGGAGTGCAAACAAAATGAAATGGTAGAGATTTTTTTCACGTGATGAATAATTAAAACGATGTATGAAGATTTATTAAAATTAATCCCGCTTTTTTTTTTTTTTCATTTCAAAGAAGTGATTTTGGAGTGATATATATATATACACACACACACATATGTATATGTATGTATGTATGTATTTATGTATGTATGTATGTGTGTGTGTTTATATATATGTGTATATATATATATATATATATATTTATGTGTGTGTGTGTGTGTATGATTGTATATATCTATATCTATATATATATATGTGTGTGTATGTATGTATATATCTATATATATGTATGTATGTATATATATATATAAACTCCCATTCGTACGATGACATTTATATTGCCAGACAGACTTACACACATACAACAAAACAAACAGATATCTATTAACTCTGAACTTCAGACCTTTTACAAACCGCAAAGATCACGCGATGTAAAAAAAAACGTGCGTACATTACACAAAAATGTAAAAAAAATGAGTGTTTAAACAGACATCAACTGGTTTTGTCAATTTGAACAGACAGGAACTTTAGACTAGAAAATTGTACACTTACTTCTCGAGTGCAGTGAAAGATGAAGCTGTTAGCCTAACGACAGGAAAGTTATTACGAAGGCTACAGTGAACATCGTCCAATTGTTTAACGTACTTTAGAAGTAATTTGCTTTCTCCTGTGTGTGGGTGAATTAAAATTGGGGGAAAAAAATTTAAAAATGTTTAGTAAAATGTTCTTCTCAAACACGCTATTGTTATTCGTTGTTATTAAAATTTCTAATACGTTCATGAATTTTTAACTGTTTTTAAAATACATATTAGAAATTTTTTGTTTTGTTGTTGTTGTTGTTGTTGTTGTTTATTTGTTTATTTATTTGTTTTGTTGTTATTTTATTTTATTTTTATTTCTTATTTGTGTTTGTTTTGTTTTGCTTTTTGTTTGAGTTTTATTTTTATTTTTGTTTTTGTACTTTTTTATTTTATTTTTTTATTTTTTTTTAATATTTAAATGTTTGAATACAATTCATAAAATAATTTTTATCGACTTTTTCATGGTCTTTTCTGTTTAAAATTTTCGATAAACATAGCTTTTTTTTAATAGCTGGCTCTGAACCGAATCGAGTCAAGGATCTTCCAGCTATAAAACAAAGTCTTAACCAGACATCTCGTGTTTACAACGTGTTTACTGTACACTGTAATTAACTATTAACTTTTTCTATCTTTTTTTTCTAAATTAAGTAAAGTGTAATGTGGATACGTCTGGTAGGAAATTTTAGGAAATATTTACCTCGGTTTGACATTTGCTCCTTAATTGTACTTGCTGTTTTACGAAGGTGTTATTAAAAAAAAAATTACCCAGCAGCCTGTGTTCCTATTACACTTGGCATTTGCCAAGGAAACTCATTCAATTAAGCTGCAACGTTTATCGAGACTAACCGGAAGTGACGTTTTAACCGGTCGCCATTCCATGGCGAAATGAAGTTTGGTGTTAAATAAGAAAGTAACAAAAAAAAAAAAAAAAAAACAAAAAAAAGAAATAAAAAATAAAAAATGAAGACAGCTACTTCCGAAAAGGGTATTTATTCAGCGAATTAAATGAACCACAGTGTAATTTACCTTCGTTTTAACAGATAATTTCAACTTAGGCAAACAACGCTACCGTCTTTAAATAAGTCATCGTTAATTTCGACACTGCGCGCGCAAAAGGATTAAAAGTGGCTCAGTCTGTTGGTTACGAAATGTCAGAATTCAGAAAGCAAAAAAAGAAACGTACATACGGACGGACTAACGCGCCAAGAAAGAAGACAGAAAAGGAGAGATGAAAGGAATTACGAATCTGTTAAGTAAGAAGTGTTACGTGCATTAAAGTGGTGCGTTACACGTCAAAGTTAGAAAGCAAAAGAGACAGAGAGACGGACGGACTAACTCCCTCCAGACAAAGAAAACGAAAAACACCCATGCAAATGAAAAAGAAAAAAGTTAACAATCAGATAAGCCTCTACAGAATGGTTACCTGTGACACAGTGTTGAGTTACACGACACTTAATGTAAGATTCCTTCTTGCCCTTTGCTGTTGTTGTTGTTGTTGTTATTTTTTATTATTATTATTGCTATTATTACTATTATTATTATTCCTATTATTATTATTATTATTATTATTATTATTATTATTATTATTATTATTATTATTATTATTATTATTATTATCGCTATTATTATTATTATTATTATTATTATTATTATTATTATTATTATTATTATTATTATTATTATTATTATTATTTTTATTATAATTATTATTGCTATTCTTATTATTAATATTATGATTATTACTATTTCAATTATTGTTATTTTTATTACTATTATTATTATTATTATTATTATTATTAATATTATTATTATTATTATTTCAATTATAGTTATTATTATTACTAGTAGTAGTAGTAGTAGTAGTAGTAGTAGTATTGCTGTTCTTGTTCTCCTTGTTGTTATTGTTGTTTTAACCTTTACGTTATGTTATATATTTTTCTCAGAGTTATTATATACGGAGAGATAACTTAAAGTCAAAACATAAATGTATTAATATAATTCTACATCGTTAAAAACTAGGTTAATATTCCGGTCAATACAAGTTTATAACACTCGACTATAAAATTACAGATATACTCTGACTATTATATTAGTCTCGTAATAAAAGGTTATAGATAAAATAGAGTATTAACGTCATTATTATTATTATTATTATTATTATTACTCTTCTTCTTCTTCTTCTTCTTCTTCTTCTTATTATTATTATTATTATTATTATTATTTTTATTGTTGTTGTTGTTGTTGTTGTTGTTGTTGTTTTTATTTTTTTATTACGTTTTATTAGAAGTCATACGGTATTGTCTTAGTAAATTACTACTACTACTACTGCTACTATTACTGCTGCTAATAACAACAACAACAATAACAGTAATAACAGAAACATAATAATAATAATAATAATAATAGTAATAACAATAATAATAATAATATAATAATAATAATAATAACATAATAATAATAATAATAATAATAATAATAATAATAATAGTAATAACAATAATAATAATAATATACTCGTTCTTTAGGAATGCGTGGGACTTTGTAATTTATAGTTCAGCGGGTAAAAAGAGAAAATTAGCTTTCTCTTCTCTTAAGGCGAAATTTAAAGAAAGTAATTATATTTAAGAAAGAAATAAATTCAAAGAACAATTTAGTGTGGTATTTTCTTTGACATTGTTTATCGTCTTTTTTTATTATTACTATTATTTTGAAGAGTTTTACTGAAAAGTTTTGAATAATGAACAATATATGTCATATTTTTTGTATTATTTTTGTAAGAGTAGTTAATAGGGAGAACAAAACAAAAATGGAAATTACATGCCCACGCGCGACTTGCAAATACACACAGAGATATAAATGGACAGAGTAATAAAAAGCTAAAAAATCCTTATTAGATTTACATCGACGAACAAACAAACAAACAAACAAACAAACAAACAAATAATCAAATAAATATATAAATAAAATTATATTCAAAGAAAGAAAACAGAAAAATCACATAAAATGTCACTAATCTTTCGTTAAAAAGTAAATTACTTATGTTTTGGTGTATCGGGGTGGGGCGGGGGGATAGACTCAGCCTGTGTAGAATTAGCCAAACATTGTCTTGTATTAAAGAAAACTGCGAACTAAATGGCTTCTTGTAGCCTGGCAAATTGCTGTTTTCACACAGTAAACAACCATCAATGTTTTCCAAAATCGCTTTCCATTCTGAGAAAATCTGAGAAATCTATGATTTACTTTTCATACAATGACGCCACTGTAATGGAAGCGATCTGGCGGGAAACAACGTCATGATATATGGCGGCAAAACAAGGGCCGTGCTGAAGAACCGACATAGCCTGGCGTCTCCGATACACGTCACGAGTTAAAAGACAACGTCATAAAACGCTTTGTAAACCGCACAACGCTCGGGGTAACGCGTATAAAGCTTGGTAGTGGTGAGCAATTCGTCCAGGCTGGGTTTTAACGGTTCTTTCGTAGCCCGAAATGGTGATAAGCCTTGGATTGTTGGAGAAATAATTTGTCAATTTGTTTCTGATTGATTTACGCCCCATAAAAACGGAGATCACGGCGATTATATCAAACATTTATACCCATATCAAACAGAACGCGGTAATAGGCCACCTCGGCAAGGCGTTCCAGATTTAGACCGATCTTATCAAGAAAATTGCAAATTACTTAATCTGAGGTTTTCTTTAATGAACCATACATCAAGTGGAGATAATTGCATTACCGCGCTGACCGATTAAGTGTCTGGCACGTGCATCCGTCCCTCCGTCCGACCGTCCCTCCGTCCGACCGTCCCTCCATCCATCTGTTCATTCGTCCTTCCATCCTTAACCCATAAGCCCATCTGTTTATTAATGGATATCGATCTTGTTCATCCATTTCTCCGTTTATGCTTATTAGTGCATTCATCCGTTCATTCATACGTCTATCAGTTCATTCATCCTTCCATCATTAACACATAAGTACGTCCTTTCATCTGTCTGTTTGTTCACATGTTTGTCAGTTCGTCCAGTCCATGACAACAACAACAACGACAACGACAAAATGTTCCAGATTGTTTTTGTTCCAGACTATTTTCACCTTCAAGCGATAATTCTGTTAGAACGGTAAATAACACTGATATAGAAATTGCTCGAGTATTTCTCATTTCGTTGGTATGAAACATTTCCGTTGAAAACTTCTGAAGATAAATCTGCATGAAAATATCGCTCTGGTGAACTGGTAAATTTCGAAAATAATAAAACCAAAATAAAAAATGTAAGTGAATTATTCTGTGAATTTTGTTTCTCCTGGATAATGAAAACACAAAACATCGGTTTGCATGAAAAAATGTTCTCCCTCTATCCATCCTTTAATCCTTCGTATTATTTAACCATCGAAAATTGAAAAAAAAAAAAAAAAAAAAACAGTTCATCTATACAAACAGTAAAAACAATCGTTTCATTTCTTCAACCATTTGTTATCAGTTAAAAAGTAAAGATTGCTCTATTTTACTAGAAGACCATCAAAAGAAGAAGAAGACGAAGAAGAAGAAGAAGAAAAAGAATTAAAGCAAGAAAATGAAACAAATAAACAAAATAAAATAAAACAAAATAAACAATAAATAAATAAATAAGATAAATAAATTAATTAATTAATAAAACAAAGAAACAACCAAACAGACAATTAAAAAAATAAACAAATAAAATAAAATAAAATAAAACATTTTTAAAACTCTACATCCATACTTTTTTTTTTTTTTTTCTTTTTTGTTTTCAAACTGATCGTCAAGCACACTACTTATTAATTAACAGCCAAGAGTTAATCATCTTTAAAAGAAGTGGAGACCTTAATTTACTGCGCGCGCCAATCTCGTCTGCTATTAAGGAATCGGCGTCTGCCAACTTCGTTTGTTTAAACGCAGAAGTCAGATTTGTAGCAGCAGATAACATTAGAATTGATCGGAGTCGTTGTGTTAGCAGTCGCACATATAAATCGCGGAATTTACTGTTGTGTTAGTATTCCTGTACAAATTACTTGGGCTATGAATAAGAAAAAAAAGGAAAAAAAAGAGGAGAGAAAGAGAAAAGA
Organism: Chrysomallon squamiferum; assembly: GCA_012295275.1. Lineage (NCBI taxonomy): Eukaryota > Metazoa > Mollusca > Gastropoda > Neomphalida > Peltospiridae > Chrysomallon > Chrysomallon squamiferum. The sequence continues at coordinate 13,520,041 of CM022675.1, forward strand.
AGACGGGTAATCTTGTTGCAAAACCGTTTTCGTCAAGTTTATGACTGAAAAAAAAAAGAAATCGAAGGCGATGCAAAATGGTCGAGTTATTTGTAAGAGAAATTGCTGCCGGTTTCTATCACACCATTGAGAATTTTTATTTTTATTTTTTTATTTTTTTATTTTTCCCTCGATTTCGTTGTCAGACAGTAAAAAATGCGTAATATGGAAATGAATTTTGTAATTATCTTTTTTATTGCTTTTCGTATATTTTCGTGCATTTCCGACGTTTTTCGTCATCATTGTATGAAGAGGTATTTCATTTTATTTCATTTTTATTTTGTATTTTAGTTTCTTTCCCTCATTTTTATTTTATCATCTTCTTAATTTAGTTTTGTTCGTTGTTTATATATATATAAAATAAATAAATAAATAAATAAAACGTCGGAAATCAAGAACCTTTTAATCTGTCCATATTTCAGTCTTTACATTTATCTGTTATCATTTATCTATATATCTATGTGCGTGTGTGTGTGTGTCTCAGTGTGTGTATCTGTGTGTGCAGCTGTCTACTCATTTATTTCCCTACCTGGTTATCATTTATCACTCCATCCACCAGTCTCTCTCTCTCTCTCTCTCTCTCTCTCTCTCTCTCTCTCTCTCTCTCTCTCTCTCTCTCTCTCTCTCTCTCTCTCTCTCTCTCTCTCTCTCTCTCTCTCTCTCTCTCTCTCTCTCTCTCTCTCTCTCTCTCTCTCTCTCTCACTGCCCCCCCGTCACCTCACACATCTTTCTGGTCTGCGGTCCGGTCTGTAATGAAAACAGTAGTTAATGCCCTTGTTTTCTCGAAACGAGTTGTTAACTCGTACTGCACGCTGGATCGATACGTTCCGATACACGACTCTATTTTTAACTCCCGCAGCCCCTAAATTAGTCATCTTAGTAAGACAAATAGAACACGACTACGACGGCGACGCGGTTCAAGCTGGCGCCTGGCTAAACGATGCTGCATGAATTAATTAAGCCAGGGAGAGACTGTGGTAAAGCTGATGTGGGAGTTGTTGTGATGTGTGGGTTGTCGCTGATGAACGTGCGGGGGGTGGGTGGGTAGAAGGACGAGTTGGGACTGGGACAAAAGATGATGTGGTTGGGGCTCGTTGCGATGATGTTGCAAGGGATGCTGGCGTTGTTAGTATATGGTTTCACAGGAGTTAATTGTATCTCTCTCTCTCTCTTTCTCTCTCTCTCTCTCTCTCTCTCTCTCTCTCTCTCTCTCTCTCTCTCTCTCTCTCTCTCTCTCTCTCTCTCTCTCTCTCTCTGTCCATCTATATATCTATATATCTCTGTCTCTTTATTCTTCTGGGTCTGTCTCTCCTGTCTCTCACTTTCTCTCTAACAACCTCCTTCTTTCTATCTCTCTCATCATCTTTCTTTGTTTGTCTGCCGTTTTTGTCCGTCTCTGTCTCTTCCTATCCGACACCCCTTTCCCTTCCGTCCAAT
>CM022675.1:13526516-13534016 GCA_012295275.1 Chrysomallon squamiferum
CTAAAACATCTTAACTGCAGCTCTTTCACTTTGTCCAATTAGACAGACTGTCAGACAGACATACAGACAGATAGACAGATAGACAGAGAGAGACAGAGACATAAACTGAGATAGAGAGAGATAGATACTTAGATAATGATAGAGAGATAAACCGACGGAGACAGAGAGATAGATACTTAGATAATGATAGAGAGATAAACCGACGGAGACAGAGAGAGAAGCACAGAGACAGACAGACGGAGAGAGAGAGAGAGAGAGAGAGAGAGAGAGAGAGAGAGAGAGAGAGAGAGAGAGAGAGAGAGAGAGAGAGAGAGAGAGAGAGAGAGAGAGAGAGAGAGAGATACAGAAAGAGCGACACAGAGATACAGAGATGGATAGAAAAAGAAAAAAAAGAATGAGAGAGAGAGACAGACAGAGAGAGAGAGAACAACCAGAAACTAAAAAAACAACGTAGCAGTATTTTTGTTATCACTCAGAATTAACCTCTATCTCATACATCACACATGCCAGACAACTTAATCTTCTTGTCAATCGCAGAGAAATTATCGCAGTTTGGGAATTTAAAATCTTGTAGGAAATCCAATAGTTTATACTTGTACCGTTTACACACACAGATATAAACAGACGTAAATCTGAGAGATACCGAGACAGAGCGAGTAAACGAGGAAGGGAGGGAGAGGGCAGGGAGGGTGTGAGAGACGGAGGAGGGCAGATGGTGAGGGGGGAAGGAAGAAGAGAGATTGGCAGATACAGAGACAGAGAAAAAGATATATTGAGCAGTAGGTGTAAAAAGAGTGAGAGAAAGAGAGAGGAAGGAAGGAAGGACAAAAACCCCAAATAAAACAGTGATTGAGAGAGGGAGAGAGAGAGAGAATGGCAAAAAAGAAATGAAGAGATCCAAAAGAAACAGAAACAACGATACAGATGAAACAACAAACAAACAAATAAATAATCAAATAAATAAATAAACAAATAAAAAATCAGAGAACTGTGGAGAAACAGGATCAGATAAAAACGTTTGAAGCCGTTTGACCTTATTACAGACGTCAAGGGTCGACCCGACCTCCAAGCTGTGCGCCGTTGCATCCAGTAACTGACGTATAATTAGCCAATGAATATTCATTAAGCGGCAGTCTCGCTAATCCTCGGCGGTTTTGCAAGGAAAACCTCGAAGTTTATTATGACGACTATTAGACCTGGTATAACATTACTGATAACAGCCGTTAACCCATTTAACTGGCTGTTGATGGAGAGATGGATGGACGAACGGATAAACGGACGGATAAACGGACGAATTATTTAGCTGACTTATGGCACAGATGGATGGATAACCTTTTTTATATATAACGCCATTTTTATGTTAATATAACTGTCACTGACTTCAAAATGTATTTAAAAGTTATTTATTTCAAACAGTGTGTGTGTGTGTGTTTATTTATATACGTGACTGGTTCTTGAAAAATGTTAAATTCTGGGTAGTTTTATCTCAGTCTAAAATCTGTTTACTTTCTCAGGAATATCCTTCACAGAACCCCCGACAACTGACGTCAGTATACTGTCGTGTTTTGGTTAGTATGTTAATTATATATATTAATATAAAAATAACGAAATTAATTATAATTAAAAGTGATTAACTGAAAATAAATACTTCGTTCCGTTTCTCTATAGTCCAAACGTCTAAACAAAAAGAAAAAAAAAGAAAAATGAGAAAGAAAAAACAATAATACAGCTGTCAATCAACGATGACGTCATGTCTACTGAAAAGTGACGTAAAGATAATGACGTTATTTCCTTTCCCAGTTAAATTTAAAACAAAACTCATTTTTATTCGTTAATTTTTTTTTTTTTTGACGCGACACCTGTTGTTTTTGGCTAACTTGTGGTTCGTCTGCAGGCACAGACGACAATAACTGTCCCCCCCCCCGAACAAAAAAGCAAGAAAAGAAAATGAAAACAGTTCATTTTGCCCGAAACATTTATTAGCTTATTTTTGTAAAACTCTTGATGTCTGGTAGACGAGAAGCCATATTTGAAAATCTGATTTAGATAAAATAAATCTAAATATAGTATTTGAAAAACAAAATAAAACAAAGTTTAAAAAAAAAAAAAAAAAAAAAAAAAAAAAAAAAAAAGCCAATAAAAAATATATAAAATACACAACAAAACCAAGAGCAAACGCACCACACAAAAACAAAACAGATATGAATGAATGAATGAATAAATAAATAAATAAATAAATAAATTCATTTAGATATACATACATTCATACATACATAATACATACATACATACACACATACACAGACAAGTATGCACAAACATGTATATACATAATGTACATACATACATACATATGTACATTCACACATACACACATACTTTTAATACATACACACATACATAAAAAGAAGAAAAGAAGAAAAATATAGACGAAAACGAAGAACTGAACGAAAGAAAAAAGGAAGATGCACTGTCACTGTTGTTGTTGTTGTTGTTGTTGTGTTAATGTTGTGAAGATGATGTTGACAATAACTGTGATGGTTATTAATCATATTTTCTAAGTTTTCATAAAAATAATGTCTTTGGGATTAAAAACGGTGTACGGGAGATAACTCCAATTAATTTGTTTTCCGTTGTTTCTCTCTCGACACTTTCATTTTTCCCCCAAAGGCAAACAAGTCGGAGATGTTCGGGTTATTAAAAACACAGAACAGGAAGACACGAAGTCTGGCAGTGGGCGGTGTCTGCAACACGAGGTTCACGTGCACCAGAAGCAGGAGGAAGAAAACGTCGTTAAACGGTTTGTCTAAATTAAAAGTGATTAGAAAGAAACTGGGTCATTTCCAGGTCCAAATATAACTCTACAGCTGATTATTCTAAAAGTGCATATATCGGGGAAGCGAAATAATTGTTGTTGTTGTTTATGTTGTTGTTATTGTCATCATCATTATCATCAGTAGTAATAGTAGTAGTAGTAGTAGTAGTAGTAGTAGTAGACGTAGCCGTAGTAGTAGTAGTAGTAGTAGTAGTAGTAGTAGTAGTAGTAGTAGTTTGTAGTAGCAGAAGTTTTAGTACTGTCAATAGTAGTAGTAGCAAAAACAGAAATTGTCACCATCGTCATAGTTGTATTAGTAATCGAAGTAATAATTGCATCTGTATACCAGTAGCAGCATCAGTAGTAGTTTTCGGCGTAGAAGTAGAAGTAGTATTAGTAGCAGTCGTAGCTGCTGTTGTTGCCCTGGTTGTGGTGACAGTTATATTAGGTGGTAGTAGTAGCAGCAATAAGAGTAGGCCTGGTTGTAGTAACGCTAGCGGTATTACACTGTTGCTATGGTTACGGAGATACACGAGTTTAAATTGAAGGGGCCGTCTAGGCAACTTGTTGACTGAAACTCAGATTTGACATTTCAACTTTGACTTTTCTCTGATCATGTTTCATCTAGAATCTAGACGGACAGAATTTAATTTTAATCGTGAATGGGGGGGAGGGGGACGCGAACTGCTGACGTCTGGTACTCCAGTCAGGCAGTAATGGAGATGTATTTGTTTTCAAAAACTGATTTTCTGTAGACGTTAATGTCAGGACCGATAACTCTATCACGCTATTTCTCTCGCAGAGCTCGTCTTAAAGCGAAATAATTGGTTTAATGTTTTCAAATCTGAAACTGTCTTCTTGTAGACTCTTGTTTGTTTCAAATATCAGTTTTCATACTGCTAGTCGTTGTCGTAGTTGTGCAATCGTTATCGTCTTCACGTATTATCATTGTCCTCTGTTTCTTCTTCTTCTTTTTCTTCTTCTTCTTCTTCTTCTTCTTCTTCTTCTTCTTCTTCTTATTATTATTATTATTATTATTGTTGTTGTTGTTGTTGTTGTTGTTATTACTATTCTTATCATTATTACAATTACTATTGTTATTATTTGTAGTAATACTAATAGTACTAGTAGTAATAACTGTAGTAGTAGAGTAACAGTTTTAGTAATAGTAAGAGCAACAGTAAATGTAATAGTAATAATATATGTAATAGTAGCAGTAGCAGAAGTAATAAGCAATAATAATAACGACAATGTCAACAACAGTTCCAATAATAAAAACAACAACAACAACAATAACAGCAATAATAATAATAATATTAGTAATCGTAGCAGCAGTACACAGAACTGGCTGTGATATCAGTACTAGTAGGACTAACTGTTGGTGGTGTTGTAGTAGTAGTTGTAATAGTTTCATTGATGATGTTAATTAGTAGTGGGTTTTGCGGTGACGTCACCAGTTATTATTTCATTCATTCAGCGCTAACCATCGAGAACAGATTTTATCATTAACAAAACTCATTTTCTCATGCGGTCACACCGGAAACGGATATTACGTAATAATAACGTTGCAGCTGCTTCATTCGTCGACAAGTTGAGCGCGGAAATTACTGCGGAACTGTGTTATTACGTAAGAGAAAGGGATATTGTTTATCAGATGTGAATAGCAGAGGGAGGTCTCGGAGATCCGAAAGTATCAACACCTCCATTTGTAATTAATCCGAAAACTGTTACATTTTAAACATTGTAAGGAAATATTGCATTACGTCTTTCTGTACAATAAAACGTGATATATTACCTCATTTTAGAAACTTCCATTTATACATACTGTAATGTAGTATGACTTTTTTCTTTAAGAAATCTCAAAACGAGAACCGCCACTTACATCGTTCCTGATCTTCGTAAATTATGACTACATAATGACTGCGAGACGGATATTTAATAATTTACAAAATAAAAAAATAATAATAATAATATTTCTTTAAAATGACGTCATCGATGCTGCAGTAACAATAAAAGAAAGCGGTGGGCGACAAACTTGTGCATCAATGCTCGTTGACGTCATAAAAAAAAAAAAAAAAAAAACAAGAAATAAAAATCTGACTGCGCGAGATGATTTCATATTAATTAAGCAAGGTCGATTCTTGGACCACTGAAGGTCGATGTATTTACAGGCTGTTTCACTGTTTGTACTGCTCTGTCAAAACAGCTATAAAGATTTTATGGAAGGAATTTGTCCTCCCATCATTCATTGGTTAGTTTGACGTAAAGGAAACTAGTTTTATGAATAATGGTTAGTTTCTGAAATAGACGGATTTTAGTATTATGTGAAGGATATTGAAGGGTAACCCATATCTGAAAATAGGGGGGAAAAAATGAAAAAAGAATGAAAAAAAATATATATATAAATAATAATAATAATAATAATAATAATAATAATAATAATAATAATAATAATAATAATAAAAATAAAGAAAAGAATAAAGCTGATTTTTTTGTTTTATTTATTTATTTATTTATTTATTTATTTATTTATTTATTTTTCAAATTTCATCATATAGTATCAGCAGTTGTTCTTTCTGCTATTGTTGTACTAGTTGTTTTTCATGTTATTGTTATTATTATTATTATCATCATCATTATCATCATCATCATCATTGATAGAGAGTGAGAGAGATAGAAAGAAGGGAAGCAGAAATAGAGATAACGGGAGAGACAAAGACAGAAAGACAAAAACAAAAAACACCTATAAGATAAACACAGAGTTTTCAGTGACCAGTAAATTATCATACACACGTCTACACAAGCATGACAGCACATACCACACTCTTTCCTACACGTGATAAATGAGAACTGGACAAACACAACACCAGACAAGCCGTATTCCTAATACCCTAAGTTTTTACAGCTCACTCTTTCTCTCGATTTCGTTACAAAATCCTTCTAACAAACAGACACAACGTCTCCAGAGGACAAACCACGACGTTCGTTACGCGATGACGTCAGATGCGTTCCCTAAGAAGGAAAACAGTGTAGACGATCTACAGCTAAGCCTGATATATCAGAAAGCATCCCGTGTGTGGTAATTACAGAAGAGATTTTACGAAATGAATTCGTCTGTTTGGAATGTAAAGATCTCATTGGAATAAGAGATCTGTACCAGAGGCTGGAGAAATGTTGACTATATTGGTCAGGGAGAACATTTGAAACTGTGGCTATTTTAAAATTTAATTGTACTTTTATCAAGACAAAAAGAACGAAAAAAGAAGAAGAAATAAATAAATAAAAAGAAAGATGAATGTTACGTAAACTTAATTACTTGCTGCTTCAACTACTACTACTGCTACCATTGACTACTACTACTACGACTACTAGTGCCATTGCAACTACTACGACTAATATTCTACTGCTACCATTACTACTACTACTACTACTACTACTACTACTACTACTACTACTACTACTACAACTACTATATTTACTACTGACATAACCAGTACTGGAACATCAACCACTACTATTATCACTACTTTTACTTCTACTATTACAGTGACAATTGCTACTACTACTACCTTCATTACTGCTACCATTAATACTAGGACTACGAATTCTGTTATTACCAAAACCATGATTACTGCTGCTACTACTACTATTACTACAACAACTATGATTAATATTAAAAGCTACTGTCTGCAACTACAACTACTATGATTACTATTAAACACTAAAGCTATTATTTCTTCTCTGACATTTACAGCTACCACTACTACTCCAACTACAGTCTGAACAAAATGCTTTTTTGTGAAACTGAAAAAGGAAAACCACTGAATCGTAACAAGAACCAATCCACATTGATTTCATCTCCACCTTACCAGTGCAGTTCGCTCGAACAGCAGCATTAAACGGTGGGAGGCCCCCGAAAAAGCCGGACATCATGTGAAAGCGATGCTCATTACTGGTACCCACGCAATCACGTGACGCATCTCTCTGCCATGGCGGATTTGCAAATGGCGGCGGTGGAAGCACGGATGCTTTCAAAATTATTTTTATACCTCGGCGTCACGCCGCGTTTTCTGCTCTGATGCGAGCAGCTTCGTCCGTCCTGCAGTGATACCGTCCGTCCACACGCTTTGAACTTTACACGTGCGTGTGCAGTATTGATTGATCAAGTTGTAGCGTGGTTTGCCATCTGGTTTTTCTAGTTCTTTTCACAGTTTGTGGCGTGCATTTGCGATTTGCAGTTTTTGGCATTAAGTAAGAAGTAACAGTAACAGTAAGGTATTAGTAGTAGTAGTAGTAGTAGTACAACAGCAGTAGTAGTCGCAGTAGTAGCAGTAGCAGTAGTAACAGTATTCGTACCAGTAGTAGTAGTGGTGGTAGTAGTGGTAATATGGGTAGTATTTGAAATTTTGGTAGTAGTAGCAATAATGGCAGTAGTAGGACTAGTGCCAGTAGTAGTGGTAGTGGTGCTAGTAGTAGTAGCAACAGCATTAGTAGTATGGTAGTAGTTATAGTAGTTAAAAAACCAGTGGTAATAGTATTCAAGGTAGTAGTACTGACAGTAACAGTAGTATTAGTAGTAGCAATGACTTCAATAATTGGTTGTTTTGATAACAGTAATATAGATGTGTGTTTCTGTGTGCGTGAGAGAGAGACAGAGACTATACACACGCGCACACACACACACA
>CM022675.1:13539016-13581516 GCA_012295275.1 Chrysomallon squamiferum
TTACATTCGAGATTATTAATTTTAAAAAAACATCAACAAGGGATTGTATACTGTAACGTGCGTTATTAAGAATTCAGTGAAAGTTCATCGTTATCAATATCACAAAATTCAAATACATTATAATTTAGACACTTTGAAATACACATATAATTTATAAAAATACAGCCTGTAGCTTGTGTTTAAAAAAAAATATAAATAATAATAAAATAAATTAAATTAGAAAAAATCAGTAAGTTAATACAAATGTTTAACGTTTCCGGAAAATGTATCTAATTGTTGTCTGCCTGGAATTCCGTTCTGTTTTCATAACAAAGTCTGAGAGTTTGAGTAATGCTTGAACATGTTCTAGTACTAGATATGTCAATACATTTTTTTTTTGTGGAATATTTCTTTTAAAACATAACAAGTCATTTAACAGTAATCCTATTCCGTGTATATATACACAATCCAATATTTAATCTTACCGGCTTCGCAGTTTTGAAGCTACCAGTATTAAGTGGACTGATCTGACAATCTCGGTCAGAAGAATTAACTGAGTTTTACTAAATAAAACAGAGATTTGATGTCATAATTAAAACACAGTTCGCTTGAACAGCAGTCACACAACCAGTCCGCGGTGAAAGACAATAAAAAGATATCAGATTTATCCTGCTGAGGTTGAATGTTTGAAAGCAGCTCGTCACAGCCTCACTGCAGTTAGTCATTCTGACATTCACAAGATAAAAGCTGATATCTTACGACAGAAACCTGTTACTCCCTGTGTATCAACAGATGTGAGATATATCTACATACACTGATACACTCACACACGCAGTCACACATGCAAACTTATGTGCATATAAATCTCTTGTGTCACGTACTAAAGGATATTGACATAATTATAACAGAAGTATGTCAGAATGTGCTATAATAATAATAACAACAACAGCAACAGAATGGGAGTCATAAAATGAAGGAAAAGAAATAAAAACATCAGAGAGAGAGAGAGAGAGAGAGAGAGAGAGAGAGAGAGAGAGAGAGAGAGAGAGAGAGAGAGAGAGAGAGAGAGAGAGAGAGAGAGAGACAGACAGACAGACAGACAGATAGAGAGAGAGATATAAATGTATATGGATTTTGAATATTCTGTGTCTTACGTACGTCTGAATAGACTTTGAACATGGATGATATTCGGGAACACACTGGCGCAGGAGGACAAAGTCCAATCACGACCTCACAAACTACGTCAGATGCCGCTGACGAGACTCGAACGTATGGCAACCATTTGCCCGCAGCTCAAAGTGGACGACAATACAGTATGTATTTGTGTGTGAGGTGCGTATGCATTTTTACGTTCTGTATGTTTGTGTATATGTATGTATGTATGTATATGAATGTATGTATGTATGTATGTATGTATGTATTTATGTATGTTTGTATGTTTGTATGTATGTATGTATGCATGAATGAATGTATGTATGTATATATGTATGTATGTATGTATGTATGTATGTATGTATGTATGTATGTGTGTATGTATGTATGTGTGTATGTTTGTATATATGTATATATGTAGGTATATATGTAGGTATATATGTATGTATATATGTATGTATGTGTGTATGGGTATGCGTATATAAATATATGTGTACGTACGTAACGTATTTGTTTCAGTATATACATATATCATTCCTATTTCTTCTCATCACACATTTACTACAAAAAAAACTTGAGCGAGTTTTCACTGACTGTTTCTCGGTACATAATTGTTGATTTCTTCTCGTGCTGATAGAACTGTTGTTCCCTACACTACAGAGCTGTAGTCGCGGACGCTGAAGCCGTCGTGGAAGTCCTCGAGCAGCGACTGGAGCCGTTGTGGAAGAGTAACGAAGTGGGAGGACAAAACGAAATCACGTTTGAGTAGGTGACGAGGACGTTGCTTAGATAAGACAGCTAAAAACGACGTCGTTGAGATCTCCACTAACGTCGTTATTAATATCTGCTATTAATAAACGTTTCTGAAATAAGAAGCCCCTTGCAGTTTATAAACAGGCGTTGTGATTTGGCTTTCAGCACAAACGTTTTAGATTTCTTTATCTTTTCTTCTTCTTCTTCTTTTTTATTTTTTTGTATTTTATTTAATGTTTTTAAATCCTTTTTTTATCTTACTTTATTTTGTTTCTTACATATCAATAGATAGCTGAGTCATGTTTTAGAGAACAAAGTGTTTATACTTTCTCTTTTGTTCTCTTTTTTATTATTATTATTATATCATAGAACGCTTTTTTTTTCTATTAAGGATCCTTTACCCAGCCAAGGAAAAGCGTATCACAAAAGAAGCACTGGTTTAAAATAGAAATCTTTTGTTTACGTTTTGTCTGCGAGATTCAGAGCGAGTTCATAGACAACCAGTTACATTAGTGTGTACTTTAAACATTTTTAGTTTTCTGTTTTTGTTGATTTTATATTATCATCATGATCAATATGAAATTATATCAATCATTTTTGTCTGTCTGACTCTCATTTATCTATATAAATATAAATATATATAAATATTATATCTATGTTTCTATCTATCTGTATGTATGTATGTCTGTCTAATGCTATATAGTCACAGATATCTATCTATGGAATATATAGACAGATATCTGTTTATCGAAGTATCTCTCTCCATATATATATATATATATATAGATCTACATGTATATCTCTCTATCTCTCTATCTGTCTGTCCGTCTATCTATCTGTATATATATCTATCTTGCACTCTGTCTCTCTGTCTGTACATCTGCTTATCTAATCTGTCCATCTGTCTACTTATTACTTTATCGCGTTGAGACCATCTCTTTATGTTTGCATCTGTCCACATCTGCTCTTCTTTTCCTTTCCTTTTCTTTTATTATTTTATCTTTCCTGCCAACTCTGTTTCTATCCTGTTCGCAGACAACGTAATAGCACAGTGTCTTCCCCTGGTGGCTTCAGAGTCGAGATCGAGGCAGCGACATTGCTTAAAGAGCTGTTTTTGATTGGGAGTTAAACGAAACAGCGGTCATAATGTCGCGAGTTGATAACAGTCCATTAGCATTTCCATCACGTTCTTATTACGGCCTCGCTGGCGTTATCGTCTATCCACGGTGATCGGCCAAACTGCCACTGGTCCCGTGATTAGCTCGAAGCCGCCGGCGGCGATAAACCGCGCGCGCGCGCGCTGCTGCCTCTTTCTGATGTCGTCTGCTTTTAACTTCGCTGGTAGCAGTCGGCGGGAGTCTACAGGACTCGCAGAATGGCTTCGTCTGATCAAGTCTGGATTGATTATTGTTATTATTATTATTGTTATTATTATTATTGTTGTTGTTGTTGTTGTTGTTGTTGTTGTTGTTACTATTATTATTATTATTGTTATTATTGTTATTATTATTATTATTGTTGTTGTTGTTGTTGTTGTTACTATTATTATTATTATTGTTGTTGTTGTTGTTATTATTATTATATTATTATTATTATTGTTGTTGTTGTTGTTGTTGTTGTTATTATTATTATTGTTGTTGTTGTTGTTGTTGTTGTTATTATTATTTATTATTTCCCCTGTTTGTTCTTCATTTTGTTAGCATTGTTACTTTTCTTATTTCTTTCAAACTCCAATTAATCATCGTGAAATATTTTCTTTATAGAAATAGACAGATAGACGAACGAATGGATATATGGACAGATAGAGACATAGACACACACACAGACAGACAGACACACAGACAAATATATTATATAGACATTCAGAGAGAAAGACAGATAGACAGAAAAAGACAGACAGATAGATATAGAGATAGATACATAGATAGATGTAAAAATTTAGAGATAGACAGATAGATAGACAGACAGATAGATAGACAGATAGATAGATACAGAGACAGATAGATGTAAAGATATAGAGATAGACAGACAGACAGACAGAAGACAGACAGACAGACAGTTCTGGAATCTGACCTAAAAACCCGCTGACTGACTCAGTGACGTAGTGGGTTCTGTTCGATTGGGTCAACTCAGTTACTTATGCAGGGTGAACAACCTTATGTCGTCATCCGCCTCAGACTGGATCACTGATAATTGGTGTACCAGTTAAAAAGTGTATAAAAGTATGACTGGGAAAATCGACGAATTGGGATTTAATAAAATTACGGTCACAGACATTACAAATATAGAAATATGTGTGTCATATGTGTGTATATTAGAGAGAGAGACAGAGAGAGAGAGAGAGAGAGAGAGAGAGAGAGAGAGAGAGAGAGAGAGAGAGAGAGAGAGAGAGAGAGAGAGAGAGAGAGAGAGAGAGAGAGAGAGAGAGAGAGAGAGAATGAATCAGAAAAGAAAATACAAATTATTGGATAAATAAAACAAAAACAAATAGAAAACCATAAAAGAACAAAGAAAGAAAGAAAGAAAGAAAGAAAAAGAAAGAAAGAAAGAAAAGAAAAGAAAAGACATTTAGAAAATTGAAAAGAGATACACTTTATGATATTATCAGAAATGATCATATTTCCCGGAAGATTAGCATAATCTTTATTTTATTTTATTTTATTTTATTTTATTTTATTTTATTATATTATATTTTTATATTTTATTTTATTTTATTTTATTTTATTTTATTTTATTTTATTTTATTTTATTTTATTTATTTATTTATTTGTTTATTTATTTATTTATTTATTTACTGTATCTCTGTAATCAACGTTTATTCTCAGTATTTCAAATAATGACAGACAGTAAACGTAACCTTTTTTTCTTTCACGCAAAGAAATCAAAATTAAATAAATAAATATAGCAGAGTACAAAAAGTGGAAGAGTCAAAAAAAAAGAAGAAGAAAACTTAGGGAAAAAAAACATTAAACGTTTAAAAAAAGAGGAAAAATCAAATTATCTGCCTGCTGAAATCGTTGTATTATTCCATGGACAAAATTTCCCCAGGGTTTTCTAAAAGTAAGTGCCTGGACAAAGAGAGAAAGAAATTAAATAAAATCAGAGGAATTATCTTTGGTAAAATTCTGGAATTAAAATCATTCTTAGTTTGATGCTGTTAAGGTAGCTTCACCTTTGAACAATTTGTTAAAACGATTCCCTACATTGCTTTTGTATTTCATGTGTATTATCATCATCATCATCATCATCATCATTGTTTCTATTGCTTTAGCTGTTGTTGCTATTGTTTCTGTTGTTGTTGTTGTTGTAGCTGTTGCTGCTGCTGATGATGCTGATATTGATGTTGCCGTTGCTTTTGTATTTGGTGTCGTTGCGATTGCTGCTATTATTAGTGTTAGTAGTAGTAGTGGTAGTAGCAGCTGACGTTGGTGTTGAGATGGTTTTAGTTGTACATAAAATTTTACATAAACAGCAACATGCATCATAGAGACATGGTTCGTTAATGAAAAATTGGCAAATTTATTTATTAAGACAGATTAAATAATTTGTTGGAACAATGTTTTTGTTTTTTCCCCTCCTTATCAAGCTAGGTCTATTCTTTCATGAATTATACATCTAAAGTCACTTTATACACTTCAATTTGCTGTAACGATTTTTTGGACACATTTCCAACGGGATAAATAAGATCAATGACAAAGATAATTACATCGATATACGATATCACGCACATATCAGAAAGACAAAATTCATTAGCAACCGTAAGTTTTAGTCATAAAATGAACTGCTGGCGATTTTAAATCGATTATCGCTCGAGGTTGATAAATGGCTTATGACGTCATCATGTTTGATATGCGTATTAAATTAGATATTCAATACGTCGAGAAATTAAGTCGTCGAAATCCACCTACGACCGAGAACAGTTCGAGAGCTGGATAAACGTGAAACGGAATACGTGATTTTTGTCATGGGATTATCTACGTGAAAGCGTGCACCACCACGCGTGACTATCCAGGCTCAGAGACTGGTTGCAAAGCGGGAGAACTAATACGACGTATTGATTGATTTACGTACTCAGTTTACCACACATCAAAGCTTCGCTTAACGACACCCGAGTGATCGGCTGATTAATTTTCTATCAGCAGCTTCAGAATGTCAAATGTAAATAAATGTTAGAAAACAACATGACTGTTAAACAACATGACAGTTAAACTACTGAAAGTTAAACTACTGACAGTCAAACTACTGAAAGTTAAACTACTGACAGTCAAACTACTGACAGTTAAAGTACTGACAGTCAAACTGCTGACAGTTAAACATTTGTTCAGTAACAGCACCAGTGGTTTTTCAAACATCAGCGATTGAAAGTCAAGTACCGATGGAAGATAATATATTTTAATTTACGTCAACGAGTTTTGGATGTCATAAATTTACCAGCTCGTTAACACGTTTGTTTATGTGTCACGGATGAACGCGCTGTGTTTACCTTAGTGTCTGTTAGTGTGTTTTCGTCAGCGTGTGATTGTATGTATACATTTGCACGTGAATATATACAAATATATATCTTCGTTTGTCTGTTTGTCTATATATCTATTTGTCTGTCTGTTTATCTGTGGATATTAGACAATTCAACTTGCTTTATCTAAGAAATCGTTTCTCGAAATCGCGCCGTGTTAACGCGGTACCGAACATCGGTTGTGTTTTGAAGTGGGCAGAACTGCTGATTTTATTAAATACAAAGCAGAAGATGAATAAGAATTATACGTAATTACATTTGAAATCCCGAGAGAGGACAGTCAGCGTTCAATCATGTATTGCTTTAATATGACACCGCTATTTCTATACTGTTATTAACCTCCGCCATTTTCACTCAGTCAGTAGGAGTACATATGGACATATGTACGGATGCACAAACATGAATATAAACACATACAAACATACAAAAACACACAAACAGAGATATATAGACACATACACATACACACACATATATACATGATTGTATGCGCACTCACATACGCACATAACATACGCAAGTACGTACGTTCTCAGACAGAGAGAGAGAGAGAGACGGATGGACTGATGGATATATACTAACACAATGGTCTCAGGCAAAGACAAATCATATTATTCAAAAGGTTACCGAGTTCGACCGAATTTTGCCGAAAGCATGGAAATGTTTTGAGCTTCACGTTTTGTTTACTTTTAGTAAAAATATTCGTTTATGTATCATCTGTATTCACATCAGAAATAGATGATTAACAACAGCAACAACAATAACAACAGTAACAACAACAGCAACAGTAATAATAATAATAATAATAACAACAACAACAACAACAATAATAATAATAACAATGATACTAATAATAAAGGTAACGGCAATACTAATAATAATAATAATAGTAGTAGTAGTAGTAGTAGTAACAGCAACAGCAACAGCACCAGTGGGCTATCTCGTGTTTCACTGGTTATATGATGCTGCGTACTTCATATAAATTAAATATTATGCTGTTGATGCAGCAAGATTTGTTTGAGTGAAATTAGCTGAAAACAAGTCAACCGAGACGAAGAAAGTGCAGCTAAAAGAGCGAAATAAATAAATAAACAGTGGCAGTGGGTGTAATAATAATAACAGTAGTAATAGTAATAATGATGATAATCATCATCATCATCATCATCATGATAATAGTAATAATAATAATAATGATGATAATAATGATGATGATGATGATAATAGTAATAATAATAATAATAATTATTATAATCATAATCATAATAATGACAACAATAACAATAAGAAGAGGAAAAAAGAAGAATTACAATAACGACAGTAACACCGACAACGGCAGAACAAAAATGATTATTATTATTATTATTATTGTTGTTGTTGTTGTTGTTGTTGTTGTTGTTGTTGTTGTTATCATCATCATCATCATCATCATCATTATTATTATTATTATTATTATTATTATTATTATTATTATTATTATTATAGCTTGAAATTCTATCAGCAAAATAATTACCATACAAACACTGAAGGCAAGTATAATTTTTTCTTTTCTTTTCTTTAATTTTACTTTTCTTTTTTTCTTTTCTTTCACTTTTCTTTTCTCTTTTAAACTCCATCCATTCCCCACTTCGCCCCCCACTACTCCTTATGCGCTGAGTAACTGAAAGTACACATCATTTATTTTTTTTTTTTAAATAAGCAGTGCGAACATAACGAGTCTGCATGTTCGGTACAACTCGGTTAATTCCGCTACCTCAGACGAGCGTCACGACCGAGTGTCGCCCAAGGACGGACTTACACGATACATTATCGACAAGATGTCAGGCTGCTATGAAAAGTAAATGAAATAATTATTTTAGACCGATACTGAAAGACAGGAGAAGAAAGGGAAAGACGAAAAAGAAAAATATGGATTAAAAAAAAAAAAGAATAATAATAATAATAATAAAAAAATAAATGGAAAATGGAAAGAATTCTTATTAACGGGAGATTTTTTTATTTTTTTTTTCGTTTAGATTTGTTATTTATAAATGTAAAATCGAATATTATGTGACTGTTTGTTTGTACGTATGTGTCTGTGTGTGTGTGAGTCTGTGTACATGTATGCATGTATGTATGTATGTATGTCTATATGTATGTATGTGTATGTGTGTTTATGTACGTATAGTGTAAAAGGTTTATAATTAGAATTACACGTATGATGAATATTACACAACATACGGGGAGCGAAATTCGGAAACACATTTTAACGTGAAAAATGTAAAAACGAATTAATCATATATATAAACAGAAGAAGAAGAAGAAGAAGAAGAAGAAGAAGAAGAAGAAGAAGAAAAACAACAACATGAAAAGATTATTTTATAATAAGAGGGGGAAAAACAAACAACGTAATATGTAATGAATTTCGAGAGAAGATTTTCTAAAGTGTAAAAAGTAATGTTTTTTACTTCAGTGAGCAACGTTTACAAAATCTCTCCTTATTACAAGCACGACGTTCCGCCATGTTTGTTTATTTACACACAAAACACGGCTACGTCTTGCTCAAGTGGGGTTTGTAATTGTGACGACCGAGTGTTGCCTGCGGCGGGTTTGCGCGCGTTTCCGATATTGACCCGGCAATATGAACTACATCGTCTCCAAAATGACTTCGCGCCAGTCCTGTTTGTACAGTTACGAGAGTGAATGACGAATAACTGAAGAGAAAAGCTCGTTATGTTGTTTCAAGTCTCTTGATAAAATGAAGATGAAAATGTTTTATACATAATATTGGCTTCCTTTTATTTATCTCCTTAAGAAAAAAGAAAGAAAGAAAAAAAAAAAAAAAGAAAAAAAAAAGATAAATCTATTACACACGATTTCTTTTTCTTTGTAGATGTAAATAATTAATAAAATGAAAATAAAATAAAATAAAATAAAATATAATAAAATAAATGTAATGTAAAATAAAAATAAAAATAAAATAAATATTACCTTTTTAACTGTGTGGGACATTCCCAAGTAATCATGCATGATAATTAAACTACGTCAGTGTTGTTATAATATTACGTCACTTAACATTACGTCATCAAATAATGGTGAATGATATTTACTAACGCAGAGAGAGAGAGAGAGAGAGAGAGAGAGAGAGAGAGAGAGAGAGAGAGATGAATATATAACGAGATGTATAACACACATAATTAAACAGACTCAAACACAAAAGAAGAACAGAATGAGAAGCAAATACGTAGACACAAATTATTCATTTCTAACATACTACATTACGCATTAGTGCATTGTGCATTAATGCATTGAGATCACCCAAGTCGTCTACTTATGACAATTTGTATGTTACACAAATTGTCGGTGTATTATTCAAAGTAGTCTGGCTTCACGAAAATCACAGTTTTTTCCAAGTCACTCGGTTCTATACTCATCAAATATTAACAAGAACTGCTAAGATTTCAATTACTGCCTAAAGCATCGTTCACACTGAGTGACTTGTCCGATCGACCGTGTAGTACGATATTGCATTGCATCGCGAGAAGACGCGAAGTAACGAGAATCTCGTGAAAGACTCGTAAAGCGATTAGAAAACAGTTTGATTCTTATTACAAATCACTTAACTTTCAATCAATCATTTTAAAGTTGTTTAAAATTGAGATGAGAGTTTCATTCCTTTATATTCCATTTATATTATAAGTTAATCTTTTCCTTTTTTTTTTTGTTAAATCTATTTTATTCAAAAACCAAAACTATATTTTTGTTACAAGAAAAAAAAAAAAAAAAAAAAAATATATAATAATAATAATAATAATAATAATAATAATAATAATAATAATAATAATAAACGGCAACAAAAAAAAAAAAAAAAAAAAACATTTTCGTTTCTACAAGCTATTCACTAAAACAAGCCACTAACGAAAATCACGTAACTATATTTGTTACTACAAATCGTGCCGTATGTACGTGGCTCAATCTTAGATCAAAATATACACGTTTAGCGATGCGTGTTTCTTTCTTTTTTTTTTTTTTTTTTTTTAAGGACACATTTTTTTTTTTTATGAAAGTTATTGTCAAAGCGAGTCTAGGCAGTCTGTTTGAAAAGGTCAGAAGAGGACGGGAGGCCAGTGTGTTGTTTTATTATTCAGGAGAAACACGTTAAACACGGACTTCTGGCTTTTAGACCAAATTGACGTTAACGTTTCTGTCACGTGCAAATCAAAACAGCCGAAAAAAACGAATGTTGAGTTTTTTAAAACCAGTTTTGACGTTAATGTTTCATTTCGCTGGAAATCTAAATAACGGAACATTCTTTTTTTAAAAAAAAAAAAAAAAAAAATACGGAAAAAAAAAAAACCAAAGAAAGATAAACAACAAAAAAAGAAGAAGAAGAAATACCGAATTATTGTTTCAGTTACGTATATTTAGAAAATGTATAATTACTGGTATAAAATTCCAGTTTTCCGTTTATATCTATCTATATCGTTATGTTTATATGTCTGTCTACCTATCTATCTATCTATCTGTCTGTCTGTCTATCTATCTATCTATCTATCTATCCATCTATCTATATATATATATATATATATATATATTGATAGTTATACATATATGTGTGTGTCTATATAAGTGCGTATGTCTTTAGTAGTTTCTTTAATTATTTATGTACCTATCTCTCTCTCTCTCTCTCTCTCTCTCTCTCTCTCTCTCTCTCTCTCTCTCTCTCTCTCTCTCTCTCACACACACACACACACACACACACACACACACAGACACACAGTTATATTTGAGTGTATCTAAACATAGCTGCTTTCAGTAGAGGGTCATTATGTGAAAATTATTAAAAAAAAAAAAAAAATAAAACAAAAATAAATAAATAAATAAAATAATTTTCTTCGAAATAAATCAACAGATTCTAATGATGACACGACGACTAACCATCTAACGTTAATAATCTCCTTTATTCCACACCTGTAATCCCATATGATAGCTTCTAATCATAACCTTATACCTGTTCATATACATTAAATATTTAATATCGTCCAGAACATTATTAACTGTAATCTTGATAGTTTACATCTCAGGCGCAGACGGGTATTAAGCATCATATCTCTTACATTTTTAATTTGATTATGTGTCAAACATGGTTACACTATCTCTTGGTTACGATACATTCTACATTTATATATCAGTTGGCACGAGAGTATTAAACAGGATACCAGATTATAAATCATGTACACGAATCTGAACGTTCAGTTCGATTACGCGTTACAACTGATAACGACAGAGAAAGTCGGTGATATTATCTACATTTACATATCAGTGCAGCGCCTGGCTACAATAGCGCCTGGCTACAATAGTGTCTGGCTACAATAGCGTCTGGTTACAATAGCGTCTGGATACAACAGCGACTGGCTACAATAGCGTCTGGTTACAATAGTGTCTGGCTACAATAGCGTCTGAATACAACAGTGTATGGCTACAGTGGTGTCTGGCTACAATAGCGTCTGGTTACAATAGTGTCTGGCTACAATAGTGTCTGGATACAATAGCGTCTTGATACAACAGTGTCTGGCTACAGTGGTGTCTGGCAACAATAGTGTCTGGCTACAATAGCGTCTGGTTACAATAGTGCTTGGTTACAATAGTGTCTGGCTATAATAGCGTCTGGTTACAATAATGTCTGGTTACAATAGTGTCTGGATACAATAGCGTCTTGATACAACAGTGTCTGGCTACAGTGGTGTCTGGCTACAATAGTGTCTGGCTACAATAGCGTCTGGTTACAATAGTGCTTGGTTACAATAGTGTCTGGCTACAATAGCGTCTGGCTACAACAGTGTCTGGCTACAATAGCGTCTGGTTACAATAGTGTCTGGTTACAATAGTGTCTGGCTACAATAGTGTCTGGTTACAGTAGTGTCTGGTTACAATAGCGCCTGGCTACAATAGTGTCTGGTTACAACAGTGCTTGGTTACACCAGTGCTTGGCCACGATTTCGCATGTTTACGAAAGCGGGTAGTTACGACAGCGCATGGTTACATCAGTGGTTGGTTACATCAGCGCGTGGTTACGTCAGTGTGTGGTTACATGATGACACGTCTGTAATCTAACTGTGGAGTGCAATAACGAATTTAATTACAGCTGAAAACGGAAACTGTGACAAATGAAATTGTAACTGTCAATATATCGCCGCTAAAAACAGTGTCAGACAAATCTGTGTCTGTAACCAGGGATATTTGATTTATGACTTCTGTGACAAACCCGTCATTAGTTCATCTCTTCAAAATATCGAGCTATGAAACAAAATCTCTGGCAGTTATTTCTCTTCGTGCAAACAGTTTCAAACAGCAAAACGAGTTAAATTAAGAAACAGAACAAAAATGAAGCATTAACTAGATGTCTGTTTTATATATATATATATATATATAAATTTGTGGACTACGATATTATTATATATAACTATATAAAAGGAATGGACACTAGTACAAGACGATTAAAAATGGCATAAATTGTAAACACCGGACTATGTGAAAATAAATAAATAAAATAAAATAAATAAAAATGCTTGCAGATAG
The DNA here is from genome assembly GCA_012295275.1 of Chrysomallon squamiferum. Taxonomy (NCBI): domain Eukaryota; kingdom Metazoa; phylum Mollusca; class Gastropoda; order Neomphalida; family Peltospiridae; genus Chrysomallon; species Chrysomallon squamiferum. Next base: position 13,551,969 of record CM022675.1, read on the forward strand.
GATACTAAATACCAGACGATATAAAAAAGAAGAAAAAAAAAAAAAAAAAAAAAAAAAAAAAGCAATGTAGAAAGCGATTACTATAATAGTACCGGACATTATAAAAATAATTTGCGGATAAAACAGCAATACCGGACCATATAAAACAGCTTGTGAATTGTACAGCAGCAGCATAACCGGATCCTTAAATAATGTATGGAAAAATAAAATTAATGAAAAAAATAATAAATAACAAATAAATAAATAAATAAATAAATAAATAAATAAATAAATAATAATAATAATAATAATAATAATAATAATAATAATAATAATAATAATAATGTTAAGAAGAAGAAGAAAGAAAGAAAGAAAGCAGGATGCAGTTTGGATAGCAATGCTTACTTCTCGCTGTCTCTGTTTAAAAACTAACAGTTTTTTTTTTTTTTTTCTTCGATATTCTTGTTCTAGAATGACTTATGTTTTTGCTGTAACCAATAGCAACAAAATAACGGTGCAAAACTGACACAAACAGCTAATTACATTTCATTAAATCCGCAAGTCGCTTTATTTTAAGAAAGCGTGTATTGTAACAAATCATAAAAACAGACTTTAAAACAACTGTAATGTAGTTCATTATTAAAAATGTAGAAATAAAAATCTGTAAACTCATTTTTTAGAAACAAACCGCAAAAACCGAAATCAAAAGTATCGCGAAAAATACGTTAATCGAAAACAGTTTAGAAAATTACTTAGTTGCCCGCGTGCAAATAGTCTTTATATTGATTATACATGGTATATAGACATAAGTTATTAATTAAACATTTAGACCGGCCATTGTCCCCTCATAGTCCTCTCCAAGATATTAACATAGCCTGATTTTCTTTGTTTTGTTTCTCTTTTCTTTTTCTTTGTTGTTGTTGTTGTTGGTTATTTAAGGGTTTTTTTAAATTATTATTTTCTGCGTGTATAGGACTTTCTGTGTGCGTGTCATGGTATGCGGGGTTTTATTTTATTTTTCGTTTTTGTTTTGTTTCACAGGTTTTCATTTTTTGTTGGTATTGCAGTAACCGACTGGAATAAGATGAATCGTGGAACAAGGTCAAGGTCAAAAACTGAACGCGTGTACGAATCTGAACGCCTTGTTCTCACAGATTTGATAGTACGACAGAAATATGATAGATCAGTCATTGCTCACGATAATAATAATAATAATAATAATAATAATAATAAAATTACAGTTCACTGAAGACAATTGCTCTGTTCTGAACGCAGCTTTCTGAGAAAATTAATCATTTTATAATTTTGTTTATGTCGATGTAATAACGGACATAAAATAACGTTACCTGTTTGTAAAGGAAAGATTATTGTATTATATTGTATGTTTTTGTAATGTATTGTTATTATAACTGCATTGTACATTGTATTATGCGCTGTGTTATTGTTACTGTGCAGTATTTTCTGTTGTACTGTATCGTTATTGTTATTGTAACAGACTGTGCTGAAATGGCTATTGAACAGAATGCTTCTAATATTTTTCCTCATTTTCTTCTTTTCTTTTCTTTCTATTTATTATTATTATTTTTATATATATATATTTTTAGGATATTTAGGAATGAATTTTCAATCACAAAATAAAAAAAAAAAAAACAAACAAACAAACGAACGAATAAATAAATAAATAAATAAATAAATAAATAAATAAATAAATAAATAAATTCCCTTACCTTATACGTTTCTCTCTTTCAGGATATCCAGTAAAACATTTACTTTGAGTGAAACTTTCTCTGGTTTTTTATTTTTGAAGAAATTATCCATTGAAAACACAAATTCTGGACTCAACAAGTATAACAATCCTGCGTCATTCCGCATCAAAATCGAGTTGCAATTTTTAACGTTACTCGCTGCAAAACTACGCCAAGTAATACACGGCTGTCGAGATTTCTGCAGACGACAATTTCGTTTCACAGCTCGAGAATCATCTGACGCTGAAAGCTTTCTGCTCTGGCGTGATTTGTCACGAGGAAAGCGTAGAATGTGAGACTCCGAATAAAGCGAAAACAGACAACGAAACGAAGAGAAATTGCAGACGCATCCAGGGTTTAACGGAATCGCGACGAAATAACTGGTAATAAGCAACACTATTGCATTCGCCAGCGGTTTTGTCCTACACTCGTATCGATTTGTTGATCCGCTAACAGGTAAATCGTAGAACTTTACGTAAGGATTTTACGCCACAGTCGCCAGAAATAGAATCTCTGTGGTGCCAACTGATTTGGCGTAGAGAACCGAGAGATTACGAAAATGTCTCCGAATTATTCCGAACATCAAATTCCTTGTTTTTTTTTTTTTTTTTTAATTTTTAATTTTTATATATTTTTTAAATTATTATAAATACTTTTTTTCTTTTTCTTTTTTTTTTTTTTTTTTTTTTTTTTTTTTTTTTCTTCTTTCTATCGATTCCTTATGATAAATTTCATAAGTAAATGTTGTTTTCGTTGTCTTGCCATTTTTATCATTTTTTTTTTTTTTTTTCTTTTTAGTCACTCGATTTAATGATCAAACAGTTCTTTAAAAAGAAACACAACAATTCGGCGTCACGTGATCAGAAGGGAAACATAAGAGTGAGTCAGTGAAGAAGAAGATATTGTGCAGGATCAAAGTTTTAATTATAATGTTAAAATTCTTACAGTCTCCTGTCCTAGCAAACAACGAAGACAAAAGTTCATAGACGCACGTTTCTCGAAGTCACATATCTAACGAATCGCTTTCATACCAATCCAAGTTATCAGCTTTTATCTTCAAGAAAAATTAAAAAATCGAAATATGGAAGAAACTACTTCCAGTAATGTATATCTCTAGTAGTCAAGTTGTACCAGAAATTTTTTATTTATTTATGTATTTATTTATTGTTGTAGTTGTTGTTTTGTTGTTTTTGTTGTTGTAGATAATGATGTTTGCTTTACCTAGTTCAGACGATCTTGTATTGATACAATTTTCATTCTGGGATAGATGAAAACAAATACACCTAAATTTATGGCTAGGTAAATCTAGAATTTCAATTTGTTTGTCAAGTACCTTACATCAGTTTTTCAGTGGATTAAAAAAAAAAAAAAATTAGTTTCAAATGGGTTTCAGATATCTGTAAACTATTTTCTAAATGTTTCCGAAACTGCAGTAGACTTGGGTCCCAAATGATCCTAAGTGAAGTCGATTTTCTAAATTCTTTCTAGACAGAGAAGAGATAATTTACATAAGCGTTCCTGACAATTACACACAATTCTCCAAACACTTGTAAAAATAAAACACAGACTGGATGCCAGTCGCTTGCAAGCTCCAGTCGTTAACTACAGAACAAGTATTTGTGTACAAAACCAAGATCACCAAGTAAAGTAATGAATTTTCATTTCTCGTTTAAGTACAATCATAGATGATTCATTAACTGTAGATTACTCATCAACACTTTTTTTATATATATATATATATAACTGTAGATTATTAATCAGCTGATATTAGTTACTGGAGTTCGTTAATATCGTTCGGTTACTGTAGATTATTCATCAACTAGTTTCAGCACAGATGTGTATTCAATCGTCAACTCCTTTTAAAGGAAATGTAGATTAGAACTGTTCATCAGTCATTAATTATTTTTCAGAGAACTCTAGACGTTTTCTCCATTCGTTTCAAAACAGTAAAATATAATTCATTAACTTTTCTTTTTCTAAGGGAACTGTAGACAATACATCAACTTTTTCTAAAGGAGCTGTAGATAATTCATCAACTTTTTTTCTAAGGGAACTGTGGATTATTCATCAGCCGGCTTGAAGACAAGCGACCGCTGTTTACCAACACGTTCAGAAGACGGAATCCACAAACGTGTACAACAAATTTCTGGCATACGAATCCGAAACGACTTCCAGACTAATAAATTAGATTAATAGCAAGAATATGATTTCAGAAAATAGCTCTTTCGGAGTCGTTTGTTGCGCGTATCGCTTTAATATGTGTCTGTGAGATTGTCTGGAAAAGCTATTGTAAAATCTTCGACCGAATGTTTCCGAGGATTAATTGTAACAAAGTCGGGGAATCACGTCAGGGAATTCGCTGTCAAACTCAGGAAAGTTATTCTCTGCCTGTTTGACCTTTGCGTTCTTTTTGTCCTCGCTTCTTCTTTGAAATATATGTATGGGTGTGTGTGTGTTGAAATTGTGTTAATTTACTACCGGGTTGCTCTCGTCATCATCAACAACACCTGTAGCAACAGCTGCAGCAGCGACAGCAGCAGCAGCAACAACAGCAGAGTACAGAATGGTCAAACGGAGTAAGACACACGAATTAAGATGTAGGTTATGTTCCTCTAAATAGAATTTCCTGTTTGTCGGTAATTTCTTTCACAGTCTCTGTTCAGAATTGAAACTTTTGTGTTCGTATATCAAGATGCTTTCAGAATTAACGACACCAAAATACGATAGGGTATGCAGCTGTCAAACTACGACAACACCCCGTTAGTTACATACACACACTGTGCTGTTATAAATGACGTTTGGGAATAAATACGATCAGATCAAATTCTTCACGCAGTAAGTTTGTAAACTGCAGACTGGTATTACGATCAACAACAACAGCAGCTACAGCCACATACAGAACGTTCACACCACCACGACAGCAAATACAGAGAACGTTCAAACTTCAAAACGACAGCAACACACAGAGTGAATGTTCAAACTACAACGACGGCAACACACAGAAATATCCAGACTACGACTTCAGAATCTACAAAACGAAGGTTATGCTTCTTCGGAGTTAGCAGACGACCTGCGATTTCGTTTCAAAGTTTCCAAACACAGCATCCCCCGTCTGTCTGTCTGTGTGTCTGTGTGTCTGTACGTCTGTGAGTGATTCTGTCCAAGCAAACAGCACCACGCATTAGTGGTCTGCAGTGAGAGCGGCTGTTTGAGGAATGCTTTACGTTAATTACACACCGAGGGTTATGTACCGGCCCGCGCGCAGGATTTTCGCAATCAATAATTCATCCCCGAATATTCTTTTATGCTGCTCGGGATTCCAGGCGTGGATCCGCCATCGTCATCATCTTGCTTGTTAACTCCTTAATTTGCAAAAACCAGACCTGAAAGAAATAAAAAAAAAATAAAAAATTAAAATAAAAAATAAAAAAAAGTGTGTGTAAGATTTATTATTTTATTGATTTTATTAAAATAATTTTTAAAAAATATATATGTACACATATCTAAGATTTATTGCTGTAATGGTTTGTTTGAAAGAAAGATAATAATAATAATTGTAAGATTTATTATGAATTATTATTTTAATGATTATGTTAAAAGAATAATTATAATAAGAAAAAAAGTTTATGTAAGATTTATTATGTTAATGATTTGATTAAAAGAAAAAAAAAAAAAAATGACTGTATGAATTATTGTTTTAATAATTTCGCGGCAGTGAAACAAAACGTGCAAGAATGGTTAGTTGAGAAATCTGGTGGGCAGGAAAAATAATTTATAAATAATTGCTATTTCAAAGATTTGGGAAAACTGAAAGACAGGAGAATGAAAGAAAACAGGAGTAACAGTAACGAAAGTAAGAATGAAAGAAAACAGGAGTAACAGTAACGAAAGTAAGAATGAAAGAACGACACAAAGGAAGAAAGAATGGAAGAAACGTTTCGAGGAAGGACAACAACAACAACAACAACAACAACAACAACAACATTCTTCAGTGAAATTAATAATCCTGTCAGTATGATTTATGATGGCATCAAGCCTCGTATTATAAAAGTATCATAGTAACCGTGATAAGATCAGTTTTATATTAATAGTCACAGTAACAGTAGTAAGATTAATATTTCAATAGTTTCCATAATAACTGCTTTACATTAGTGTTATAACAATAGTCATAGTAAATAGTAATATTATCAGTATTATTATTATTACTATTATTATTATTATTATTATTATTATTAATTCTATTATTATTATTATTATTATTATTATTATTATTATTATTCTATTACTATTATTATTATTATTATTATTATTACTATTATTATTAATTATTATTATTATTATTATTATTATTATTATTATTTTTTATTTACAACTACGACAATTATTCTACTACCACTTCTACTTTTATTATTACTACTTGTAATATTACTACTACTACCACTACTACTACTACTACTATTACTATTATCACCATCACCATCATCATCATCACATACATACGACAGTCGCTCTCAGACAGACCAAACAGCTATCACAATCACAGCACACGTCTTTATTCTCTTTCATCTTCAGTCTTTTCTTCTTCGCTCTTCCACTGACCAAGTTACAGCCGTCTAGCGTGACACTCGCGTCCAGTAAGAAAGGTTATTACTCGCCAACGGCCACGACGGCAATGCGACGTGAAGACAAGGTCGTGTCAACAGGAAGCGACCGCCTGCAAGACGTCGCAAGGTCACATGATTCATTAAGCAAGTGGGGTGCGCGTGCATGATTAACTTGTACGTCAGTACTGTTTATGTACGTCTTTGTCATCGTTGTGACGAAGGCGGCGTGAAATCTGTTCTTGTTCCGATGATTTCCGTCGTGGGGAAGGTTTGCTGAGCTGATGATGATGAAGTCAGCTTGTTAATGTGGGGAATGTTTAGTGCCACACAAATACGGTTTTTTTTTTCTATCAGCAAATGTTTTTAATATCAACACGTTTTAATATCAACACGTCTTATTATCAACACTTTGTTGATACTAGCATGTTTTAATGTCAACGCATTTTGATTTCAACATATTCCTGATATCAAAACGTTTTAATAACATTTTGAAATCAACGGTTTCTAGGGGAGAATCTGTTATGATTCACCAAGCAGATATTTTCAATACTAACCTGTCGTATATACATAGACTGAGTTGCACCTAACATATATATGTCGCGTGGGGCCGGTTAGAACAGGATATATATACTCACATCCACTCACAGACTCTTACAATCTTTCTCAGCCTTTATCAGTCTTTCTCAATCTCAGTCTTTCTCAATCTTTCTCAGCCTTCCTCAGCCTAACTCAGCCTATCTCAGACCTTCTCAGCCGATCTCAATCTTTCTCAGCCGTTCTCAGTCTTTCTCAATCTTTCTCAGCCTTTCTCAGTGTTTCTCGATCTTTCTCAGCCTTCCTCAGCCTATCTCAGACCTTCTCAGCCGTTCTCAATCTTTCTCAGCCTTTCAGTCTATCTCGTAGTCTCTCGCTTTCATTCTCAACAAGACTTTCTCAGCGTGTCACAACGTCTCACGTGCTTTCTCACATCGGGAACAAACTGCAACCTCGACATTTCACAGACGCGTCGCGCGCGCGCACGAACTGACGAATGCGCGTACGTAAAGACGACAGCCCGAGAGATCAGTGAGTAACAGTTATGAAGCTCAGTGCTGTTATTAACCCTCGGAAGCCATTAGATATCTGTCCAATCTGCGAGTAATCTGCGCGAGGTTCCGTCCACGGCAAGCAAATCGCTAATAAATTATCTACTCTCGTCTGACGTGTTCCCGACATAACCCGTTTATCGAGGCTGCCTACGTTCCATTAACGGGGATTTCTGTTGAGTGTCTTAGTCACAGAACTGAGGAAGAGTTAAACAACATCCTTCTTTGGTTTTAGTCTCTGACATATATTATATATATATATATACAGCATCATTCACAGGTCAGAGGTCAGAGGTCGTATGGGACAGTGCAAGAAGGCAAAGACGAAAATAGAAAAATCTGTTCGGGTTGACTGTTCGGATCGTAATAGAGAAATACGTGACAGAAAATACTAGTACTTGGAATATATATATACATACATACAGGCATACATTGATATACATATATATATATATATATATATATATATATATATATATATATATATATATATATATATATATATATATATATATATGCATGCATAGACGCAAAAAAAAGGATAAACGGACAGACGCACACATGCATACGCGGACACGGACACACACATATACACACAGACACGTATATATACATCCATGCATACATAAATCTATGTGTTGTAAATTTATTTTGTCTGTGGTTTTTTTAATTAATTAACTCTTGCACGTGCACTATGACTAGGTGATGCTGGCTCTGTTTTTCTTGATGAAATAATTTTGTGTATTATTTATATGAGTTGTTGTTGTAGGCGTGGTAAGAAGGAATCAAGTGAAGATTAACGAGACAGTTAATACAGGTGTTTCTAATCGAGATCACAGGTATGTTTAATTAATATCAGACAGGTGTTCAAATATGTCGCGCCAGAAGAAGATCACGAATGACCAGACGAAATGGAACAACGAATGAATGAGTGTAGAAATGAATGAATGTAGAATGAATGAAAAAAAAAAATTTATATGAATGAAAAGTTAATGAATGTTTGTAGAAATGAAGGAATGTGTGTATAAACGAAAAAAATGAATGAAAAATTAATGTATGATTTTGGAAATAAAAGAATATATGTATAAATGAAAAAATGAATAAATGAAAGCATGGATAAATGAATAAATAAATGAAACATGAATAAATGAATAAATGAATGAAAGAAAGAATGAATAAATAAAAGAATGAAAGAAAGAATGAATGAATGAACGTGGAAATAAATTGATGAATTAGTTACTGCATGGAAAAAAAAAAAAAAAAAAAAAAAAATAAATGAATATTTAAAGCTAATTCAGATTCGATTATTACTACAGAAAGATATTACCTCCTGACATCTCCTTCATAATTAGCAATCACTGAACTGAAACGTACTTTGTCGCAGACGATAATTTTGCAAACAGAAACACTTTCTAATTTTGCGAAGATTTTATTATCTCTTTTCTCTTCTTCTTCTTCTTTTCGCTATCAGTGAATAGCCTGTATCAGTGAATAGCCTGTAAGACTAAGAGCGATCAGAAGGCGATATTCAGTTGTCATCATGAATACCGCTGACGAACAAGTTCCGTTGTTGTTGTTATTAGTTACCAGAATGTGAAATTTTCCCGCGCGCGCTCTTTTCTGAGCCAGACGACGAAGCCGCGACGTCTGAGTGAGGCAGGCAGCAACAACTACCTCTTATTAGTGACACGAGTCATCTCTGAAAACTGTCTGGTGACTTATATCCCTCTCTCTCTCTCTCTCTCTCTCTCTCTCTCTCTCTCTCTCTCTCTCTCTCTCTCTCTCTCTCTCTCTCTCTCTCTCTCTCTCTCTCTCTCTCCTTCTCTCTCTCTCTCACACACTCTCTCTCTCTCTCTCTTTCTCTCTCTCTCTCTCTCTCTCTCTCTCTCTCTCTCTCTCTCTCTCTCTCTCCTCTCTCTCTCTCTCTCTCTCTCTCTCTCTCTCTCTCTTTCTCTCTCTCACTCTCTACTTCTCTCTCTTTCTCTCTCTAACTCTCTGTCTCTGTCTCTCTCTCTCTCTCTCTCTCTCTCTCTCTCTCTCTCTCTCTCTCTCTCTCTCTCTCTCTCTCTCTCTCTCTCTCTCTCTCTCTCTCTCTCTCTCTCTATCTTTTTATCTTATATTTCTCTACTCTATATATATATATCAGTATCTAAATTCTATATTATTATTATCATTATAATCATCATCATCATCATTATCATAATCTTTCCTTTCTTCCGAAACGACTTTATTGCTACCATCACCGTGATATTCATCATCATCATCATGTTTTTAATTAAATTACAGTCTTGCAAGAAAATGCAAGCAGACGATAAATCACTGGAACATAAACGAATCTGTAAATCATTCCTCGACATTTTCTACCTTCTAAATTTCAAAAAGTACGCTAAAATATAGAAGAAAATGATTTGTACCTTTATAGAAGGAAAATAAATTACTTTTTACGACTTCCTTATTTTCCTTTTCAATTTTTCTTTTTTTTTTTTTTTTTTTTTTTTTAATTTTATATATATATTTTTTTTCTTTCATCAAAAACAAACTTGCAACATAAATTATTTACCTCTATAAACGTTACCATAACAACATTTATTAAGTTATTTATTTATAACCAACCACCTGTTGTTCTGGTAATGACAGAAAAAGGGAGAAATAACTAGAGAAGTAAAATGGTAAGAATTCCACACTTGCCAAGTCACTGAATTATTCACGTCAGAGTTTGCATTATTAACACACACCTTCGTCTGGCACTGACATCAGAGCGCGTCTGTTAGTCTGTAAGTCTGTGTGTATCTACAAATTATCTTTCTAACAGTTTACACATGTACAGATTATTTTATTTCATTGCATGCGTGTACGTATTTACCGGTATTTATTTATTTGATACAGACACTGTATGAGACATGATGTTTCACAAGCTATATCTGACTTGGTTATACCCGAGCAAAATGAAACATGGTTTCACACGCGCTATGTGAAACATGGTGATATAAAAGCTACATGAAACATGGTGATATACAAACTATATGAAACATGGTGTAATACAAGCTATATGAAAAATGCTGATATACAAGCTATATGAAACATGATATATTAGCTATGTGAAACATGATAATATACAATCTATATGAAACACGATGATGTACAAGATATATGAAACACGGTGAAGCTATATGAAACCTGGTGATATACAAACTATGAAACATGATGATATACAAACTATATGAAACATGGTGAAGCTATATGAAACCTGGTGATATATATGTGAAACATGATGATATACAAGCTATATGAAACCTGGTGATATACAAACTATGTGAAACATGATGATTATACAAGCTATATGGGACATGGTGGTATACAAGCTATATGAAACATGGTGATATATATATACAAGCTATATGAAACATGGTGATATATATACAAGCTATATGAAACATGGTGATATACAAGCTATATGAAACATGGTGATATACAAGCTATATGAAACATGGTGATATATATATACAACCTATATGAAACATGGTGATATATATACAAGCTATATGAAACATGCCGGTGTATATGACTGACGTTAATAAAATAAAGATAACACAAAATCATCTCGACATTCACTCCTCTCAGCCAGACGACGTATTAATACGCGAAACCGCAGAAAATGTCCTCTGCAGTTTTATCAGGAAACAGGATAAGAGAGGATTTGGGATGTTAACCTATCACAAGACAAATCCTGTTGTAAGCCGAACCTCGGATTTATTCAGTTCGAGTTTCTCACCAGACGCTTCCACTTATCTTGTTACTTCGCGTCGCTGAACATTATCTGCTGCTGCTGATATACTGAGCGACAAGAGAAACGCACACGATGCGACTCTGTTTCCCAGGTTTATTTACTTTTATTATTTCTTTATGAAGTAATTCTCCTATATAATGTCTCCCTGTTTATGAACCTCCACCCACTGCACACAAAAAAAATATACCATAAAAATACATGAGCCCTTATATAACAAATAAAAAATACAAAATACAAAATACAAAAATCGAAATTTTTTATATTTTTCTGTTTTTTTTTTTTTTTTTTTCGTTCTTTTTTATTATATATATAATTAATTTTACTTTTTATTTTTTAATTAATTTTTTTAATTTTTTAATTTTATTTAATTTTTTTTTTTTATTCTGTTTTATCTTTTTTTTTTTTTTTTTTTTTCAGCCTAAATATATTCTGTAACCTCTAACTCTATTCGCAATTTTCTTTTCTTTTTATCTTTTATCTTTTTTTTTTTTTTTTTTTTACTTTTGTCGTCACTTCCTAATTTATCTGGCGTTTTGTGAAGCGTGAGAATTTAAGATGTCTCAACGTAAATTGAATTGTCTTTCACCGAATTTGGGCGACAGCGAAAAACCAGGTCGTATTTTCCTCTAAGAACGGAATGACTGCAAATGAAAGTTCGACTCGTTAAAAACACACAATAACCACTTCCATTCCTTCCATTCCTTGCATGAATAGTGTGACCTTCTGCTGCAGTGTTCAGTATTCATAGCTTGAGCAACAATACCAGTAATATAAGATCTTCCTGTAGGCAGTTTCATACAGTATAGTTATATAGTTGCTCTTGTTGTTGTTGTTTGTGTGTATTTGGTATGTGTGTTTGTATGATCTAGTACGTAGAAGAAAGTCAGAAATTAAATAAGAGCGTCTTAAAGAAATAAAGTCGAAGCGTATTCTGTAATTTATATATATATATAATTACATTTTACAGCTGTATATAAAGTTTACAGTTAAAATGTAAATAGTTATTTTACAAGTAAATAAAACTAAGTATTTAACGGTGAAAACATCGACTTTATTTTTATTTATTTTATTCATACTTTAAACTGTTCCTGCATCCACGCATTGAAACGTGCACATTTTACATCGACTCTAATTCTGAAGCCGTTTTCTATTTTTGTCTGACATTTGTACTGAAATATACAAGTGTCACTCTTCCATGACACGTAGAATTCTCAATGACGTCATCAGTTTTAAGAAAATATTAAAGACGTGTTATCGACTTTTTTTCGTTTTCGTTTTCTTTTCTTTTTTTTTTTTTTTTTTTTTTTTTCTTTCCCCTCATTCATATTTAAATATAGAAGCTTCCTTCCAATTTTGTCATCAAATTGTGGATTTTTTTGGTCACACTTCAGTAAACAGCGTGTTTCTCAAGACATACAAGTTCCATTTTTAAAATATTTATTACGTCATTGAACTGAAAAATGTTAAAGGTCACAAATGATTTATTTATTTATTTTTATTACTATTATTTTTTCTTTTTTCATTAGTTTATATTTATTTATATTTTTATTAATTTTATTTATTTTTATTTATTTATTTATTTTTATTTACTTATTTATTTATTTATTTTTGTTTATTTATTTACTACTACTACTAGTACACTATTATCACTGTCATTATTAGTTTACATATGACAATTTTATTTTATTTTATTCACTCAGATGTTATCAGTCATAATCACGTGATCATCATTTCTATCATTCATCTAATCATTTATATCATCACGCATTAGACTGAAAATACTTCACATCATTGCCTTTTTGAACGAAAAAAATTCCCCAACTAATTTTCGACTGCCGTTCCATTCATATATTTCATTATCTTTAGGAAATCCGATAACGGGCTGCCCGATTAAGAAATCGGAGTCCTGGTTGCGTGCCTGGGACAAGCCTGATTCATTATTTTTATTCCAATTTCAAATTGGGCTATACGATTACATAATGATGGCTCTAAATTGCTTTTTTCTCGACGAGATGTAATATATATATATATATATATATACACACATATATATATGAACAAAAGTACTAAATATATACGTAGATATTTTTGTACTCACATACAGATAGAGAGACAGACAAACAGACATGCATCATAGATAGATACATACATATAAAGATACATACATACACATAAGAACTCTTACATGCACAAACATCATGTACAGACATACATACACACATACATATAAACGTACAAACTGTCATACATAAACTTTTACATACATACATATATAGTTTCACACACACACGCACACGCAAAAAAAAAAACAATAAAAAACCCAACAATTGTTTGAACTTTGAAAGAAAATATCAAAAATAAACAACAGTTGCAAGAAAGAACGAACTGTACTCGAATCAACAAACGATATTAACGAATAAATTAAATAGAAAATAAACAACAAAAAACAACAAAAAATGCACTGAAAGGTCTTTCTGCCATCATCCAGATATATGAAAATAAAAATAAAAATGATTTACGATTGGCCTTAAAGATAGCTGACTTTGACAAAAAGTTCCAAACAGAACATAAGAAATTAAAAAATCTACATTAATGACCCGGCGTGCACCGTGCACAAAGGGCAGATGTTGTTTATTTAGAAGTTTCCGTGAAAAAAAAAATACCTGAACTCGGGATGGGCAGGGAAAAAAGAAAAATAATAAAACAAAGAAAAATAAGAACTTTATAGAAATGCACTCAGTAATCCGTTCGATATCTTGATTAGAACTGAATTGACTCGATTAAAAACAAGTAATAAATAAAAATATAAAAAAACTAATGAAAAAAAGACTAAAAAAAAAAAAAAAAGAAAAAGAAGAAAAGAACACCAATGACAATAACAAAAAATAAAAACAGAAATAGCAACTGTTTTGTCGTTATAATTAATGAAATGTGTGTGTATGTTTTTGTGTGTGTGTGTGTGTGTGTGTGTTTGTGTGTGTATATACATACATACATATATTTAAAAAAAAAAAAATTCATAAAAAAAAAAAAAAGGAAAGTAAAGATATGCTGCATTGATCTCCAGAATACTTGGACATTGATTCCGAGTAACTTGAACATTCAATCGAACAGGGTCATCAAGTTCCGTTCTTAGAAGACGGACTCAAGTGGGGAAACACTCGGTACGATAAAATAACGAGAACCCGCAAAGCCTTTCCCAACCAGCTTCACACTGTCATAATACTGTTATAGAAATAGAGAGACAGACAGAGTCAGAGAGAGAGAGAGAGAGAGAGAGAGAGAGAGAGAGAGAGAGAGAGAGAGAGAGAGAGAGAGAGAGAGAGAGAGAGAGAGAGAGAGAGAGAGAGACAGACAGACAGAGAGAGAGAGAGAGAGAAGAGAGAGAGAGAGAGAGAGAGAGAAAGACAGACAGAGAGAGAGACAGAGAAAGACACACAGAGAGAGAGAAAGACACACAGAGAGAGAGAGAGAAAGAAAGACACAGAGAGAGAGAGAGAAAGACACAGAGAGAGAGAGAGAGAGAGAGAGAGAGAGAGAGAGAGAAAGACAGAAAGAGAGAGAGAGAGAGAAGAAAAGATAGATGGACTAGGTGGGTGGATCTGTAGACAGACAGACAAAAATACATACATACATACATACACAACACACACAAACGCACAGTGACACACACACATACACACACACATTCACACACACAAACATAGACACATAGACACAAACCCATGGACAGAGACACAGAGAGACAGAAAGACGCAGATGTTTAATATCCAAGTTTTGACATTAATTTTTAACATTTTAACCGCAAGTTACGTTAGTACCAGTGATCGTGTTTTTCCGTATCGTGTTTTTCCGTATCGTGGTTTTCCGTATCAGCTTGTCGCCATCGACCGGAGAAAAACGCAGCGACGGTTAGCTTGCGGAAGATTTGCATTCATTTGACGCCGAATCAATAAACATAAATATAGGGCTGTGTTACTGTTAGTAAAATTAGAATAAAACGAACATGTACAAAAAATAAAAAAATAAAAATAAAAATAAAAAAAACGGAAAAAAAGAAGAAGAAAAAATAAATCATTGAAATTATGGGTTGAGTTCGAGCCGCTGATCGAAGTATCACGGAATTACGATATTACATGTTCCACCGTATGCTCCGCGTTACTGTGCAAACGCATGGATCGAACGCGACCCTATTAGAACGGTACAAAACCTAGTTCTACCCAGTGAACCCGCAGATTAGATCGGGATAAATGTTAAAGTTATTTTTTTTAAACTACAGTTTTACACTCGACTGTTTCGTTTTGAAGAGTCTTTTGGGGTTTAAAGTTAAATACAATTAAATCAGGATAAAAGTAATAGTTTTATGTGGGTTTTTTTTTTACTGCAATATGCCTGATCCGATAATGTCAGATATTGTATTAATAATTTATTTTTACGTCATTTAATACAAAACGACGACAACAACAACCACAATAACAATTGTAATAGTAGAATAATATTAATATTAATAGAAGTAATAATAATAATAATATTAATAATAATAATAATAATAATAATAATAATAATAATAATAATAATAATAATAATAATAATAATGATAATAATAATAATAGGGAGAACAAGAAACAGAAAAAGAAGAAGTAGTAGTAGCAGTGGTAGTAGTAGTAATAATAGTAAAAGTAGTAGTAGAAGAAGCAGAAGAGTAACAGTAATAACAGTTATAATAAATGTAACGAAAACAACTCTTAAATCTATATGAAATATATGATATTTGTAAGCATGGCCATTAATTTTTTTTTTTTTTTTTCGGGGAAAAACAATATATATTTTTTTTTTCTTTTTTCTTTTTTTTTTTTTTTTTTTTTTTTTTTTTTTATATATGTATAATTTGAATTAATTTGAATTAGTTTGTTTTACGTCCGGAATAATAAAATCAATCAGGAAAGAGATTAATTTTTAAAATTTATTTTAATTATTTAATTCTTATTTTAATTTGTTATTATTATTATTATTATTATTATTATTATTATTATTATTATTATTATTATTATTATTATTTATTTGTTCTTTCTGTAACATATGACAGAAGTTTATTTATTTGTTTACACGTTTGTTTAGATAATTATTTGTCACTTCCACTGCCACAACAACTACCACGGCTACAACTACTAATACTACTTGCACGATTACTACTGCCACACTACTACAACCACACGTTCTACCACTATCGCTTCTACCACTGCACTGGTTTTATTCGTCTGAAACGCCGACACCTACGTGCGAGACAAAGCTGACTGGGTAACGGTCGAACGTTGTGTTAATTGTGTCGTCTGCCCGGAATTTCCGTCCCCCGGGGCTCTCGTGCAACTGTCCCCGGCCACGCGGAGTGAGACACTCGCACTTAATTAGGTGATTAGTCACCCAGCTCTTCCTGGCTGGGTCCTGATGGAGGGGCAGGTGGAAAAGTAAGGGAGGGGATATTAACAGTAAAAATGCTTGTGGGGGGTGTTTACGTTCAAGTTGTTGTTGTTGTTGGTGGTGGTGGTGGTGTCATTATTGTTGCAGTTTTTATTATCATCATCATCATCATCATCATTATTATTATTACTGTTGTTGTTGTTGTTATTGATATTGTTACTGTGGTTTATTGTTATTCTTGTTGTTGATGACTTTGTTATTGTAGTTGCTATTATACAATCTCAGATATTAGATTACAAAAATAAAATTTGAGAAGGCCATTTAAATAATGTGATCAAAAATAAATATTTTATTACTGAGAAAATATTCATCAGACAAATAAAACAACTCTCTCTCTCTCTCTCTCTCTCTCTCTCTCTCTCTCTCTCTCAAGAGTTATTGACAATGTAAAAACAGTGGAAATATAAAGATACATTATCTAATAAAACCTGATAAACAAATAAACAAATAATAATTACACGAATATATTAAACACAAACATCTTATTTTCTGTTGTTCATTTCATACAGAACTAAACACGTGCACATTCAATGACAAATGCACAGCACTAAGTGCAGGCGCACAAACAGAAATACATGAATGTCATGATAATAAAAAATAGACTGTTCCATTTTTTACAGTGTTACATGATTCTGCAAACTATTAGACAGTCATCAGTCAACACCCTATAAATAATCCACCATTGTACATCCCATTGCCTCAAACCTTATCATAATACACCAACCAGTACACCCCTAGTACACCCCCACCTAAACACACCCAGTATTGTAACAACGTTTGCATACCCATTATTATTCACCGTATTACTAAATACCTAATACAATATATCGTCCACTGCAAATCACATAACTACACGTCCACAACACAGGCTGTTTTAAAACCCTCACTCGCCCCCTTAATTACAAACCATGCATAATACAGGAACCCTGTTTAAAAACACACACCCCAAAAGACACGTTTTATAATTCCAATTTTAGTTTTTGAATGACTGTCTGGGTTTTTCCCTTTTAAAAAAAAAAAAAAAAAAAAAAGCCCATAAAACTATTCATTCTGGAAATAAAATGCTAGACTTTACAGTTACATCGGTTATTAATACTATCATAAGACGATGAAAAGAAGATGAAAAGAAGAAGAAAGAAGAAAGGAGATAAACAAATGAAGATGATGACCATGAATAATAATAATATAATAATAATAATAATAATAATAATAACAAAATGATGATGACGAAGAAGAAGAAGGCGGCTTTAAAAAAAAAAAAAAAAAAAAAAAAAAAAAAATTAAAAATTAAAAAAATATTGAACGTCAAACGAGTAGATCGGAATCTGACGTAATCGTTATGCTAATCTTGCTATGACATAAACAAAAAAAAGTCACAAATACCTTACAGCAGACGTCAGCAGTGTTCCCGTCACAACGAAGTCCAAACGAGCGTCTTGGATTTATCCAGTTTTTGCGAAACCTTTTCTCTTGCCTGACAGCATCATGCGGAATAACCCAACGTTGTTCCAGATTTGGACGAAGAATCAATAAATAATGTGTCAACCACGCCGGCAACTGTATTGATATTATTCCGTTTTGTTAAGCTGCGACGTAGGTTTTGTACGTCTGAAATTTTTTTTAAACTTAACTTAGAAACGTAACTAATTGCGTAGCCTGTACGTAACAGTGTGTAATGTTCAGTTAAAAAATTCTTTTTTAAAAATTGTGAGATTTTCTTTTTCTCTCTCTCTCTCTTTTTCCCGAGTTTAAATATGAAATATTTTATTTTCGCTGCAAGAAGGAAGAGAAATGAATGAGAGAGACCCGGTGAAACAGAACGCTCGCTAACAACTACAATAACGATCGGCGGAGATGTTCTACAATCGTGTATTTTCGTCAGTTATCGGAAAAGACGATTTCTGATTCAGCGGCCGACAGCCGATGTGGATTTTTGCTACGAGCGTTATTCCAATGAAGAGATCGCTATCTCGAGTACACGATGTTTATTGGACGCTTCCACAGTGCAAGATCAAAGTGCAGAGCAAACAAGACAAATGGAAAAATGCCCCGATTTTCCATAAGTAATGACGCCGATTCGGAGACGGTTGTTTTCGGTCGTTTGCTGTCGCGATCAAATCCTATCGTTTCTAGACCCGTTATTCTTTGAAGAGTGAAGAAAACAGTCTGTAGGGTTGGGGGATGGTAAATAAAATGGGAGATATCATCGGTCTTATTGTGAAAATTTAATTTTGTTTTGTGGAAATACTGGCTCTGTTCACTGGTGTAATGATGAACTGGGTTAGTCTAGGAATGAAGAGTCACTGTATTAAAAGTTATTTGTTGATTACAACAACTGAAAAAAAAAAAGGGCACCATCGGGGGGATGGTTTATTTGCTATATCAAAGGAAGTCGATATTTAATTTTACATTTTTTTTTTTTTTTTTAAAATCCGTCTCTTTAAGAAGACGATGCTGTACAAGAAGTAAAAGAAAGAAAAAAGAATTAAACAAAGAAAAAGAAAGAAAAAAGAAGTAAAAGAATAAAAAAAAGAAAGAAAGGAAGAAATGGAGATAAACAGGAATGAATAAAGAAAGGGGAAAAAAAAATTTTATTTTTGTTGCTGTTATTTATTTACTTATTTATTTACTTATTTATCTGTCTCTCTAAGTGTCTATTTTTTATTCTTTTTGTTGATCTTGGTGATGATGCTTGTAATGAGGTTTTAATGTGTGGTTTTTTGTGGGGTTTTGTGTGTGTGTGTTCTGATAATTACTGGTTTTGTATATCTTCAAAATGAACGAGATTGATCTTTTTCAGAGGGAGACGAATAGAATGGATGATGCTGAGAAATAGATAAAGAGAGAGAGAGAGAGAGAGAGAGAGAGAGAGAGAGAGAGAGAGAGAGAGAGAGAGAGAGAGATTAAAAAAAGATGTTTATTTCCAAGGACTTTTATTAATTAATTATTTTATTTACTTATTTATTTATTAACTGGTATTCCTCTTTTTACGATTATTGTTTATTTAATGCCTATGCAGAAGCGCTTGTTCAGTATGGATATGCAGCAATGTTTGATGATAATTATTTCTGATTCTCTTTGATAGTTCCAGTCTCATGAGAAACATTACAGAAGATATCTGTGTGTTGCCGCGTCAGATTTCACTTAATGTAATTACGTGTGCCGCGAGGTTATACCGCGAGGTCAAGGTCATACCGCGAGGTCACACCGCGGAGAACCAACGAGATTCGAGATATCCACGGACACTTCGAGATATGCACGGACAGAAACTATGCAAAGCGTAAAGCTGGGGTTGCTGACTTTTTGGGGGTTTTATCTATGAGAACATCGTTGAAGCATGTTTGTTGTGGGTAGATAATATTCTAAAAAAGTGTCTGTACATGAAAAGATAAAGTGATATCGGTTATTTCGAGCATTTTGGGTATATGCAGATAAGTCATTGGTGTTGGTTAATATTTTTATTTATTTATTTATTTATTTATTTATTTATTTATTTATTTGGTTTGTTGGTTTCTTGGTTTCTTGTTGTTGTTGTTGATTTCTTTTCTTTTCTGGTGTTTTGTTTTGATAAATAAATAATCAGGCAAACAAACAAACGTAATTAATTAATTAATTAAGAAACAAGTGAATAAACAAACAAATATTTAAATCCAGCAAAACGTAGCAAGTTGATTTCATGACACGCTATAATATAATGTAATGAAATATATTTAGAATTAAAAAAAAAAAAAAAAAAAAAAAAAATTCAAAAAAATATTCAAAAGTTAAAAATCATATTATTCTATAGTCAGGGAAGCGAAAACAACTTCCTGTCAGATTCTGTTTTGTAATTCCTCCTCTCTGATGCGTCACAAATGAGACAAAATACATCCCAGCGAATCATTTTTAAAAATCCATCATTTTCTAAACTCGAGTCAAGCTGGCAGCAAAACTTAATCCATGCGTGAACAGCGGTTTTATCCTGCGAAATGAAATATTGGACAAACGCGCGAAGATGTGTGATCCGAGATGATGCCAACGTGATCTGCAAATACAATCTCGAGATTTTAAGTCGAAGGAAGAATTTTTTTTTTTTTTTTTTTTTTTTTTGGACGATGTGATTTGAAATAGAAGTCTCTTTCTGAACACTAATCTTTCTGCGAAACCCGAAGAAGACGAAGAAGAAGAAAGAAGAAGAAGAAGAAGAAGAAAGAAGAAGAAGAAGAAGAAGAACGAAAAAAAGAAGAAGAGGAATGAAGAACAAGAAGATGATGATGATGGCAGTGATGATGATGATGAAAGACGATATAAAAACGAAGATGATGATGATAATGGTCGTCATGATCATGACAGATATGATGGACATAAAAAAGAAGAAAAAAGAAGATTAATACAATAATGTAGTTTATTGTTTATATTGAATATATGGCAATACAAATAAACATAAATAAAAAAAAAAAAAAAAAAAAAAAAAAAAACAGTGATAATGATGACACACAAACAGGACTGCGTAAAGAATAAGAAATTTTAAATCTTTCCGTCTCACTGTCTCGTTCTCGTTTTCTTTGTTTATCGATTTATCTATCTATCTTACTCTCTCTCACTTTTGCGTTCTCTCTTTCTATCACAATCATTTTTTTTTTAATATCCATCTACATCTCTCTATGTATCTTTCTACCTATCTGCTTCTGTCTGTCCATCTTCGTATGTCTTCCACTTTCTCTTAGACACGCACATACGCACTCACGTCTACACGGTTCACTGGGTTCACGACTAATAAGCGCAGAACTGTCAGCTGACCAGTACCTATTAAAGAAACATGACTTTGTACTTGGTCAGCGACCGGACATTGTGACCCTCCCCCCACCCACGGCCATTTCTTCGTCACACGGGAGGGAGTCATTACCGGACAGAACTGACGCTTTCCTCTGAAGCCGGTTTTCCGCTCGTCCGGTCAGTGGCGGGTCACTCGGTTCTCGACGTCTGTTTAGGAAACCGCAGTTTAGAAGCGTAATAGGACTGGATATCAGTCTGATTAACGAAGATGTCCGAAACTGCTCTCGTGTTTTTCCGTACATTCAGTTCCGATGCGCGATGAATGACGTTTTAAGAAATTGGATTTGGTTTCTTTACTGGTAAGGTGTAGTACTGACAAGACATTGTCGACGATAATGAATATCGCAATGATGTTGTTTAATGTGCTGGTGATGATGATGATGATGATGATGATGATGATGATGATGATATTGCTAATATTACAAAAAAATACAACTAATGCATATACTAAGGCACTACTGCAGTAAATACACAATCAATAGCAGAATCAATAGTAGTAGCACTAGTAAAAATTGTAGTAGTAGTAGTAGAAATAGTGATAGCGGCAGTAGTAGCAACAGAGTAGTAGTAGTAGTAGTAGCAGTGGCAGCTGCAGTTGTAGTAGTAATAGCAGTAGTAGTAGCAGCAGCAGTAGAAGTGGCAGTAGTAGTAGCAGTAGTAATAATAATAATAGTGGTACCAGTAGTAGTAGACGTAACAGCAGAAGTAATCGTAATGTTAGTAGTAGTTGTAATGGAAATAGTAGTAGTAGTTGCAGTTTCTGATGTTGTTGTTGTTGCTGCTGCTGAGTCTATGTTGCAAGTAGTAGTAGTAGTAGTAGAATGCCTTCTGAATGAACACTGACAATATACCCTATTGTGACTCAGTTTCCCGGTATTAATGCTGATGACGTAATCATTACGTCACACTCACCCGCCTTCATTTGTTTTTGCACTATTCAGGACTGCGTTATCTACACTTCATAGCAGAAATCCATTAAGCGAATCCCAGACGAGCTGTCCAAGTTACGTAACTTTAATTGACTTGCAAAAAGTCGAAAATAACCGAATAATCGACTGGCTATGGGGAAATGGTTCTCTTTCACCTATTTTTTTTATTATTATTACTTTTTTTCCCCCACCGACTAATGGCAATTTTACATGATGTGTAATATCAATGGTGTATTTCAGACATGAGTGCGCATGACAAGCGGGAGAAAGAAATTAGACTGCAGATGAGAAAAGTTTAGTGAAAGCGCAGACGCGAGCTTGCATTACCGGATCTTAATGTTATTATAATGGTTGCCAGTTTTCGA
This sequence comes from Chrysomallon squamiferum, assembly GCA_012295275.1. NCBI lineage: Eukaryota > Metazoa > Mollusca > Gastropoda > Neomphalida > Peltospiridae > Chrysomallon > Chrysomallon squamiferum. Next base: position 13,574,756 of record CM022675.1, read on the forward strand.
TATGACTTTTTTTTTTTTTTTTTTTTTTTTTTTTTTTTTTTTTTTTTTTGAGGCTCGTATTTTTCTATTTCCTGATCTATCTTTTTTCGATTATTTTTTTTTTTTTTTTCAGTCTTCTTAAAGTTGGTGCAAGACATAATATAAACACGACTAAAAATAAAAAAATTAAAGATAATGAGCTCCTTCTTCTCCTCCTTATCATTATTATTGTTGTTTTTTGTTATTATTCTTATTATTAGTATTATTATTATTATTGTTGTTGTTGTTGTTGTTGTTGTTGTTGTTGTTGTTGTTGTTGTTGTTGTTGTTAACTTTTTAAGTCAAAAAAAAAAAAAAAAAAAAAAAGGAAAATAAAAATCTTTTCCTACGTCTGGATATTGGCAGAAGAGAGAAATAATCCAGACGACAGTGATTTCAGTGAAGTTTACATATCACCAGCTAAAACAGTAATTAAACAAACCTTTCACGTACTTCCATTAGCACGCTGAAACCCAAACCTTAGGTTATTATTCCGAGTTATTTCCCTTGTGGTAAGTCTTAGTCGTCCGAAGTCAATAAAGAGAACTCACGAATGTATCGCGTTACTAAGGACAGTTGACGTCACTGTTGAACAGAAATTTTTTTTTTTTTTTTTTTTTTTTTGAGCTTCTTAAAAAGATCATATCGCCAATAATGATGTTGATAATAACGTGCATTTATTTATTTATTTATTTGATTATTTATTTATGTTTTTATTTATTTATTTATTTATTTATTTATTTATTTATTGATTTATTTATTTATTTATTTATTTATTTATTTATTTAGTTAGTTAGTTAGTTAGTTAGTTATGCTTTGCTTTACGTTTTCATCGTCCGTCATCATTATTATTAATAGCAGTATATCAAATAGCAATTGTAGTAGTAGCAGTGGTAGTAGTAGTAGTAGTAGTAACAACAGCAGTAGTATGGTGATAGAAGTAGTAATAGCAGCAGTAATTAATTATAACAGTAGTGTAGCAGTAGTAAAGGAAATAGTAATAGCAATAGTAGCAGACGTATTGTAGTAGTAGTAGTAGTAGTAGTAGTGGTAGTAGTAGTAGTAGTAGTAGTAGTAGAAGTAGTAGTAGTAGTAGTAGTAGTAGTAGCAGTAGTAGTAGTAGTAGTAGTAGTGGTGGTGGTGGTGGTAATAGTGGTAGTAGTAGTAGTAGTAGTAGTAGTAGTAGTAGTAGTAGCAGTAGTAGTAGTAGTAGTAGCAGTAGTAGTAGTAGTAGTAGTAGTAGTAGTAGTAGTAGTAGTAACAACAATTACAAGAACACACCAAAAAGCAGAGAAACGTTTTAAATAAAAAAAAAAAAAATTAAAATTTCCGTCTATGTCGAAACGCAATACGATGCCACGTTCAAATGCTTGCATAATTCATAATTTACAGCGCTGTTCGACTGAATATTTCTGTGCCGCGAAGATATAGAAAAAGATAAAATTGCTCTACAGCAATCTCCAGAGATTGAAACATGACTTTTTCTCTACGCAGTAAGCCGCTCGCACGTTGTGACATTTCCGTGAAAAGCAGTCGCTGCAGAACTCTCTACTTATCGTGTATCTGCTTTCCGGCTTTTCGAATAAGTTCCATGTTTATGCATGACGCTGATAACGAGGAGTTTCGTTACAAACAGACGCGTGGTAGGAACGGACGCCTCTGTAGAGCCGGGCTGTGTCGAACATCGATAAAACCGAACATCGCTGTATCGAGCATTGCTACGTCGAGCATCGGTATGTCGAACATCGCTACATCGAACATCGAATAATATCGCTGTTCGCTATATTGAACATCGATACATCGAACATTATATATCGAACATCGAATAATATCGCGGTTCGTTATATTGGACATCGATACATCGAACATCATACATCGAATATTGCTATACTGATCATCGTGATATCAATCATCACTATATTTTCAAATATTTCACATTTTGTGCATGACGTTGAACAAGAAATAATTTTATTACAAAGTGACAACTGTAGAACAGAACTTTGTGGAACATCGCTCTATGGAACTCTGTTATGTCACCTAGCACTGAGTTTTTGTGTTTTAAAATATTTCACAAATGCTAAAGAAGTATTTTCCTATTTTAAAAAAAAAAATTAAAAAAATAACACTTGGCGATCGTGCAAATATCTCTCGAAGAAAGCTATTCTTAAAACTGTTATTTCGGATACCATTTTTTCTTGAGCTCTGTTATGGTGAAAACTACTGTGAACATTTCTTGCTATTTAAAACCTCGCTAAACAGTTTTGTACTGAAGGCCGCCATTTTAAACTTTTCTATGTCGAATAATCCTGGTAGCAGTTTCTTCACTTTCGTTGGTAAATGTAATTATAAGTTATAAATCACTAATTTTTTTAATGTCACTTTTTTTGTTTTGCTTTTGTTTGTGTTTTGATTAGTTTTGCTTTGGTTTGTTTTATTGTTTGTTCGTTTTTGTTTTTCTTTTATGTTTTTTTTTTCTTTCCTTTTACTCTTCTATTTTTTAAAATATTTAATTTAGTAAGTTTTTATTTTATTATTATTATTATTATTATTATTATTATTATTATTATTATTATTATTATTATTATTATGTTGGTTGTGTTGTTACTGTAATAGTACTAGTTGTAATAATGTATTCTTTTTAATATATTTATATATCACTATCGTCATTATCGTCGCCATCATAATGATCATTTTAATCATCATCATTATCATAAACAAATAAATATTAATATTACGTTCATTACAAAAAACTTTTACATGATTGTTATCGTCATCATCATTATACCTTTTAACGTTGTTGATGTGTTTTATGTTCGTTACAGAGTCGTCTTCGTCATCATCATTATTATTCTCATAATAATCATCATCACTGTTATCATAATCATCATCATCATCATCATCATCATTATCATTGGTATAATCATCATCATCATTGTTATAATGATTATCATCATCACTGTTATCATAATCACTATCATCATCATTATTATCATTGGTATAATCGTCATCATCATTGTTATAATGATTATCATCATCATCACTATCATCATTATTATTATCATTGTTAGAGTCATCATCATCACTGTTATAATGATTATCATCAGTCATCATAATCACTATCATCATTATCATGATCATTATCATTGGAATAATCATCATCATCATTGTTATAATGATTATCATCATCACTGTCATCATAATCACTATCATCATTATCATTGGGATAATCATCATCATCATTGTTATAATGTCATTATAATTATCATCATCACATTGTTATATTCATCATCATCATCATTGTTATAATGATTATCATCATCACTGTTATCATAATCACTATCATCATCATTATTATCATTATTATAATCATCATCATCATTGTTATAATGATTATCATCATCACTGTCATCATAATCACAATCATCTGCACTTTATATCGCGAGAGAATCCACATTAATAAAATTTAATTGAAACGAGTAACCCCCCACCCCACCCGTGTTACACCCGTGTTAAATCAGTGAAATATCAGTGTTTGTACAAAACAGCGACAGTTGACACGGAAGAGCAGAAAATAAAAATAATAATAAAAACAGATCAGCGACTTCACGTCGGGACGAGGTTTGTCACTTCACTGACGTCTGGTAATGAGAGTCTCGATTCCCAGTTCACTCGAGTTTACTCAGCAAAGTGTTTTTATTTTGCTCACTGACACACAGACGGACGCGGCTGTCACGTGAGGAATAAAGTGAAATAAACATTTTAATTAACAGACGAGACAGAACGAGTTTGACACGCGCGTGTCAACTGTCTGGCGGCTTTTTAATGTTATTTTGTGTTACGTTGTTAATTTGTGTTTTGTTTTGTTATTCTATGCTATGCTATGCTTTGCTATGCTATGCTATGTTATGTTATGCTATGCTATTTTATGTTATTTATTCTTTTCTAAATATAAATATATATATTTAGGATTTTAATGGATTAATGCTAAAATATAATTTAAAATTGAAAAACCAACGTTCGTTGAAAAACCATTGAGAGCAAACTCAGGAATGGGAAATAAATGAAAAAGGGGCCCTCGAAAATATTGATTGTGTTACTTACTCGCCCGTTTCTAACGCTCTAACCCCTGAACCATATTACGTCTTGCGTATGTGACTACGTCACTTAGAGTCAATCGCTGCTGTTATACCCAAAGACATTGCTCTCCATCCGACAGCCGTCAATAAACAAAAGACAATATCAATGACTATTGATCCAGGACCGTAATAAATGTTACCAACGGCGCCGTAATGCCGTGCTCGCTGAACGGAACACGACGTCGTCGTTACGACTGAAAGAATAAAAAAATGGAATTACCATTACTACGCCGATCACGTCCGCTGTCCGTGTCGTGTTAACAGCGACGTCGACTCGTAAAACTCGCCAACCGTCGCCTTGTCTTCTGTTTCACTTCGTCAGATGACGTCACGGGTCACGTGACTGAAAACACGCCGGCCGTTTAGATAATGTGACGTTCGTGCTGGAAGCATTACGTAATGACATTCCTGAAATAATAATTTTTATTTATCAAATTACGTTTAACTGTTATTGATACATAGATTTAAAATATATCTTCTCGTGTTGTTTCTGTTACTAGTGCTGTTTTACTACTTTCAGACTACCACTACTGTTTACTACTACTGCAACTGCTACTACTACTACTACTACTATTACAACTACTGCTAATTTGATTACTAGTTACAATGAGCACCACTTTTATTATTACTACATTTAGTACAATTATTAATGCTAATATCTCCTATTATTACCATTACGATTACTACTGTTATTACTATAAATACAATTATTATTATTATAGCTCCTAGTATTACTGCTGCTGCAACTACAACAACAACAGCTACAAATACTACTACTACTACATATACTCTATAATTACTGCTCCTGCTACCCCTAATATTATTACTACAGCTACTGGAACATGTACCACCTTCACTACTACTGCTGCTACTATCACTACTACATCCACAATAACTACAACAGCCTCTCCTACGACAATTATTATTTTTTTTATTATTATCATCATCATCATCATTATTATTATTATGATTATTATTATTATTATTGTTATTATACTACAACTTCTACTACTTACATTACTGATACTACTGCTACTATATTACTACTACGACTACTACTACTACTACTACTACTACTACTGTATTGTTTCTTTGATACAACGTGTGAGTGAGTGTCTGTTATTTTTAACATGTGTTGCATTGCGTATCAGAGTGTTTAGTGATATTTGTATTTATGTGTATGTGCGGATCTTGAAAATTGTATATAAATGTTTCGTATGTATAGGTATATATTAATAAATATCTGATTTTATGTGTGCGTATACATTTACATACATACATATATATACATATATATGTATGAATGAATGAATGTATATATATATATATATATATATATATATATATATATACGTGTGTGTGTGTGTGTGTATATATATATAAGTATGTATGTATGTGTAGGTGTGTGTTTGTATGTATATATATATATATATATATATATATATATATATATATGTCAATGTCTATATATAACTTACACGCTTTAATACACATAAAAGTGTATGTGTGTCTATATATATATATATATTGGCGTCTATTTCATGCGTAATGTCTTAAAACGTTTTTATTACGAAAAGCACTATACACAGACAGTTTAACAAATGTGAAGTGGGCAGTGAGAGACGTCATAAAGCCAGTATTTGTTGATTGGCTTCAGTTCCTCTGATCTGTTTGACTGCTACTCTGAGTCTCGGAACATCGATAAACTTTAATCAGCCTCGGAGAAGCGTAACGCGCAAGAAAAACCAGTCTAAGCAGTAAACACAGCGCTGATACTAATAACCGAAATTTTACAACTTTATCTCTTCTGATTAACTTTATTCTTCTGTCTTTTTCAGTTTGTCTTTCTGTACATCCACCCGTCTTGTCCTACATTTTTCTGTCTCTCTGTATATACGTGTTAACTTACATTAGCTGCATTGTGTCTATGTGTAAGCCTGTGTTGTATGTGTGTCTGTAGTTAATATTCTGTTGTCTGATGTACGTCTGATTAGACTCTGAACCTAGACAATACTGTGCTGACATACACACTGGCACAAGAGAACAAAGTAACTATCTCTATCTATCGATGTATCTATCTATCTATGCATTCCCATCTATAAATTCACACATTACACTTTTTAATCAACATGATTTCATTTTTATTTATCAATCCATCTTCCTTTTTATTATTTATCTTTATGTTTCGTCTTTTCTCTTTTTCTAGCTGTCTGTCTGTCTGTATGTAAAAAAAAAAAATTGTCTTTTATTTTCCTTTTCCTTTTATACACAAATTCTTTCACTTTTTTTTTTCTCTCCCTCTTCTTTTCTTTATTATTTTCTTTTTATTATTATTATTATTCATCTTTATGTACAAGTTCATATTTAATATAAAATTTATCTACGATGTAAAAGACCCATTTTCACGATGAATTTTTTTTTTATATCTCTATTCAAGGCGGACGATATTTGTTTTCGCTCTGAATATTTTTATCACTGGCTGTATTCTTTGTAAGTTTAATGGATGTCGTTAGCTCGGACGCATACTCGATGATAAGAACACAATATTTTACTACCGAGGTCTTAACTCAACTATTTATCATAGTGAAAAATACACAGGAAATCCAT
>CM022675.1:13586516-13596516 GCA_012295275.1 Chrysomallon squamiferum
TCCTTATTGCCGTTGCTGCAGTTATTAAATGTGGTTATAGCACGATGTTCGAGTTTACGTATCAAATCATATTCGGGGTAATTCGGGGTAATTCGGGGTAATTCGGTGACTGCCGGGCGGAAAGACAGACTGAAGGACCTATCACTTTGGGAAATCTCTATCATGGCGGCTTTCTGCTAGACTGAAAATTGCGCGGCAGGCAACTGCCAGAGATAACAGAAAGAAAGACAGTCTGACCTAAAAACTCATTCCTCGAGCAATTTCTTTTCGCAATTTCCTCAATTATCGTTTAGATGTTGCTTCTTTTTTTTTTTTTCTTTTTTTTTTTTTCTTTTTTTATCCTTTTTTTTTCATTTACAGGAAGATCGATTGTTCATCAAAATGGCTGTTATTAGTCTGAAAACTTCTATTATAATCTCGACAATTCACGCTCGAAGCGAGATTTAGAGGAGAAAAAAAAAAAAAAAAGTAAATTTAAAGTCAGTCCGATGAATGTACGGAAAGAAGCGAAGCTGAGCGCTGAACGGCTTTCGGGTGTTTTCGGTTATTTTCGGAAGTCTTCGAAAGTATTCTTATGGTAATGAGAGAAAATTGATATTTCTCATTTTGCAGAAACGGCCGGTGGCTGATTTGAAATAATTATTTTCTTTCTCTGGTGACGTGGAAGTAACTTGTGTGTCAAAAACATGCTTACCGGGCAGGAGATATGTTAATGGTTTTATTATTGCTCGCTGAAGAAAATACACATACAGGCCTTTTCTGTAAAAATAAAAATGGCATCATGTCGCGATTGATTCCGACTTGAACCGGAGAAAAACGAAGATGTCTGTTATAAGCATGGCATTGTTGTACGTCTAATATTTATTTATTTATTTATTTCTATTAGATTTGTTTTGTTGTTGTTTGTTAATGTGCTGCTATTCATAACTGTGTTATTTTTTTTTTATTGTTGTTAGTCATTATTATTACTATTATTATTATTTATTAATTATTATTATTGTTGTTGTTGTTGTTGTTGTTGACAATGTCATAAAATATAGATGCTTTTGCAATAGTCCATTGTTTAAAAAATTTAAAATAAAATAAAATTAAACAAAACTGATTCTCAATACTTCCACGTTCAACTCCATTTTGAATTCTCGGTGGAGATAAAAGTAGTAATCTAATTTAAACGAAACGACACAATCACTTCCATGCAATTTTACCAAATCCCTGAAATGCATTTTGCATGTAGATTTATAAGGTCAAAACGATCAGAAAAGGAAAAAAAGAAAACACAGAAAAAAACAACAACAAAAAAAGCAACAAAACATTTCGACAATTTCCATTTACCATGCAAATGAAGGATATAGTTGATAAATTTTTTATTATTTTTAACAAAACAAACAAAAAAGAAAACAAATGAAAGAAACAAAGGAACTTAAGGTAAAGATAACGAAAATCGCGAAAAGGGAAGAAAGAACGAAATGAAATGAAATTAAGAAGGAAAGAGAAAAGAAAAAAGGAAAACGCAGAAAACGTTTTAAGAAATTAATTAAAAAACAAATTAATAAATAAAAATAAAGATATAAAGGAACATAAAAGAAAAACAACAAAGCAAAATGAAGAAATAAAGAAAAAAGAACGAAAGAGAAAAAGACAGAAAGAGAGTTAATGCAACGACATAAAAGTTATCGAGATTTGTATTAACTGGTAAAAATCGCGTATTGTGCAAGTTTCCAAAGTTTAGTTTCGTGCGACAAACGGTTCATTGCGGTTCGTAAGCTGATCTCATTATTAACAGCAGTTTGACGTAAACAGTAGTCCAGCTAATCACTGCATCCATTGACAACTCGTGAGCAAATATTGAGCTAAATTGTAAAGTGTTGGTGTGGTTGTGCAGCCGATAATAAACTGGTCAGGAGAAATCTCGTCAAAGCCTCCACTCGCTGTTAGATCCGTGACAACTGCAGAGTTCACTTCGTGTATATAGCCGCTTACATACCTAACGATTTCAGTTGTGTGTTATTTTATAACACCTATTTATTTATTTATTTATTTATTTATTTATTTATTTATTTATTTCTTACAGTTAGCCCTTTTACTGCTACTGATGCTACTACTACTAATATATCTATTGCTACCATTATTATAACTACTGCTACTACTACTACAACTACTGCAACTACTACTGCTACCAAATCACTACTACTACTACTGCTTTACTCTACTATTACTGATACTGCTGTTACTACTGTTACTGCGACGACGACTACTACTACGACTACTACTACTACTATTATTGTTGTTGTTGCTGTTGTTTTGTTGCTGCTGTTGTTGTAATTACTAGCATTACAGTCAATATCATCACCAACACCATACTTACTTATTATTATTATTATTATTTTGGTTGTTGTTGTTGTTGTTGTTGTTGTTGTTGTTGCTGTAGTTGTTTTCATTTTGGTAATCTAACAAATCATGTAGGTGTGAACACAGCCTTTAGCTAGACGTCAAGTCGCACTAGATTACTCCAAACTACAAATCCGCATTATGTCGGGAAAAAACTGAACATTTAGGAATTATTTTTCCATTTTTACCCCTCGCTGTAATTGAGGTCGCCCAGTGAAGTCGGACGCGCATGTCCTTCGCGGTACTCAGGTAATCAGGAAACAGGCCATAGTAAACACCGTGACAGGCCATAAATTACAGCGTTTCTACGAGCTTGTATATGAAAATTAACAAGATTTGTATGGTGTCGGTTAATAGCGGTTGTTAGCGAGGTGAACGAGAGAGAGGCTGCCAGTTTGTGAAGTGAGAGATGATTTTACGTCCTTCACTTGGAACTAGCAAATATTTTTGATCGAAAAAATGTAGTCTGCAGTTTATGTATGTGAGTGTGAATGAGTAAATACATATTAGTGTGTGTTTGTCTGTCTGTCTCTCTCTGTGTGTGTATGATTGCTTACGAGTGTGTGTTCGTCTATGTGTGAGTGTGTATTTGTTTGAGTGTGCGCCCGTATGTGTGTGGTTTTATTTATACTTCTTAACGTTCTTTTTTTTTTTTTTTTTTTTTTTTCAATTTTAATTTTAAATATCTCGTATTTGAGACAATTTGAAATTTACATTAAAAGACGTTTCATATGAGACGTTTGACAGAATATGAATAAAGTTCGTTTGGAAATTACACCAAATTATTTTGTTAGTTTTGCAAACTGCGTACGCACCCTATCTCTCTGTCGCTCTCTCTCTCTCTCTTTCTTTCTGTCTCTCTCTGTTTCTCTGTTTCTGTCTCTCTCTCTCTGTTTCTCTGTTTCTGTCTCTCTTTCTGTTTGTGTCTCTGCATCTATCTATCTATCTATTTATCCATCCATCCATCCACCTATATTCTCTATTCTCTCTCTCTCTTACTACACACTCTCTCAGTCGAAATGGTAAATGACAAAAATCGTGTCACTTTTTTAGGGAATTATATTTTTGCATCTCTCGAGACCTTGAAACTAAAAAATATGCCAGTCTCCGATGGTGTTATCAACAGCGCCAACGTAAACACATCCTAATGGGAACATTTCGTATAAAAAGCATTGGCTTATTTTCGAAGGATAAACTAAAAGCTTCTTATTAAATTTTTTTTTTTTTTTAAATATATTATTATTATTATTATTATTTTAAAAAAAAATGAAAGCCTGATGCAATATGATAATTACTTGTTTTTCAAAGCAAATAAAATTTCTTCAGTTTTGTTCTTAGAGAGAGAGAGAGAGAGAGAGAGAGAGAGAGAGAGAGAGAGAGAGAGAGAGAGTCTGAACTAATCTTATTACCATTTAGCAAATTTTCCAAGCGGAATAAAAAATGAAAATAATAAAATAAAATAATATCACAGAATTTCAAAATGAACAACAATATGAATGCAAACACTTGACTTTGTATGTTTGGTTTAAGTACACATGTACCGACTTGAGCCGGCTATTTAAATTAACCAGAGTCGTGAAACTTTTATGTTTTCACTGTTTTCTTAATCATTTCTAATTAGAATCTGACAATTTCCAAAAACAAAAAATAAAATAATATAAATAAATAAATACATTTTTTGAAATTTAGTTCTTGTGAACTTGCGCTATATGAGAAAAAAAGAGTAAAATAAAATAACGAGAAAAGATTATATGACAGATGCAGCAACAACAACAACAACAACGCAGTTTTAATAACAAACATGACAGCAGCTAGCAACAACAGCAAAGCAGCTACTCTTATTGTCATTACTACTACTACTGCTACTACTACTGCTACTACCTCTACCGTTATTAGTACCACTGTTACTACTACTATTACTGCAGCTACTGCCAATAATAATAATAATAATAATAACAACAACAACAACAACAATAATCTGTAAATGAACATTCTGTAAATCCACGTGAATTTTATGAAAATGAGTTTAAAATAAAGAAATGTACAGAAAAGTTTCCACCTAAACTAAACAAATGTAGCTGTTTTTGTTTATTACGGGGTTTGTGTGTTCAGAGTCTCTTACACACCTACACACACACACACACACACACACACACACACACACACACACACACACAAACACACACACACACACACACACACACACACACACACACACACACACACACACACACACACACACACACACACACATACACACACACACACACACACACACACACACATACACACACACACACACACACACACACACACACACACATATACAAGCAGTACGCCAGTGTTTAACGCGTTAATTCTGTCTCATTTCCCTTGGCTCTAGATTTAGTCAGAGCTGACATTAGTCTCAAAAAAACGTTATTTCCACTGGGAATTCGTTTTATTCTGGATTATGTCTTTTTTATTTCATTTTATGGTGGTTTCTCTTTTCTATATATTTTTTATTTTTTGCATGTGTGTTTTTTTGTTCGAGAGAGAGAGACAGAGAGAGAGAGAGAGAGAGAGAGAGAGAGAGAGAGAGAGAGAGAGAGAGAGAGAGAGAGAGAGAGAGAGGAGAGAGAGAGAGAGAGAGAGAGAAAGAGAGAGAAGTAGACAGTGTGAGAGAGAGAGAGAAAGAGAGAAGAGAGAGAGGAGAGAGAGAGAGAATACAGTAAGGCGGGGACACACTTATATTGCAAAAGTTATATACAGACGAAGTTACTGTTACTGAATGAACATACGAAAGAAGGATTAACGAATGAAAGAACAAATAAATGAATGAATGAAGAATGAAAGTTTAGCAACAGTATAAAATTTAATATATTGTATATGTCAGATGTACAGGACCGTTTCAATGTTGAAATTATGATCATGTAGCAACAAGTGATCATCATATGTTTACACCTTCCCAGTGAAAGAAAAAAAAACAAAAAAAGCTGGTACTGAACACTGGTCGACAGATACACAGAGATACTACGAGAGATTATTACATCATTCAGAAACAGAAAGTTAAAAGTGTCAAAGTTAAAATAGATTTAGATGGTTACGTCATATGCTATCTTCACCCCACCCGCATTAACACCAATTCACCCTACCCACCCACACCCTTTACTTGTCACAGACTACCCCTGAAAAGTCTGACGTCATCTCGAACAGCCCTCAGTTGTTTCATTAAAGTCGAGGAGAACGAATCGACTTACTCGTGGGCGCAATCCAATCATCGATAGATGTCGTTCGTTGTCGTGAAAACCCGAACTAGGGCGAAGTCGACTTGCCGGAGACTGCCGAAGGCGCTATTTGTCCTTCATCGTGGATGTAATTCGTGGATGTAAATCGCGAATAATTGTCTGACCGGTGTAAGAGAGACGAGGCGGTGTTTGTAAAGAGGTGACCTCTGTGTATACGGATTACTGATCTGACTTAACCTCGAAACAGCTCGTCCGAACGTCACGAAGTCCGTAAGAAAAGATAGGTCAACTCAGCCAATGACCGCGACATCCTTAGTGTTGTATGGTTTATTTATTTATTTATTTACTTATTTCCTTATTTACTTATTTACGTTTCGTTTGTTAGTTTTACTGATTTATATATTATATTACAATTATCACTACTACTATTACAAGTACTTATATTGCTACAACCATAGTACCCTCACTAAGACTATTACTGCTGCTACTACTACCCTATTACTACTACTATTCTACTGCTGCTATTTTATTATTATTATCATTGTCAACATTATCTTCATCATTAGTATCATTATCATTCTTTTGAATTTATTTTAATAGCGAGGTAAGAACTGGAAAACGCTTGATGTAATCTCTCTTGTCTGATTACTCGCCTATTTTCCCATTCTAGTCTTTTGTATATAGAAAACTGGATAAATAAATAAATAAAAATTCCCTTGTTGCTAAATAAAGTTTAGATTTCAGCTCAGTTTGGTATCTAAAATTATTTATGAAACAAAATCATTGATTCCAGCTTATTTAATAAACTCAACGTGTGCTTGTATCGTTTGAGTATGTGTGAGTGAACAGAGCAAGTACATATAAAAAAATAAAAATAAAATAAAAAATTTAAAAATAAATAATTAAGTTTTGAAGTGAACGAAGCTACATGTGCATGTTACAAATAAACGAAGATTTAGAAAAATATACTTTTTAATATAAATAATTAACGTTTATTGTATTTTCCTCTAAAATGCTTGATTCATTCATCATTTTTATTTCTTCCTTTTTTTCTTTTTTTCTTCTTCTTCTCCTTTATTTTAAATTTGTTTTCTTTCCCCTTCTTATTTTTTTAATTTCTTCATCAATTTCCTTTATTATTATTATTATTATTATTTTATTATTATTATTATTATTATTATTATTATTATTATTATTATTTATTACTATTATTATTGTCGTTGTTGTTGTTGTTGTTGTCGCTGTTGTTGCTGTGTTTTAAGAACACATATGTTTCGCATCGACATTTAATACGATTAAGTTTATTAAATTAAACAAACTTTTAGTTGAACACATTACACTCAGAAAACACAAGTTTCAGAGATATTTTTAGCAGAGCTGAATTAATCCTAATCAGGGCCTCGAGCAAATAAATACCAGTGGGGCTATTTTAAGGCTAACGACAAAGTAAATTACGCCCTTGTAGCCTAGTGAACTAAAACCACAGAGTGTACTTTACGAATCATGTGACTGGGTGATGTGCAGAAAATGATGATGTGAACGCTGCTGTAGTAGTCCTATTACTTTTTTATGGTAATTAAATAAATGGATGTCTTCTCAGTATAAACAGTTACTGTTGTTGTTACTATTGCCGCTGCTCCTGGTACTACTACTATTACAACGACAACATCCAATATTACTAGGAATATTATTGTTGTTATTATTAGTAGTAGTATTAGTAGTAGTGGTAGTAGTAGCATTTATTTATTTATTTATTTATTTATTTGTTATTTTCTTCTCTTTTTATTTTTATTTTTTATTTTTTTGTAACCCAGTAAAGTGCACTTTAATTTAATTCTTGGCGCGAGCATATAAAAAAAAAAAAAGATTAAAAAAATAACAATAAAAATTTCAAAATTCACAGTAAGTGCATTTTAAATGTATTGATCAAATAATAATATAAATTTATTAATATAAAGGAAACGGATACAAATAATAATACATGTTATTAAACTTGCCGTTGTTATTGTTGTTGTTGTTGTTGTTGTTGTTGTTGTTGTTGTTGTTGTTGTTTTATTAAATTATCTCTCGACAAAGTAGATATCGCAAAACAGTTCCAAAAATAATCATTAAAAAAACAATGAAACAAACATACAAACAAGCAAACAGACAAGTACAGACAAACGAAGAAAAAAACAATAACGTCATCAAATATGATGTACATAACAGTATCAGCCGGCAGGGGGCAGCACTCAGTTCTGTTATTTGGAGCTGAAAATATTATCCCTTATCACCAACATCAAATGTATAGATGAAGGGGGGGGGGGTAAATGTTTATTCTGTCACCATGGTTACCATCATGTCCCAGGCAGTCTGCAGTTACTGGTCCGGCCACGACGTGTCAGACGTAATTACGTGAAAAAGTATTTGCATCATCACGAACGAAGGAGCTAATGGAACGAAGCCGTAATTAAGGAATAAAATCCTCCGTTGCTGCTTTCGGGCTAACGAAATCTCTTTTCACGACCTTCTGTTTTATTCGTTGTTGTCCCGCTAGCCGTGGATGCATCGAGAAAGTCAGTTCTCCTTACACACCCTTTTTCGTTTCCAATTAACGTCTGGCAATGTATGTATAAAAGTAACGCGATTTAAAAGTGCTGCAGAACGAACGCATGACGAAAGCTAATTTTTCTGACGTCATTTTCAATCTGCGCGTCTTTCGAAAGTGACAGCCAATTAAAAAAGTGCCCACTGGAACTGATTATAATAAATTATTCATGATAACCGCAGGTTTACAGACACCAAGATGACTTTTGAGAAACGACATTTTCACCACTGCAAATTAAGAAATGACACAGTCGCCCCCCACTCGTCATATTATAAACGTTATCTCTCTCTCTCTCTCTCTCTCTCTCTCTCTCTCTCTCTCTCTCTCTCTCTCTCTCTCTCTCTCTATTATATTGATAATAATGATAGTGATGATAATGATGATAAGAAAAATTATAAGATATAGCATTATTTTCATCATCGTCTTGATCATCAACTTAGCAGAAAAAACAAAAAAAATGTAACAATAAGAACAAATAAATATTTAAACACACTGTAAGATAACATACAAATATACAGACACACACACACAAGGCACACACACACACACACACACATGAGAGAGAGAGAGAGAGAGAGAGAGAGAGAGAGAGAGAGAGAGAGAGAGAGAGAGAGAGAGAGAGAGAGAGAGAACAAAACTAACGTACTATCAGACAGTTTTAAACTGTTGACAACATTACTAAGAACAATTAGAAAACTGCTCCCTACGAGACACCAGGCAAATAACAATTTCCAGCCAGACGTTCCATGCAACTTCGTACATTTCACTGACCGCGATTACATCAAAATGTCAGCCTCCGACATTCACTCTCCCCCCACCCCCAGCCGGAATGTGACGTAAAGAAAAGGTCATGTTTCCAAATTCGTTTTATTTTTAATTTTTTAATTGACTAGCAGACGACAGATCAAGATAAAAATAAATAAATAAGTATATATATATATATTTATATATACTTGTTGTGATTTATCATCATCATTTATTATTATTATTATTATTATTATTATTATTATAATTCTAAAAATACTAGTATTCTGTCTGTTCGTCTGTTATCAGATATTCAACATTTTCACAATGCAGTCATTTTATTGTCTTTTCACACAGACGTATTTAACAAAGCGACGTTGTTGATTAAAACTCCGACCATGCACATCACGTTGTCGACGTCGTCTCTCTATCTTCTGCTGAAACGAACACTTTTGACATATGAGGAGATTTGAAAAGAAAAAATTATCCACACTGAATGGCGCGCAATTTTTGTTTACCATGGCGGAGTGACGTAGTATTAAATATGTCATTATCTTGTAGAGGGCGCTGCGGTGTTTGGGGAATTACATCACAAAGCAGACGACATTACTGTCAACCTGTTTAACAGTGTTTTAAAACTGAATGAAGTTTTAGCCTCTGTGTGTGTGTGTGTGTGTGTGTGTGTGTGTGTGTGTGTGTGTGTGTGTGTGTGTGTGTGTGTGTTGACCGTGTTTTATATAACCACAGTAAAATTTAAAAAAAAAAAAAAAAAAGATATTTAATATTAATGGTTGTTATTTTATTCCTTGTTATTGTTTTATCGATCCTTTTTAGTTTAAGATGGCAAAAAAATAAGAAATTTTCAAAACGTGTAAATGTTATGATATCGAACAAAAATAAAAACTTGTTATTAAAAGCAGTCACTTGTGTATTTTGATGTCAATCCAATGAAGAAAACAAATCGGCAGTGTTACGTTTGTTGTTATTGTTTAGTAGTGATATTTTTTTTTGTAAGGTTCAGTTCTGAGTTGGTAGAATGAATCAGATACACAGA
>CM022675.1:13601516-13621516 GCA_012295275.1 Chrysomallon squamiferum
TTCAGTACTGCTGGCGCCCTCTCGGAGACGGGGTTTTTTGAAACTTTTAAACTGTCATGACGACGGTGACCAATCAGAATGCGTCTGACGTGTGTCTTTGTTAAATTAAAAATATTTTTAATATTCGTGTTGGTGAGGATAACTTCATCTTTAATTCAGTCGCTGAATTGGTTAGATTGGGTGACTGGAAAGAGAGAGAAGAACATAATGATGATGATGATGATGATAATGATTGTGTTGATGATGATGTTCACGATGCTGATAATGTTGATTATGATGAGGTTTGTGCTGATGATGACATGTTGATTACGATGATGAATACGATAATGAACGTTTAAACAAGCATCAAGAAATAAAAACTCCTCTTTAAAACAAACTAAAACAAACTTGGGGTGAAACAAGACAAAACAATAAAAACGCTAAGAAATAAAACACTCAAAGATAATAACACAAGAAGTACTTAAAGAGAGTCATTCACTTGTAATAATTAAAGAGAGTCATTCACTTGTAATAATTAAAGAGAGTCACACACTTAGCTTTAAATTACTTTCACTGTCAAACAATTCATTTCCACAACGACGGCGGACAAATTAAATATGGAGAATAAAAACATCTTAGCGAAATTAAACTTAATCGTCAAGCAATCTGGTAAGTTGTAAACAATTACAGAACAAACGAGAGAAACAACAATTTTTTGCCTGCACTTAACTCATTAACTTCTTCGTCTAGATTTCTAGTACGTCACGCCACTTTACGATTATCGTAAAATGTGAACGTAAAGCGTAACGAAAAAAAAAAAAAAAAAAAAAAAAACAAAGAAAGACATACAACAACAATAATAATGGTAAATGGATAATTGTTTCAAACTTGACTCGAGCTCCAGCTGGAAATACTGAAAACACAAAATCACGTCTCAGATTTCATTTCTGATTATCTCCCCTAATTCTGCCCTCGTTTATTTCAGAAGCGGTCTGGATAGCTTTTGGAGGGTGGTGTTTGAAGGGTGGGGATAATTTTAGTTCGGTGGAGAGGGTGGCTATGAAAAGGGTGTTTGCGTGTGACTTACTGTAGGGTTGCAGATCTACGGAATGTTAAGCAGGTGTGGAGTTCGTAAGACAGTGAAACTGCAGAGACGGCAAGCAAAGAATGATATCGAAATCGTAGTAAATGGGTAATTTGTTCGATGGTATGAATGTATAAAATAAATTTAAAAAACAAAACAAATTAAACAAATAAAAAAAAAAAAATACTAATAAATAAATACACAAATTAAACTAATCAAAATAAACAAATTAAAAGAAACAAATAATAATAATAATATAAAATCATATATATATATATAAAAAAAAATAATAATAATAATAATAATAATAATAATAATAATAATAATAATTAAATAATGATAATAATAATATTAATAATAAACAAATTTAAAAAAAAAAAAAAATAAAAAAAAAAAAGATAAAAATAAACAGAATCATACTTAAAAACACAAATACGTCACCAGATAGCAACCTAAATCGTCACTATTTACGTCATAATCAAGTAACTTAAAAGTGCACCACCATATTGTTATTTATTAAATCTTCCACTTACTCAATTATCTCATTTCTAATTTTCCTCTCCGCCACAAACAATTTAGTTTTCATTGAATCTTGTTAAAGATGGTATAAAAGGAATTAAAATGAAATAACCTTGTGGAAGTCAAACAGAAGAAAGTGAAAGCTGAGTTTTCTGATCGGAGTTTGTCATGACAAACGTAAATGCGACTTGGTCAATAAAAAACGTTTAGATAATTACAGTGGAACATTTTTCAATTTAGCAACAAGAAAAACCGTTTTGAAGTTGTCAGATGGAAAAGGATGAGTACCAAATTTATATTTCAGTTTTTTTATTTACTATTTTTGTTGGTGTTTATATATATATATATATATATATATATATATATATATATATATTATTATTATTATTATTATTATTATTATTATTATTATTATTATTATTATTTATTTATTTATTTATTTATTTATTTTTTATTTTGTTATTGTTTTTGATTATTTTTGCTTTGTTTGTTTGTTTCTTTCTGTTCATGGGACAGTTTCTTCCTGCTAACTGTAGTTAAAGCTATCACGTCAGCGGGTTTCTTATCTATTTTATAATTATATATAAAGGTACACTGTGTCTGAATGTGTTTATGTACTCATCTTTGTGTCTGCTATATATTGTGTGTATATTGTGTATAGTAGTGCAGATTTCTTTCAAAACATGATAATATGAACATATGTGGATCTTTCTGAAAACTTTGATTTGCCTATATTTTTCTGTATACAAGTGTGATTGTGTTTAAATATTCATGTTTTTGTTTGAATGTATGGTCGCATTGCAAAATGTTTTATACGTATGTGTTTCTAAGAATGTATGCATGTCTGCTAAATAATTTGTTTTGTACGTATAGATGTGTGTAAGTCTGTACGTGTTTTGCTAAAAACTGCTGCTGTTACTGTTTGAGTCAATGAAGTGTAAAAATTCGGTTTGCTATGATTAAGAAAGAAACAATGCAATAATAAAAATAAAAACATGAAAGGAAGAATTAAAAAAAGAATTAAAGACAGAATGAAAGAAGAAAGAAACAAATGAAAAATTAATGTTACTAAAGAGAGAAAGTAAGAAAGAATGACAGAAAAGAAAAAAGAAAAAGATATAAAGAAAAAAGGACAAAAAGATTGAATGAATGAATGTAAACAAACGAATAGTAAAACTTAATGAAAAATAAAAAAGGAATGCATGTAAACAAACGAAAGTAAAACTTAATGAAAAATAAAAGATTGAATGAATGAATGTAAACAAACGAAAATAAAAAAAATTAATGAAAAGTAACTGAATAGTTAAAACAGTTAAGGTAGAAACAAAAAAAAAAAAAACGAAAAACAAATTAACGAAAGTCGTGCACTTGATCAGTATTAATACTCTTCCACGCTCGATCTTTCATCTCATTTTCCTCCCAGTAGTGCAGAGCACCAGCGCGCTTCGTGCTGTTACGGCGTTAAGCGTGATATTCACAATCAGCTATCACTAGTGATTGGCAGAGTGTGTAATGCAATCACGGGCAGTCAGTGAGAGCGCCATCTCTCCAGTAATAGCGTCCTTTTATATTTGTAAATGAATTAGCGGGGACATTGCTGGCGACGCCCGAAACATTACACCAAATACACACAGCGTCCGAGTACGTTCCCGGACAAATAGCAACCAACGTGACGCGCTCAGCGATACAAGCCATCGAGAAGAGCGACAAAAAAAATATAATAATAATAATAATAAAAACAAAAAAAATATAAATAATAATAATAATAATAATAATAATAATAATATGTTGACAAGATTTTTATGTATACAAAGGAATTTTTTAATTAATTTTATTTATTTATTTATTTAGTTATTTTTATGTGTGTGTCTCTGTGTGTGCGAATGTATGGCTTTATTCTTTCTTTCTACGAGTATCTATGTGGTTGAGGCTCTCTCTCTCTCTCTCTCTCTCTCTCTCTCTCTCTCTCTCTCTCTCTCTCTCTCTCTCTCTCTCTCTGGCAGTCTCTTATTCTATCTATCATGCCTTATTTTTTGCATTTTTTTTTTGTTCTGTCTGTTTGTCCATCTCTCTGGCTGTTTGTGTTTCTCATACACAACCGATTTATTAATTTTCTAGTGTAAAAGAAAAAAAAAATAATAATAATAATAAAAAAGAGAAAAAGTACACCACCACCAACAACAACATAAAACCCATTTGAAAATATATAATATTAATACCAATAGGGGTTAAGCGAAATGCAGTTTTTCTTATTTGTGTAATCTGTGTGAGTTTGCGAGGAAACCCTGGAGGGAAAAACGCAATTTGTAGATATCTGCGTCGATCAGACAATTCCTGCTGGACGCTTCGCGGCAATTCCGGCGTAACGCATTTAGCACTTAAAATCTTTCTATCTCAATAAAACTGCAATGTCAGAGTAATTTGAAACAATTAATTTGACCTCATCGTGACCTTAATGACGTTTCACCATGCCAAAGCTGGCTCTCGCGCGTCTCTAGGTCACAATTCACCCCCCCTTTTAATATTCTTTTTACGTCTGCATTCATCACCCCCGCCATCTTAATTTGAATTCATTTCTGTGCACATTCAGAATATTATCCGCGATTTTAATCAACAGTCAAATTCATATTTAAAATTCTTTCACGATCTCTGATACAAATATAATGTGATGAAAGTTTAAAGAAAATAAAAGGAAAAGGAAATAACTAAGTAAATAAATAAATAAATAAATAGAATGCAATAAAATGAAATACTGTAAATAATTAAATAAATAAATAAAATAAAATAAAATAAAATAAAATAATATATATATATATT
The DNA here is from genome assembly GCA_012295275.1 of Chrysomallon squamiferum. Classification (NCBI taxonomy): domain Eukaryota; kingdom Metazoa; phylum Mollusca; class Gastropoda; order Neomphalida; family Peltospiridae; genus Chrysomallon; species Chrysomallon squamiferum. Next base: position 13,605,916 of record CM022675.1, read on the forward strand.
TAATACAACACAGAGACAAAGACTGAACCCAAACCACATAAAAAAAGAAAGAGAAAAACCATAAAAAAAAGTATCATTATTTTTTGTTTACTGGAATAATCAAAAATTCTAGAAATAGTCATGAAATTTTTTCTCTTCCTCCTACCAGCTCTATAACTATCACAGAAATCAGTTTATAAACAGTCAATACTGTACGTATACAAACTGATTTTAAATTTTTGTTGTTGTTGTTGTTATTATTATTATTATTATTATTATTATTATTATTATTATCAAAATTAAAGCATCACTTTAAAAATCTCATTTCCTACTCGTTGAAGAACATAAAGAAGAAATGTTTAACATAATTAATACAGCAATATGACGTCACAGAAATAGCTCGAGGTAAAAGTCACGTGATAAATAACTTTTGGTATTATTTCCTCCCGCCCCCAGCTAGCAACACGTGATCTTAAATCAGCACCTTCTCATAGACAGAACGTTATACGCCATGTTTTTCATAAACCATCTAAAGAGCAGTGGTTTGAACGTGAACTTATCGGTTGAACGCGCCAAGCAGTCGCGATCCTTCAGCCAACAGCGTCTGAGTCCAGTCACTAAACAAGCAACCTGTAACTTAGTTAAATACATAACACAAAACACAAAGTGTTATCATTATTATTATATTATTTGACTTTAAAATATTCAATTTTTAACATGTAACAATTATTTACATCACTTTCTTCATTTTATTTTTATTTTTTTCTTACAACAGTTTTAAAAACAAAAACAACACACATTTTTTATATGGAACGTTTTGAATACAAAGCCATGTTTGGAATAATAATAATAATAATAATAATAATAATAATAATAATAATAATAATAATAATAAATAAATGACAACGATGATAATGATATGATGATTACTGATGTAATAATTAAAAGTATCACATATTGTAAATAACTTCAGGTTCCTGATTAGACTAGATTTGAACCAGAGTTCCTCAGATCTTTACAATCTATGTTAGTCCTCAAAGATTTCAAGACAAGCAATATTGGTAAGGAACTGTACAAAACATTCTTTTTTCTTTATTTTTTTTTTAAACATTAATAATAGCAATTTTTATTATTTTATTTATTTTATTTCCGTTATCTTATTTTTCTGCTTCACTCAGTAGAATTTTTTTTTTTTTTTTTTTTTTTTGGTTCTTTCTCTTCTGTATCTATCTCATTTTTCTATTTAACTTTTGAAATTTGTTTGCTCCCCTTAAACATTAAATCGATAAAAATCAATAAAGAAACTGACAAGTGTTTTATATAAATGATATCTATAAATTTATTTTGCTTGTAGAGAAAATTGATTATCACTGATAAGTGCACTGCTGTCGTTTACTTCTAGTGTGTGTGTGTGTGTGTGTGTGTGTGTGTGTGTGTGTGTGCTTAACCTTCTAAGTCTAAAAACTTGTATCAAGAAGATAAATCATTCTAATTTAATATTTTTCTGTAGGTTTACATAATTATTAAGCACATACAGACATTCAGATATACAGATTTGCAGACACATAATATAAAAGAAAAGAAAATAGGAAAAAACTAAATATGTACTGTGTTATTTATGCTACTAAGTGTTAAAAAGGATAAAAATAAAAATAAAAATTGTCCAGAGCTACCATAAAAATGTAAACAGAAATATCTAACATTTCTTAATAATTATTTAAATTATAAAACTACAGTTTAAACTGTTTCATAGCTTAGTATTAAAAATTTTGTTTAGTGCATCATAAATTTAATGTTCTTATTAATCTTAGTGCAAAGAAAGTAAAGAAACTGGGGACTCAGTCTTCTGGGACTTTTACAGCAACCACGATGCGATGACATTTATCTATTATGTATGTACTCGTTAAAACATGATTTTTTTACAGAGACACAAGTACAAAAAGACTTACAGACATATAAATAAGTACACAAGTTGAGAAAGACATACTAACAGACAGCCATACATGTATTCACACACACACACACACACACACACACACACACTGAAATATGCATGAACATCCATACATATATATAAACATACAGACAACCTGAATTTAAACAATAACCTTAACAATTATGTATTGTATTATTATTATTGCTACCTTTATTTTTATTAAAATAATAAGAAGAAATTAAAAATAAAATTATAAAACAATCTTGTTCTTTATTTAAATCTGAGATCAAAAATGGGGCTGTTTTAAATACCAAATGCTTTTATTTTAAAAAATTTTTGTTTTTTTTGTTGCAATCTATAAAATTAAAGGCATATAACAAATAACATAAAAAAAAAAATGGTTTTCCAACCCCACCCCAAAAAAATCAACATAAACTTATTTATAACTTTTATCCTTCATTATTAACAAAGCATGGCGCTCATTGGTATTTAAAACAATAACTTGTAAGAAAAAAAAGATAAATGCATTAAGGATATTTATCTCGATATCAACAGTATTTTAAGTTAAAAAAATAGAAAACTATTAATAAAATAGCACACTTAAAGGAAAACAACTTCTTTTTTTTAAGTAAACGTGGCCAAATTAAATTTTCGGCAGCTATCACATAATTTATCACTGGGCAGAATTCTCCATGGGGACGACTCCTACGCCAACGCCCCCTTCGTGTGCACTCATTGACGAGACGAACGTCCACGTGTCTGTAGCAGGGTCGTACATCTCCACGCAGTTCAGGTTGGCCTGGCCGTCGTAGCCGCCGATGGCGTAAACCTTCCCGTAGGTCGCAGCCACGGCAACGCGACTTCGCTTTACCTTCATCTGTTTGACGTAGTCCCAGGTGTTGCTGGCGGGGTCGTAGCGCTCGACGGTCTTCAGAAACATCGCGCCGTCGTAGCCGCCGACGGCGTAGAGGTGGCCGTTGAGCGCCGCAACACCCAGACGACATCGTTTTGAGTTCATCGGCGCAACACTTCTCCACAGACCGGACGTCATGTTAAAACATTCAACCTGAACCAAAAATAATAATAAATATTAAAAAAAATAAAAATAAAGTAAAATATAATAATTATTAAAACAAAAATGAAATAAAATAAAGCATAATAAAAATATAACAAAACAAAACAAAAATAAGATAAAATAAAAAATAAATTGCTAGGGAGTAAAGCTTGGTGACTCAGTCTTTAGTAAGTTTGAAACAATGACTATTCTCCTGTTTCAAAAAATGTCTAAGTCTGTTTATTTTAATTTATATAAAATAAATTAAATACCTACTATTACTCTATACTACCATTAGTAACACAAAACTACCACAATTTTACTATTACTATGGTAGCTTCTACAGAGAACTATCATATTATTATTACTACTAAAATACTACTAATAATATAAATTTCTCTTTTAAAAAAAGAATAAAATAAAAATAAATAAAAATGACCTTCTTCCTAAGAAAAGAAAATGTAACACTGAATAAATCATAAACTATCTTCATCAATATATTTATTAAGAACAAACTTTTTACTTACATTTCATCTGTGTGTATTTAATAACTTTAATTCACTTATTTACAATTACAAATGTAATTAAACTGTTTCTTTACACCTCACTTTCTATGTAGTAATAAATATGATGAAAACAAGAACAAAGTGAATATTTAAGAAACAAACCGAATCAAAGATGGACAGACCATCGTGTCCACCACATGCGTAGATTTCTCCATGAAGAACTGCAACTCCAGCAGCACTGCGATATTTGTGCATACTTGTAGACATCATCCATCTGTCAACACAAACATAAACATGTAATGTCTGTGTGTATGTGTCTGTGTGTGTGTGTGTCTGTCTGTGTATGTGTGCAGCATTTGTGCATACTTGTAGGCATCATCCATCTGTCAACACAAACATAAACATGCACTGTCTGTGTGTGTGTGTGTGTGTGTGTGTGTGTGTGTGTGTATGTGTGTGTGTCCATGTGCAGCATTTGTGCAGTGTAGGCATCATCCATCTGTCAACACAAAGTTTTAATACTGTTGTCTGTCTCACACAGAAATGTGAGTGTATTTTGTTGATTTGTGTGTGTGTAAAACTTACATGTTAGACTTAGGGTGTGTGCTCCACTGAGCGAAGGGAGGAGACACCATCATCCACCTCCAAACCAAACATAACCATGCACTGATCTGCACCCAGTGCACTACAACAACAACAACAACTTTCAGTGTGTAACAACAGTAATGTGTAATAATGCCTAAGTGGATTATTGTGTCTCGATAATAACAATAACAATAACTATAATAATATTATATAATAATAAAACAATAATAACAATAACAATTTAAAATAAAGTAAAAATAACAATTGTAATAATAAAAAAATAATAATGCTCCAATAACAATTATAACAACAAGAGTAACCTCCAATGACAGTAATAATGATAATAATACAGGTTGAGAAAGCTTTATCCAAAAACAGACCAGAATTATGTCAGAGTTCTACTTTTTCAGATTTTGAAATGTATGGAGACATTGCATGACAATAAAATCTTAGTCAAAATATGAATTTCATTTAATTTTCATTTACAGCTTATACAAATAACAATTGCAAAATAATAAAATAATAATAATTTTGTGCATTAAACAATTATAACAACAGTAATAATGATAATAATAATAATAACAACAAAACAACAACAATACCATCCAAAACATTTTCTGTCTATAAAAATTATGTCAGAGTTGACTTTTTCAGATTTGAGAGAAAAGAGAAATGTGGACAGAAGATGACTGATACAAAGATGGTTTCATTAATTTTTGAATATAAAGGTAAACAAAAAGATGACAGACAGATCAGGTAATAACCTTCTTTTACAGTTCATTGTGGCAACTCGTTTCCAACGGCGACAGTGAGGATCAAAAACTTCCACTGTACACAACCTCTCTGTTCCATTGTAACCTCCAATAGCATAAAGCAATCCTAGATATAAAAATACAAAAATAAAATAAATATCTTAATTATTCAAATAATGGTTTTATTATAACCTCCAATAGCATAAAGCAATCCTAGATATAAAAAATAAAATAAATATCTTTATTATTCAAATAGTTTTATATGAAATTATTCAAATAATAGTTTTATTATAACCTCTAATAGCATAAAGCAATCCTAGATATAAAAATACAATTAATATCTTTATTATTCAAATAGTTTTATATGAAATTATTCAAATAATAGTTTTATTATAATTTGCAATGGGATAAAGTAATACAAGACCTGAAAACAAAATAAATATCTTAATACAAAATTATTCAAATAATGGTTTAAATTATTCAAATAATATGACAACACACAATAATTCTAGATACAAAAATCTTATTATCAAAAAATAAATATAATACTTTGATATAAAAAAGAATATTTGTATTTTGTGTACAGCAGCCGTATTTTACTACATGAGCTAAGCAAGATACAGAACAAAAAAGAAAAGAAAAGAAAAGAAAGATTGTAAGAAGGATAGACTGAATAAAAACAGAAAGAAAGAAAGAAAAACTGAAGGAAGGAAGCAGCAATTACAAAGAAAGACAGAAAAAAAGAAAAGAAACAAAATTTAAAAGGAATAAATGAGAGGAAAGAAATGGGGAAAAAGTGGGGAAGAAAATGGGTAAACTCACCATTGAGTACAGACACACCCACCCTACTCCTCATAGTACTCATAGCCTCTGCTATCACCCACCTCCCCACAACCGGGTCAAAATACTCAACTGTGCTCAGTGAGTCACCTACAAAAATACAACAAATTCTTCTTTGTTTTTATATGTAATTTAACTGTCAGGTAAAAATAATCAGTTATAAAAATTTGATCATGTTTAAAAAATTAAATTAATTTAAAAATGAAATAAAGTAAAATAATAATAACAATAATAATAATAATATTAATAACAATATTAATAGTAATAGTAATGACAGTAATGAAAAGAAAATAGATAATAATAGTAATAATAATAGTAATAATAAAAGAAAACAGAATAAGAACAATTATTTTTAGATGGTGTGAAGATATGACGTGACAATGCTGTAGTTGTTGATGTACAAACCTGAAGATGTGAGGCCACCGACAGCGTAGATGACACCAGGGATGTCAGTACAACATCGTGGTCGTGTTTTAAACGTCTGCAACAGCATCCTCCTCTCTGGCATCAAGTGGTAATCACGTGCTTCGTCCAGCAGGTCTCTGAGAAATATTTCAATATTTGTTTTACTCACAATTCAGAAACATTTTGTTTAATTACGTTTTAGTTTCTGTTTCTTTTCTTTTTTTTTCTTTTTTCTTTTCTCTTTTGTTGGGTTTTTAAATGAAAACAGGTTTAATTCAGAAATATTCAGTTTTAATATGCTTTAGTTTTTATTGAGTTTCTATTTAAATCAAAATGAATTTATAATTCAAATATTTATTTTTAATGTTTTTTGGGGGTTTTAGTTTTTATTTAAATCAAAAACACTTTAATTCTGAAATATTTAGTTTTAATTTTTTTTGTTATTTAAACCAAAAATAGTCCACATTATTAATGTTTTATACAACAGAATACAGATTTTGTATAATTTTGTGTGTATGTGTGTGTGTGTGTATATATGTTACTATGTATATGTATGTATATATGATTAGAAATAGCTAATCCTTAATATTAATTTTTCAAATACAAAATATACATATTTTATTATACAAATCCCAATACACTTTTTTCTTTTTTCTTTCAAATCAGAAATGTTTAACTGTTACAATTATAAATATAAAACTGGTTTAAAATGAAAATTAAACATAATAAAATTCTTTTTCTTTACTCAAAAAAAAAAAAAAAAACCTACAAATATATATTGCTTTTTCTAAAAATTACAAACACAACCATAGTAACTATCTTGAACATTTAACATGACTGAGACAATGTCAATCAGTACACACAAACACAAAACATGGAAGTAATTCTGAATATATTTACACTACTTATTATTTATTTATTTATTATTTATTATTAATTATTATTATTATAATTATTATTTTTATTATTATTACTATTATTATTAGTAGTAGTACTATTACTATTATTATTACTATTATTATTATTATATTATTATTATTATTATTATTATTATTATTATTATTATTATTTCATTTCACCTGCACTGGAGGGAGTTCTTGACGAGTTCTTCTGTGGCCACGCTGTCTGAGAGGTACTGGGGGGTGAGGAGGGGGAGTCTTACTTTGACCATCAGCTCGGGCAGACATTCTTTGCGAGAGTCGACTTGTTTGACCCACGCCAGCACAGCCTCAAACACCTGAAACAAACACCTGTTTCATTTAGCACAGCCTCGAACACCTGAAACAAACACCTGTTTCATTTAACACTGACTCAAACACCTGTTTCATTTAGCACTGAATCAAACACCTGAAACAAACACCTGTTTCATTTAACACTGACTCAAACACCTGTTTCATTTAGCACTGACGCCTCAAACACCTGTTTCATTTAGCACTGCCTCAAACACCTGACTCAAACACCTGTTTCATTTAGCACTGCCTCAAACTGTTCCATTTAACACTGCCTCAAACACCTGTTTCATTTAACACTGCCTCAAACACCTGAAACATTTAACACTGCCTCAAACACCCTGTTTCAAACATTTAACAAACACTGCCTCAAACACCTGTTTCATTTAACACTGCCTCAAACACCTGTTTCATTTTGAAACAAATGTTCCATTTGCCTCAAACACCAAATGTTCCATTTTCCATTTAACACTGCCTCAAACACCTGTTTCACTTTAACACAGCCTCAAACCTCAAACACCTGTTTCAAATGTTTATTTAACACTGCCTCAAACACCTGTTTCATTTAACACTGCCTCAAACACCTGTTTCATTTAACACTGCCTCAAACACCTGTTTCATTTATCACTGCCTCAAACACTGCCTCAAACAAATGTTCTATTTAACACTGTTTCAAACAAATGTTCCATTTAACACTGTGTTTCATTTTTCAAACACTGCCTCAAAACCAAACAAATGTTCAAACACTGCCTCAAACAAATGTTCTATTTAACACCTGTTGTTCCATTTAACACAAACAAATGTTCCATTTAACACTGCCTCAAAACACCTGTTTCATTTAACACTGCCTCAAACACCTGAACCAAACAAATGTTCCATTTAACCTGTTTCAAACAAACATGTTTATTTAACACTGCCTCAAACAAATGTTCCATTTAACACTGCCTCAAACAAATGTTCCATTTAACACTGCCTCAAACACCTGTTCCATTTAACACTGCCTCAAACAATGAAACAAACAAATGTTCTATTTAACACTGTCTCAAACAAATGTTCCATTTAACACTGCCTCAAACACCTGTTTCATTTAACACAGCCTCAAACACATGTTTCATTTGCCTCAAACAAATGTTCCATTTAACACTGCCTCAAACAAACACACTGCCTCAAACACCTGTTTCATTTAACACTGCCTCAAACACCTGTTTCATTTAACACTGCCTCAAACACCTGAAACAAATGTTCCATTTAACACTGCCTCAAACACCTGAAACAAATGTTCCATTTAACACTGCCTCAAACAAATGTTTCATTTAACACTGCCTCAAACACCTGAACCAAACAAATGTTCTATTTAACACTGCCTCAAACAAATGTTCTATTTAACACTGTCTCAAACAAATGTTCCATTTAACACTGCCTCAAACAAACGTTTCATTTTAACACTGCCTCAAACACCTGAACCAAACAAATGTTCTATTTAACACTGCCTCAAACAAATGTTCTATTTAACACTGTCTCAAACAAATGTTCCATTTAACACTGCCTCAAACAAACGTTTCATTTAACACTGCCTCAGACACCTGAAACAAACAAAATTTAACACTTCAAACAAATGTTCCATTTAACACTGCCTCAAACAAACGTTCCATTTAACACTGCCTCAAACACCTGAACCAAACAAATATTCCATTTAACACTGCCTCAAACAAATGTTCCATTTAACACTGCCTCAAACAATGAAACAAACAAATGTTCTATTTAACACTGCCTCAAACAAATGTTCCATTTAACACTGCCTCAAACACCTGTTTCATTTAACACTGCCTCAAACACTTGTTTCATTTACCACTGCCTCAAACACCTGTTTCATTTAACACTGCCTCAAACACCTGTTTCATTTAACACTGCCTCAAACACCTGAAACAAACACCTGTTTCATTTAACACTGCCTCAAACACCTGTTTCATTTAACACTGCCTCAAACACCTGTTTCATTTAACACTGCCTCAAACACCTGAAACCTGTTTCATTTAACACTGCCTCAAACACCTGTTTCATTTAACACTGCCTCAAACACCTGAAACAAATGTTCCATTTAACACTGCCTCAAACAAATGTTTCATTTAACACTGCCTCAAACACCTGAACCAAACAAATGTTCTATTTAACACTGCCTCAAACAAATGTTCTATTTAACACTGTCTCAAACAAATGTTCCATTTAACACTGCCACTGCCTCAAACAAACGTTTCTTTTAACACTGCCTCAAACACCTGAACCAAACAAATGTTCTATTTAACACTGCCTCAAACAAATGTTCTATTTAACACTGTCTCAAACAAATGTTCCATTTAACACTGCCTCAAACAAACGTTTCATTTAACACTGCCTCAAACACCTGAACCAAACAAATGTTCTATTTAACACTGCCTCAAACAAATGTTCTATTTAACACTGTCTCAAACACCTGTTTCATTTAACACTGCCTCAGACACCTGTTTCATTTAACACTGCCTCAAACACCTGTTTCATTTAACACTGCCTCAGACACCTGAAACAAACAAATATTCCATTTAACACTGCCTCAAACAAATGTTCCATTTAACACTGCCTCAAACAAACGTTCCATTTAACACTGCCTCAAACACCTGAACCAAACAAATATTCCATTTAACACTGCCTCAAACAAATGTTCCATTTAACACTGCCTCAAACAATGAAACAAACAAATGTTCTATTTAACACTGTCTCAAACAAATGTTCCATTTAACACTGCCTCAAACACCTGTTTCATTTAACACCTGTTACATTTAACATTTCAAACACATTTAAGCCTCAAACACTTGTTTCATTTAACACTTTGAAACAAAAACAAACAAATGTTCCATTTAACACTGCCTCAAACACCTGTTTCATTTAACACTGCCTCAAACACCTGTTTCATTTAACACTGCCTCAAACACCTGTTTCATTTAACACTGCCTCAAACACCTGAAACAAACACCTGTTTTATTTAACACTGCCTCAAACACCTGTTTCATTTAACACTGCCTCAAACACCTGAAACAAATGTTCCATTTAACACTGCCTCAAACACCTGTTTCATTTAACACTGCCTCAAACACCTGAAACAAATGTTCCATTTAACACTGCCTCAAACACCTGTTTCATTTAACACTGCCTCAAACACCTGTTTCATTTAACACTGCCTCAAACACCTGTTTCATTTAACACTGCCTTTAACAAAAACACCTCAAACAAATGTTCCAAACTCAAAATGTTCCATTTAACACTGCCTCAAACACCTGTTTCATTTAACACTGCCTCAAACACCTGTTTCATTTAACACTGTCTCAAACACCTGAAACAAATGTTCCATTTAACACTGCCTCAAACACCTGTTTCATTTAACACTGCCTCAAACACCTGAAACAAACACCTGTTTCATTTAACACTGCCTCAAACACCAGTTTCATTTAACACTGTCTCAAACACCTGTTTCATTTAACACTGCCTCAAACAAACGTTTCATTTAACACTGCCTCAAACAAACGTTTCATTTAACACTGCCTCAGACACCTGAAACAAACAAATGTTTCAGTGTTAAATAAAACATTTGTTTTCTTCAATGTCAAATAAAACATCTGTTTGTTTTAGTGTTAAAAAAACATTTGTTTGTTTCAGGTTTAAATAAAACATTTGTTTCAGTGTTAAATAAAACTTTTCTTTCAGCTGTTAAATAAAATATTTTATATGTTTTACATTAACAACAACTGTTTTATTTAACAATGTATCAGACACTGATGAAAACAATACTTGTAAACAACATGAACTAAATTATTCATACTTTATCTTCCTAATACTTAACTCTGAGAAAGCTCTCGACATTTGTGTATCAACAGTATATCATATCATATCATATTGTATATCACATAATACTGTATATCTGTATCACAGATCACTATCAGGTCTACATATCATATTTACCTGTTTTTACCTGTAATTACCTGTCTAATGTCAGTCAAACGTACCTGTTCTTCATTGTTCACATTGAGCTCGTCGCGGGAGATGATGTCAATGACGTCCTCGCGGTTGAGGCTGAGAAACTCGTCTGACGATGCGACTTGTTTGAAGCTGTTCTGAATAAACTTGTTAGCTGACTCGACCAGGTCTGAACACATGTACTGATCAGCAAACGCACGGACAGACAGACAGTTCTGTGGATGAAGTCTACAAACAAGAAACATAGAGAGATGATATTATGTTCAAAATTATCCACAAATATAGATGTAGACAGTTGTACACAGAAGACAGTTGCAAAGATAAAATCTAAATCATGGCTTTGTGTGTGTGTGTGTGTGTGTGTGTGTGTGTGTGTGTGTGTGTGTGTCTGTATATCTGTAAGAGTATATGTTATGTATGTTTATCTGCACATGTTCAATTCTTTAATTTATAATTTATACAGATATGCATTAAATCAGTATATCTTAGTTGTATATGTAAATGTGTATATATATACATATTTATGTGTGTGATGTGTTTGAGTGTGTCAGTATATGTCAGTGTACATCTGTGTGTGTTTTATCTGTTTATCTGTGTATGTATGTGTCAGTGTGTCAGTTAAATAATACACAACTGTGTGTCTGTGTGTCACACTGCCATCTGTTACAATACACATACAACTTACAACTAATTTTTGTTTTTAAAGATATGTATAAATAAAAACTGTTGTAACATTTCTAATTCAAATAATTAAAGAGCTTAAGAACAAGATAAAACATATCTTAAAAAAATCAAATAAAAAAATCATGTATGTAAATAAATAAAATGCACATGTAATCCAAACAGTGAAAGAACAGTTTAAAATAAACACACACAAACAAACCAAATAAAAATGGTTAAATATGCAAATAAAATATACCTGAGATTAAAATATACATGAGATTATTATTTCTAACAAAAACAATGAATGAGTTTAAAAAAAAATTTAAAAAATTAAAAATTGCAGTTCAAGCAGAAATGTGACCAACATGAACTAAATTTTTATTTTATATTTTTATTTTTTTAATATCTGTTGAGATGTCAGAGAGGAATCACGTATACAAACATGTTTGACCTCTGACCTCAGAATAATTAAATCCATCTCACACACAGATGTTAAGCTCATTACATAATGTATGACATATGAGGTCAAAAGGTCAAACAGACAGGGTGTTCCAGGACAAGAAATGTTTTTGTCTTTTTGTTGTGGTTTTGTTAAATATGTTTTCGTTTGATTGTTTGTTGTTATTTTTAATAAATAAAATTAGTTGAATTTGGATTTGACTTCAATTTTTTTAATATTTATGTGTGAATATGTATAAATGTATATTGTGTTTCTACTTATGACTATGCACATATGTTTGAGAAATTTTGTCTATGCGTGTAACGTTGTGTGTGTGTAAATGTGTGTGTGTGTTTGTGTCTGTGTGTGTGTCTGTATGTGTGTGAGTTTAATCGTGTGCATGTCTATGTTTCTTAAAAAAAATACAAAGTTGTTTTTTATTCCATAACTCATTTTATTTCAAAATCATGTGAACTTTCATTTCTTTTGTTTTTAAATTCACAAATACAGATTTTTGTTTTATGAATATAAAATCAAAAGTCAGTCTTGTTTATTTATATACATTTTATAATATCAAGCTTTGAGAAGTGAAGTCAGTTTCTGAAAAAAGGTAAATGAGAACAGAGTTATCTCCCTTCAACTTAAAACTTTCACACTGGGAAAAGCAAAGTTTAGAAAATATTTCAGTTATTGTTCATTTCTTACTTATTTTGCTATGAAACATTTAGCTGGGATATTAGTTACAGTGAGAATTAACAGAAAAATGTTAAGTAAATCTGAGACAGCCGGAGTTACCTCTCTTTAAGGAACTCGCAACACGCTTCTTTCACACTCTGGAGGTGCAGAAAGCTGGCAGCTATCAGCAGGGACTGGACGTTGGTTTGGTCAATCTCAACTTTTCCTGTGTAAGCAAAATTTACCAAAGACTCAAGAGCACTGGAAAAAACAAACAAAAAAATCACAAAAACAGATTTAATGTTTGAATGTTTAGAAACATCTGAATATAGGAAAAGCATATGTAACCTGATGTTTTAGACAGATAAACTGGCATACAAACAGAACAAGAGACAGACAGACAGATAATATATGCACAGACAGACATAGATACAGATATAGTTAATTCTGATCTTTTGTAGAGATTGAATTATTTATTAAACTGCTAATTTTAAATATGCTCACATACTAAAAAGTAATCACTTAGTTAAGAATGAAAAATATTTAAGAGACATACAACACATACACCCACAGACACATACATAATATATATGTAGAGAGAGAGAGAGAGATGTACATGCACATTACTCACATGTAACAATGTAAATACTTGCTTACAAATACACATTAAGCATGAAGAAATGAACATTTAACACCTGTAACGAAAGATATTTAACATCAAACCTGGCATCAATTCCCTGCATGCTGATTTCATCCTGTTTAGCTTCAACCATGTCATGTGTAAACATTGCATTGAAGTATGGAATGGTGGCCGCCAGAATAATCCTGTGGCAGGAAAACTTCTGTTCTGCTACCTGCACAACAAACAGAATGTAAAAAAAAAAAAAAAAAAAAAAAAAGGGTTTTATAAACAGCATTAATTTTTTTTTTTTTTTTTGAATTTCAAATTTTGAAGATGGCAGGACATCCCAGAACTCATTGAAAATATGTGGATATGAGTAAGTTGTGAAGACAGTTTGGAACTTCCAGTGCTCTGTTTACAGCACAGCTTTCCAAGTTCAGTGGTGCAACTTCCATCAAAATAACAACTTAGTTACTGCTTTTATCTGCTGTGTAACTGATCTATATCCATTGTAACTCAGTATATGTCTTTGTATCAAGTTTGTGCTGTTTCAAAATAAACCTTTTTGGTCCTATAAATGTACACCATTTATCAATAGAAGATTTCATACATTACAAATTTAAACCACTTAAATATAGGATTACTGGATATATATATATATTTTCTCCAAATCTGTTCCTAGTTTTACTATTGTTATAACAGTTACAGGCGGTTTTCTGGGTTTGTTTTTTACGGATTTTTGTTTGTTTGTTTGTTTTTTATTTATTTATTTCTTCCAGTGTTTTCATGGCATCATTAGGATTTTAAAAGAGAACATATTTAGAAAACGCCGTATCGACTCAGTTTGGAATAACTGTTTTCGCTTGAAGTTGAATGAAATTTCAACTGATTTGACAAGAAAAAGTGAGTTGAGACATATTTATAAAAACCTTCTTTCTTATATATATTCACAGCAGCAGAACAACGCACTGCAGTAAACTATTCAGTAAATTCTCTGTTGAAAAGGCATGAACTGATACCGCAAGATGACCAATATGAATATTATAACAATAACATCGAGTCCGGTCGACGTTTGAATAATGATCATTAATATTACTTTAATAACATGTCTGCTGTCGTTATTTAGACGCACAATTTGATGCGGGTCAACTTGCCTTGAGTGTGACATCGCAAAGCTTCCCCTGCTTTCTTATGTCAACTATAATTGGGAAAGCAGAGATCGGCAAATCTTCTTTACAGAATACCACTCGGTCGTCCGCCATTATTCTATTGTTTATGTTCCGGTCTAAGTAAATTCTTACGAAGATTTTTAGCGCACCATTTCCTGTGAAAAATTCGTTCGTGTTGTGATTTCCAAAGCAACAAAAACACTGGTAAATATTATAACATGATTATATATAAACTGAATATTATATTGGAAATTAATATTTAGCGGTACCGTAAATAATAATTAACTCTAGACCATTATGAGCTTTGCATCGCATTATTAAAAAATGAATACAGGTGTGTACCTTTTTGTATTATACTTTGTATTTTATAAATGGAATTTCTACGTTACTGCAAATATGTATGTATACACTACAAAGGTATTTTTAAGGGATACATCTATGCATTTATGTATGTTTAGAAGAATGGTGGGAGGGAGGGATAGACGGTTTTATGTATGTGTCTTCAATTAAATGGATTAATTAATCAATTAATAAAAAGTCAAGAATGTTTAAATAGAGAGCCATATAGATACACATTCGTTTATGCGAGACTATGGAGAGCGAGAGAGAGAGAGAGAGAGATTAATCATATCATTAGTGGGTTATCGACATAACCGACCTATTGTTATCTGTATGTGCCAGTTATTGTTATGTTTATTTTATGAAATTAGATAACAAACGTGTAATACAAGCGCAATATTGA
>CM022675.1:13626516-13689016 GCA_012295275.1 Chrysomallon squamiferum
CGTTACATCGTTATACACATTGTTTCTTTATTTATTTTTATTTATTTTTATTGTTGTTGTTGTTATTTTTTTATTGTTGTTGTCGTTGTTGTTGTTACAGATTTTCTTTTTACTAATTTGAAAGACAGCAATGGTAGTGGTTATAAAGAAATAAATAAGTTATATTTAGCAGTAATAACATACATAAAAAGGTAATTAAATAAAAACAAAAAAGCAAAAACAAAAAAGCATTAAATAAATCAATAAAAAGAAAGCAAATAAACAAACATATGAACAAATAAATAAATAAATAAATAAATAAAGT
Source organism: Chrysomallon squamiferum (assembly GCA_012295275.1). Classification (NCBI taxonomy): domain Eukaryota; kingdom Metazoa; phylum Mollusca; class Gastropoda; order Neomphalida; family Peltospiridae; genus Chrysomallon; species Chrysomallon squamiferum. The sequence goes on from CM022675.1 coordinate 13,626,821, forward strand.
AAAATAATTAAATAAACAAACAAATTAGAACGACAACAGTTCTTTCATTTAACGTAACAGAAAACGGGAAAGTATTTCTACGTCGCGTTTCTTTTTTCGAACACTATATAGCTGACGGCATATTAGTCACTGTACCGAAAGTGTTTTTCAAAGCAGCGACACAACGACAGAGATCTCTTGTACCGAATATTCGAACTCGACAGCTGCATAGCCTTTCATTACATGTTAATCCAGTATTATATACGACAATCACACTGGCTGACTTCCAATAAACAAGAACTACTCTTTATCGTTTAATAAAACGGTGACTGTTGTTGTGGATGCTGTTGTGTTGTTAATATTCGCCTTAGGCTAGTCCGATCTGACACCAGAGAAATAAATACATTATTGCTTAATAGCAGTAATAATATAGTTTTTGAGTTCCAGAGAGAGAGAGAGAGAGAGAGCTATGTTTGGAACAGGATATTAATCATCTGTTTGTATTTAGTTCTCAGAGGTGCTATATTTCATATAACAACAACAACAACAACAACAACAACAACAACAACAACAACAACAACAATAATAATAATAATAATAATAATAATAATAATAATAATAATAATAAAACAAAATTTCTACATCATAAAAGAACAGAACCAATATCGGCATGGGTTGCACGTCACGAAATCGGTTCTCAATGAAGGTAAACTTAACTGACACTGACATAATATGAAAAGCAGATGCAAATACCCGAGTCTGCTGAATGCATCAGTATTCACAGACTTCAATTTCACTGCCAAAACCGTATCTGATATTTTTAATATCGACAGAAAAATGATCCGCACTCATCTCCAGAATGCGAATAAGTTATATACCATATTTTACACTTTTTATTCTCTCTCTCTCTCTCTCTCTCTCTCTCTCTCTCTCTCTCTCTCTCTCTCTCTCTCTCTCTCTCTCTCTCTCTCTCTCTGTCTGTCTGTCTGTCTATTTTATTCGTTATCTATCTTTCTCTCTGTATCTATGTATATATTTGTCTGTCGGCTTAGGTAATATTTACATGCATCTCTCTCTCTCTCTCTCTCTCTCTCTCTCTCTCTCTCTCTCTCTCTCTCTCTCTCTCTCTCTCTCTCTCTCTCTCTCTCTCTCTCTCTCTCTCTATGTCTGTCTGTCTGTCTTTCTATTTTACTCGTTATCTATCTGTGTGTCTCTGTATCTATGTATATATTTGTCTGTTTGTCGGCTTAGGTAATATTTACATGCATCTCTCTCTCTCTCTCTCTCTCTCTCTCTCTCTCTCTCTCTCTCTCTCTCTCTCTCTCTCCCCCCCCTGGTTAAAAGTTGCATTCTTCAGTATTCTTAACTGTAGCAGACGTCTTGAGTCATAAACATGGAATCGATTTTGTACTGAGCATGAGCGTGAATCGATCTATAAATTCCTTACTTTGTTGTAATTTTGACTTGACATTGTTTAATGCAACAACAACAACAACAATAATAATAATAATATATGTGTTTGCTGTTCTTGTCATTTATGTTATTCGTGACGTAACACTCCCCCCATTATAGTCCACCCTCCCACCGGCATCAGCCAAAAACGTCGATACTAATTCACTCTCACCAGCTGTGGATTTCTTTCGGTTTTGGTTGCGATTACCTAAATTACGAAATGTGTACGAAAAACATCAGCAGCTTTATTACGGAAACGTTACTTTGTTTGTGGGAGAATGCTAACGAAGCAAAACTGCCAGTTCACGTATACTTGGCAAATATTTGGAATCTGTGGTTAATCGCTTAGTTGTTTGAACAGTTATTACAGACTGCGATCAGTAACGGAAATGAGCGAATGACGATCGTGTACTCAAGGGCGAATAAGTCAACGAAAAGTGAGAGTTTAAAAAAAAAAAATAAGTGAAAGAAATGAGAAATCTGATGTTAAACAGCAACAGCAGCAACAGAAAATATAACAACAACAACAACAATAATAATAATAATAATAATAATAATAATAAATAAGTAAATAAATAAATTAATTAATTAATTAATAATAGTGAATTTTACTTAATAAAAAATATTTTTAAAAAGTTTCAAAGAGAAAACGTTTTATGTAAATGTTCTTACTTAATATTATTTTTAAATAAATTTTTATTATTATTAATTTTTTTACACAACTCTCTCTCTCTCTCTCTCTCTCTCTCTCTCTCTCTCTCTCTCTCTCTCTCTCTCTCTCACCCACGTCTATAAATGAGAACGATCATGCTAAGCCATGTAAACTAATTATGCCACTAAGGTGAACGAACAGGCACAGTGTATGTGACTCTGTCTCTGTTGAAATGTAAGCTTCTTAGTGCAAAAACGATCTTGCACGTGTCAAAGCTTGGGCTCAGCCAACTGTTGATCCCTTGGCCTTGACATTGTTATTGTAACTTGTTTACCACCCGAGAATAATGCCAGACGTTGCCAACAAAGCCACAGTGGCATACAACTTTTTTTTTTTTTTTTACTACCTAGGTATAAATGACCTAAAATCATGACCCAGAAAGGAAAATGAAAAAGAAAAACAGGTTGGTTTCTGTAATATCAGCGGATTATTTCATAATGCTGTTTGTGAACGTGTGTGTATTTATTTGTCTGGGAAAATATATGTCAGTGTGAATATCTTCAGTATGTTTGTGTTATATTTATACATACATACATAGATATATGTAAGTGTATTCGTTTTACACTATTTAATAATAATATATGGATCTCTGTATATAGTCAATAGACGTAATTTGCATGAATAAAGATTATTTCAGTGCTTTTATACATATAAATATTGAGAGAGAGAGAGAGAGAGAGAGAGAGAGAGAGAGAGAGAGAGAGAGAGAGAGAGAGAGAGAGAGAGGCGACACACACACAAACAGGAGAGAGAGAGAGACAGAGAGAGAGAGAGAAGAGAGAGAGAGAGAGAGAGAGAGAGAGAGAGAGAGAGAGAGAGAGAGAGAGAGAGAGAGAGAGAGAGAGAGAGAGAGAGACAGGAGAGACAGAGAAACACACACAGACAGACAGACAGACAGACGTGTACCTTGTGCCTGCACATCGGTGGTCGGCATATTCTCCTTCCTCGTTGCACCTCGGCTCGTCCGCACCCACAAAGAACGACCCAGCCTCCAGGGCGTTGGCCTGAGAAGTGAGATAGTCCCTGTGTGCCTCCGAACAGGGCTCTAGTGTCAACACACATATACAATATCAACAACAGCAGCAGCAGCAACAACAACAACAACAATGATAATAACAATAGAAATAATAATAATAATGTTATATTAATAGTAATAATGATAATAATAATAACAATAGTAATAATAATAATAATAGTATAATAATAGTAATAATGATAATAATAACAATAATAATAATAATAATAATAATAATAATAATAATAAAACAATAGTAATAGTAATAATAATAGTTATAGTAATAATAAAAATAATAGTTATAATAATTATTATAATTATAATTAAAAATGATAATGCTGATAATGATGGTGTTGACGATGGTGATGATGATAATAATGATGATGATGATGATGTTCATGATGATGAGTACTTGCAGTTGTGGTAGTTGTTGTTTTTTGTTGTACTAAACATAATAGCAGTAGTGATACAATTAGTAATAGTTGTAGCAGTGACGGTGTAATAACTATTGTAGTAGGTGTGTTGTAAAAATGTGATATACGTCGTAGTAGTTGCAATGGTGGTGGTGGTTAAACCAGTAGTAGTTGTAGTTTTGGATGTGGTAAATATAGCTTCATTTCACTAAACCCGTTAAACTGGTAAAATAAAAAAAATAAAATAAAAAAAAAAAAAAATAAAAATGTTAAAAAACGTATCTGTATTCTTTCTATACGCAGATTTCATTTTCACCCTCCTCACCCCTACCCATCCCCTATTTCTTTGAACTCTCTACAGACAAACAGGTCACGGAGTGCAGTGAAAACAGGTGATGGGGGAGATGTCACGTTGACCTGTAATATTTAAACAAAAGTGTCTCACATGGCCCCGCTGATTTTGTCAATGAGAAACGTGACCGTGTGAAGTGGCGATGACACCACACCGGTAATTTGCATATTGAGATTAATATGATGTGACAAGTGTGTGTTTGAGAGAGACAGAGAGAGAGAGAGAGAGAGAGAGAGAGAGAGAGAGAGAGAGAGAGAGAGAGAGAGAGAGAGATGAATAATTATGCAATAGATCAACGTGTAAATCTGAATTATATATATACATACTTTTTTCTTTGTCGTTCTTTCATTTATTTATTTATTTATTTATTATTATTATTATTGTTATTATTATTATTATTATTATTATTATTATTATTATTATTGCGATAGTTCTGTAAACGCTATTTATTTTATTTTTTATTTTTTTTTTATATATATTTTATTTTATTTTATTTTATTATTTTTTATTTTGACGAGATTCGTGGTTTATAAATAAAAAGACATGAATTTCCACTTTAGTACAACGTCACATGACCTGACAAGAAAGTTATCCATTTTAACAACATGTGAACCAGTCGCTCTCTCTCTCTCTTTCTCTCTCTCTTTCTCTCTCTCTCTCTTTCTCTCTCTCGCTCTATCTCTGCATTGTGCACTACGATTTTGTTTAATAACAACAACAACAAGATGAATAATAATAATAATAATAATAATAATAATGATAATGATAATGATAATCATAATCATAATAATAATAATAATAAATAGAAGAAGAAGAAGAACAACAACAACAACATCAAGATAGGAAATTAATTATTGAATTAAAGAGAGTAAATAAGAGACTAAGAATACACTGGCTTTTGTGTTAGATTTGAATATAAATAAAAACAGGGCGAATGTCAAAATGGATAAACGAAATGTGCAGTCACGAACATTTAATTACCTAAAACAAATAATTACCTCCCTTCGTCAGTCACGACCTTAAAGTGACATGCATTCAACGTGTTTATATTCGCTTTGTGTTTCAGTGGGGGTTTTGTGTGTGTTTTTGTGCATGTTATTTAATTTATTTATTTCATGTATTACTAATATTTTTATTTTATTTTATTTTATATTTTTTTATTTATTATTATTTTAATACCTGTTACACGTACTATAATGAAAAGAAACAGTTTAAAGATGATGATGATAATAATAATAATAATAATAATAATAATAATAATAATAATAATAATAATAACAACAATAACAATAATCACCATCATCATCATCATTATAAAACTGACATTAGTAGTAAAAGTAGTAGTAGTGTCGTAACAGCAACAGTGCGAATAATAATAATAATATAGTAGTAGTAGTAGTAGTAGTAGTAGTATTATTATTATTATTAGTAGTAGTAGTAGTAGTAGTAGTAGTAGTAGTAGTAGTAGTAGTATAAAAATTAAACAACCCAACGTAAAAACAAATAAACAAACATACGAATATCGTACCAGTGGAAATTTCTAGAAACCGCCAGTCATACAAGTATATCGACGCAATAGCAAAACAGGCTTATTATCTGCGTTTCGTGTCTTTTTTTTTATCGTGTCCAAATAACACGATAATCATTCGTACAGTCAGCATGTAACAATGACGTTACGTAACCAAAAGTAATAAACCCTTGCTCGTGACTTCCACCTCATGACGTCATTATAATTCAACACTCGTTAGCGTCGGCGTCTTTAGTTTCTCTCTCTCTCTCTCTCTCTCTCTCTCTCTCTCTCTCTCTCTCTCTCTCTCTCTCTCTTCTTCTTCTTCGTTTGTTACTTTGTTTACAGTTCGCTGCATTTGAGCGTGTACTGAGCTATTCTTAGTAACTGTTATTAAAAAGAAAAAAAAACGAATAACTTTCTGAGTGGCGGGTAATACCAATTGATTCCTGCACTACGTCAAAGGTCAGCTGTCACGAAAAAAGAAATAAAAAATCACCTGGTTATAATAAAGGTGGGTTTATTTGTGAGAGAAAAAAAATACTTTCACTGAATGATAACGTCTGAAAGTGTTACTGCGGATTTCAAATAAAGAATGAAAGTGCTATTTTGTTGAACTTTCTAGAAATATCCTTTTATTATTGTTGTTGTTTTTGTTTTTGTTGTTAGTATTAAAGTTATTATTATTATTATTATTATTATTATTATTATTATTATTATTATTATTATTATTATTATTATTATTATTTTATTTATTTATTTATTTATTTATTTATTTATTAAAATCAACATGTCAAGTAGTTACATTTACCATCTTTTCTTTTCTTTTTTTTCCCCGATTACACATGGAACAGATTATTTTGGGAAATGGCGTTTTAAATATATTTTATCACTTAACGTGGAAACGACTCTTAAATATACATACACAAACTATTTCTCTCTCTGTTTTTCTATATACATGTATAATATAATAATAATAATAATAATAATATGAAGTGAAAAGGAAGAATAGAAACCTGTACTGCTACTTCTTCTGCTCCTACTACAACTACTACTGCTACTACTATTTGTTATACTACTACTACGATGATTGTTACTATTACTATTTTAGCGTCACTTCATCAATTGATTAAAATAATGAATCAAATACTGTTTTCCTAATTTAAATTCGACACATAGTAAAAGAAAATAATAAATAAATAAATAAAATAAAATTATTCATATAAAAAATATTAGAAATAGTGATAAATAAATAAATAAATAAATAAATAAATAAATAAATATTACGTTCCATTACTGAAAAATAAACTTTTTATATTTCATTAAAAATAATCAATTAATCGGGTAATTAATGAAAAAAAAATGAAGAACATAATATAATATAATATAATATAATATAATATAATATAATATAATAAAACAAAACTAAACAAAACAAAATAAAATAAAAAACTAATAAAATATAACAAAATAAAATAAAATATAATATAATAAAATGCAACAAAACAAAATAAAATAAAATAAAATAAAATAAGATAAGATGTACTTACTAATCGCAGTGGCTACTAGGGGTAACAAACAGAGGATGAAAACAAAATACATTTTTGTGGAGAGATTTACAAACACAGAATAGACTACAATGGCGACCGCTTTCAACTGTGGGAGGAAGCTGGGAAAGTAAGTTATATACCACAGTTCATCCGTTATTTTATATCTGGTTATCCGTCATTATTTTAAATTGAGTATTAACCACCAGATAAATATCAGTAAAACAATTTCACACGTCAAAATGTCACGGACTCTGTCATTTATTTCGAATCCCTACGAGTCAAATTGAAAACGATAGCTCTTAGCTGTATGTGTGTTTTTATTTATGTATATTTCTGACTGTATGTATTTGTTTCTTTTGCATTTTATTTATTTATTTATTTATTTATTTATTATTATTATTTATTATTATTATTATTATTATTATTATTATTATTATTATCAGAAAACAAGTAGGTGTAGTAGTGGTATTAGTAATGTTAGTATACTCCTTTTGTCGTAAATACATATTTTATTTTAATTATTTATATATTTTATTGTTAAAATTATTGTTGTTGCTGCTGCTGTTGCAGTATATACATATATATACATATACAAAGAACTGGAAAAAAAACGACAGGAATAATAACAACTAACACCTTGATACACACTCTCACACAAGTTATAACAATAATAAATCAATAAATCATTACGTGAGAAATTTAAAATAATTATTACTTCTAGTATAACTTTACGTTTGACCTTTTCCCATGATTTTTGACATTATAAGTAATGAAAACTAAAATATCGTGTTCGCAGTTTTAAATATTATTACGCTATTGTTATTCATACAAAAAAAAAAAAAAAAAAAAAAAAAAAATAGGATGTTTATTTAATTCGTCAGTGATACATGCAAACTGAGAACTGTTTAGGTACAGTTTATATTCTTAAATTACGTAATTATTTACTTATGAATAATAAGATGAACCGTGATATCATATAAAGTTCTAATTAATATTCTGTCATTCAGCTGTCCTTGACGTCGACAAATGTAATTAAGAGTTATAATTTGCAGGGCTGGGTTGGGAGAAGTAAATCACCTGATTAAAATCTTGAAAGATGATTGGCTGATTACGTCAGTCGTCTGTATTTTATACAATTTATAACATTTTTTTTTTTTTTTTTTTTTTTTTTAATAATTATTGCGATGCTCACGTAAATGTTTCCATGCGCATGTCCAAAAAGAAAATAAATCGCTTGCTATAAGAAAAATCGAATATATTTATTTATTTATTTATGTTTAATTTGTTGTACTTCTTTTATTATTTTTTATTTTTCATTTTTCTGCAACGGCATCAGTAATAAATAAATAAATAAATAAATAAATAAAATTATTCATATAAACCAATACTTCCGTACATACATCCATGTGGGTAGAAACAATTTTTCTTTCTTTTTTTTTTATCTTTACTTTTTTATCTTTTTTTTTCTTCTCTTTTCTTATTTATTTATTTATTTATTTATTTATTTATTTATTTGTTTGTTTATTTATTATTTTGTTTGTTTGTTTGGGAATTGCTGCTTTTTTACACCTTGTCATTATCAAATCTTGTTATTACTGTATGCTACACAGTGACATTTCCAGATAATTCTTAAATCTGACACCTGCTTTTCTCACACACTTGTACTCACTCAGCTTAACAATAATAATAATAATAATAATAATAATAATAATAATTACCTAAGCATTTTTTTTACACTTAAGTTAATTATTAAAATATTGTAAATAAGAATATAATATATGTAATATAACATGTATATAATAATAATCATAATAATAATAATAATAATTACCTAAGCATTTTTTTTACACTTAAGTTAATTATTAAAATATTGTAAATAAGAATATAATATATGTAATATCATATGTTTATAAGCAGTTTAAACCGATCGATTTCCTACGATGATGACTATTCCTTTATTCCTGTCACACCTCACCCCTCACCCCATGTTGCAACGAATCTACGCAGATGTTAAAAAGCAAAAAATATGCACAATTACGTTCCGTAAATTTAAAGTGATTTCACGAGAAAACTAGAACAAACCTAAATGAGTCACTTTTTTTATTTTACATAAATCTTCTTCTTTTTTTTATTATTATTAAAGTGAAAAAAAACAACAACCTGAAAGCGTTTTAGTAGTATAAACTTTGAAAATGATTTAGCATTTTTATAATGTCATCTCTCTCTCTCTCTCTCTCTCTCTCTCTCTCTCTCTCTCTCTCTCTCTCTCTCTCTCTCATTCATTGTGAAGTAGAGCCATATAATACAGTACATTATATCAACAAAAAATTGTAGTATGTTCACGCACACACACACACACGTATGTATGTACGTACGTATGTATACAAACACAGATAAATACACATTCATTATCAACCAAGAATCGTAGCAACAAATATTTTCAATAATCAATTACTGTTTATTGGTACAGATAAAAATAAACAAATACATAAGTAGATAATGAATAAACATACAAACAATTAATTAAATAAATAAATAAATAATTTATAACAGGAAGATCTACACAACAGGTTTTATCATACAGTGTCCTCGTGCGAGAAAATTTACATAAACGTCAACAATTAAATCTTACAATCAACGAACCTAACCACAAATTATACATTATTTAAATACAACAGTTATCTTCAGTACTGGTAAATATTCAACTAATTCCATGAAATTATTCCATAGTCAGTTCATACACTATTGCTGAAATCAGTTTATTGTTTTGTAAAAGAAAATGCCAGTTTTTGGTTTGACTTAGAAATTGTGATCAGGATAAACCAGCAAAAACGATTAAAACGATTAATCGCTCATCTTAAAATATTTGTGTATATTTGTCTGCTAGTGAAATAAAATATTTAATTGAGAAAGGAATGAAATAATAATAATAATAATAATAATAATAATAATAATAATAATAATAATAATAAGATGTATAAAAAAATTATCCGTTTGTGAAAAGTTATTAAAGTTACAAAATATAAATATTAGCAAATCAATTCTTTACTTTAAACAGGTCGGTTATTTAAAAGTTTATAAAATTAATATATCAACGAAACCGTAAATAAATATTTAGAACATACTAGAATAAACAGAGAAAAATAAGTTATTTATATTTTGTTGTTGCCGTTTTCAGTAAGTGTTGAGGTACTTAATTATTGACAGTTATGATGACGTAGGCTCAAGGAATTGTTACAGCAATTAAAATGTGTAACTAAACAACACACTGACGTCATCTGTCTTGTTGTTTGACCTCCACACAATGGGATTTGCCTCTCTATCGTGATGAAAAAGCCGGTGTGGATTGCATCACGGCCCTAGTAACCTAAAACTACCGGCATATATCGGTTACAATTCGATTGTTATTTACAATTCAGATGAATTGAAACAAATAAAATAATTGATTGTTATTATTATTTCATTTTTAATAAAGAACGAAAACTTATTCTTACTGCATTCATAATGTACCCAGTATTCTGATTATAAATTATAATCATAATAATGTAGTTATTATTAATAAACACCAAAACGCGGAAGCGAAATAACATGGGCTTCGACCTTTCTTTCTTTCTTACCGGTTGATGTACATTATACAGCAACAACATTAAATCTATCCGAAACAGTAAAATCCATTAATGTTTCTGTTGCACCAAAAGTCCATTGCACCCACATCCCTTGTTTTGTAAACACAGTGACCGCTAATACATTTACTAGACCGCATTGCATTTTAGTAACAGGAATGACCTCCAAATAAAGGGAATCCCCCCTGCGTGATGGTGTTGCATCACTGCGCAGGCGCAGAAGGCAATTTATGCTATATATAGCGTGCAGGTGAATCTCCGACCAAGCACTGAAAAATCTTCGGATTGAACTAACCGAGCGAGTTAAAACAAGAAGCTAAAGAAAGAAGACAAATATCTCTCTTCGAAAATGAGTTTGTTGATAAATGTGACGCGGGGTAGCATCTTCCTATGTAAAAGCGGCCTAAAATCTCTTGGAAGTACGAAGACGACGATGATATGGAAAACGCTGTCTGGGAAGGTATAGAACAATTTGTTTTTATTACTAATATTAGAGCTGAGTCAAATACATTACCGTTCGTAAAGCACCGAATAACCCGGGCATCAGCTGTTTTTCCCTGAGTGTGAAAATGTTTCTATTTTATTCGAAATTTTTGCAGTTTTTACTTTTTTCTTCTTCTTCTTCTTCTTCCTACATAAATTTTCAATGTCGTCTGCTCCGTCTCCGAATTTTTGTGAGAAGCGCAAATCGATTGGTCGGGGTGTTACACATAATTAGTGTTTGGCTTGCAGAATTCTAGATGGTTCCATGGTACAGAAATATCTCAGGCGTTGATGTTATGCATCGCTATTTGTACTAAATGTTTGGTTGTTTTTTTGTTTTTGTTTTTTTTTCTGTAACTAGGGATGTGTTGACGATCCTGAAACATACAGATATTTTTTATTTTATTTTATTTCATTTTATGTAGGGTTTTTTTTAAAGTAATATTAGTTCATAACTAACAGAAACTGATAATATTTTTCTTTATTTCAATTTTATTTTGTCCTTGTTTTACTTTATTCTTTATTATTATTATTATTATTTTTATTATTATTATTATTATTATTATTATTATTATTATTATTATTATTATTATTATTATTACATGGAAAAGGGGTTAGGATATCCTGACATAACTGCTGTTTATTGATTTTTGAATAGTGAAGTTCTTTCTATGAGTAATAGGCTTATCTAGATTCTGGCTTTCATCAAGGTCACGAATTACTTTTTAGTTCTGTATTTCGGTTTATTAATATGTCTTATTTCAATGTAATTTTTAAAGAAAATTATATAACACTAAAGTAATAATATCTGAAATAATTATAACAATACACATTGATCCCACAAAAAAAGAGAACAATTTTTAAAAATCGTAAGTAAAATTAACTAATTTACATATTTGGTTTTTTTATAATATATAAACTGTAAATATAAGATAAATGGTATTTTAATGCAAAACGTTTTTCTTTCTTTTCGATTTAATCACTTTTTGTTTTAATTTTCAATCAATATTATTCTGTAGGTGTTTTTTTTTTTTTTTTTTATATAAGATTGCATCATATGGAGTTTTGCATATCAGATGAGTTCATTAGTTAATCAGAACTGAATAATGTTTTTTAATTTTTTTTTTTTATTCTATATATATATATATATATATCAGTTTTATTATTATTATTTAAAGTAAATATCAATTCTTTAAAACATAAAACTGAAAATTAATAATTATTAACTTCAAGCATATCTTTTCAATATTTTATTTTCAAAATATTACAATAACCAATGGTTAATTAATTAACTGTAGTCAAGTTGAATAACCTTGGGTTAACCTCTGCAAAGATAGATCGATTGTTGGACATCGGAGGTGGAAGAATAAAAAAAAAACAGAAGAAAAAATCATTTATAGAAGTAGCGATCCATTATTTTGTGATTTATTATCAGCTAAATTTAGAATAAATGGGAAAAAGAAAAAAGGAAGAAAAATGTTTCTATGTAAAATTGATATGTTGTGGAACGCTTTAGTATGTAAGTACTAGGTACTAATTGTGTTCTTCGGTCATTGACCTCAGCTTGGAATAGAGGACACAGCAGCGTTCTACCAGTGAAACCAATTATCCTTGACTCAGCAGGACAGAAATAGCTGGTGTTTGTACAGAGCTAAAATGTACAGTCAAAATAAATAACTAAACAAACAAATAAATAAAATATTATTATTATTAGTAGTAGTAGTAGTAATAGTAATAGTAGTAGTAGTAGTAGTAGTAGTAGTAGTAGTAATAACAATTATCAATAGATCATTATCAGAGGAAAAAAGAAATATTGAAGAAATAAATGTTTATAAAAGCATGAAAATAAATTCAGATTAAAAAAGAATTGTATTGTAATAGCATTTAATTATGTTATAAAAATGATTTGAAAAGAAAAAAATATGAAAGGAAAAAAAAGAAATCGAAAAAAGAGGAACTTAACAAATGAAAAACTGATTTCATCATCTTTTTTATTCTATTTCGTCATTTTCGTTTTAGTTATTTATTATTATTATTATTATTATTATTATTATTATTATTATATTATTATTATTATTATTATTATTATTAAAGACGAAGAAAAAGTAATTATATAAAAAAAGAAATATCTAAAAAAAAAAGATAAAAGAAACGATGTGTGTGGTTAATTAAAAATGGTAAAAACAGGAAGATAGGAATGTGGGATGATGCAACAGAGGTTGCTGTCGTCATCGTGGCATGCAGCAGTGATACTCACAGGCCAATCCCAGTTTGTAGTGGGTGTGGTACATCCTTCCTCACACTATGCGCAGACACGTGTAAAATCAAACAAAGAGCCGACTGTAAAAATAACCACATAATTACAGCTGCAGCTATTTTTAATTTTTCCCTTAAAATAGAACTTTATTTATTTGATTATCTTTCTAATTTATTTAGTTATTTAATTTTTTGTTATTTTATTGTTGTAATTATATTGTTTTAATTTTTATAAAATTTATTTTATTAGTTTTACTTATTTATTTTTGTTTTCATTTATTCTATTCTATCTTAATTTAAGGGAATATAACAATATATAAATAAACAAAAAATTCTTTATTTTTCTTTAAAAGGAAATGTATAATAATTTACGGAGAGTAACGTTATTTTATGACATAACACTTATTTTTAATATTACGTTTTAATTCATCCCTCTTTTCCTCTGTGTGTGAACTAAAATAAAATGGGTATATCTAACAAGTGTTTCTGAAAGATTAATAATTTAATAAGTTTTAAATATTCTGTACACGGACATCACTCATGGCAACATATGTTGAAGAAATAAATTTAATTTTTTTAAAAAAAAATCAATAAAATATTATTTAGAATGAATGTATTTCTGTTTAAAAATATCACATTTATTAGTGGAAAACTGTTGAAATTAATAAAATAAAATGCATTGCTATATACAGTCTGAAACATCACACACACGCATACACACATACACAATTTGTGTGTTGTATGCATGCATGTTCATTTCTTTTGTCCTGTTTTAATAATAATAATAATAATAATAATAATAATAATAATAATAACAACAACAACATTTCATTTACCCAGGCTCCAGCTCGATGCCTTGCTACAAAGATTGACTTGACCAAAGAAGTGAGGGACACAGAAGAGTTGCATCCAGACAAAATACCCAAACCTGATCGGCTGGGTCACTTCAAGAGCAGCCGAGCCAAGGAGGTGCCCGACCCAGACAGCCTGGAACACTTCAAGTTAGTACAAGCATTACATTCTCATCAGTAATTTAATTTACATCTATAATTTAATTCAAAATTTCCATTAGTATTCAGTATGAACTTTGATGTATAATTAATATATTCAGTACAATGCTAACCTATATTTCTATTTATTATTATTTTTTTTTAATTTAATTTATTATTTAATTATTCAGTTTATTTTTTTTTAATTTAATTTTATTATTTTGTTGTTGTTATTATTATTATTATTATTATTATTATTATTATTATTATTATTATTATTATTATGTATTTGTTTCTTTGTAGCGAATTATTATTATTATTATTATTATTATTATTAATTGTCTGTTGTTTGTTCGTTTGTATCTGTTTTAATATTGTCTTACTTGTGTGTATGAGAGAGAGAGAGAGAGAGAGAGAGAGAGAGAGAGAGAGAGACTTTCCTTATGGCCTTGACTGAAATGAACTCAGTATAATGTAAACACTTAACCTATGGCTTTGATTGGCTAACTCGATGTAAACACAGACAGATGCAGATCGTTTGACGTAGCAAGCTCATAATTTCTAAAAATAGATTTCTACCGTGGCCTTGATAGATAAAAACAGCAACCTTGTTTTCGTGTAACTAACACAGTTGCTGAACACCAATGTTAATGACCTGTCTTTTCGTTACTAGGAGGCAAATTAATCCTTGCTTATTATTATTATTATTATTATTATTATTATTATTATTTTATTATTATAATTTATTATTAATGATTTTACAGTAATTATAATTTGTCTCCAAACATGACTTTTTTAATGTTATATAATAATAATAATAATAATAATAATAATAATAATAATAATAATAATAATGACCAACATTATTTTATGAAAATAATTTTTAAATTTGTATTTTTAAAATTTTATTCTTTCAGGGAATCAAGACATAAAGTTGAGATTGATGCCGCTTTGACCACAACCGGACCCCCACCCCCTCCCGGCGTCATTACACTGCCACACCCAATATGGTAAGTGTGATAAGTTATTGTAGTTTGTGTAACTTTAATAATACCACGAATTCAAAATAAAATGTTTTGTTTTCTACATTTGAGTATTTTATATTTATTTGTTTATTTTTACTGTAAAGTATTTATTTATTAATTAATTAATTTATTTATTTATTTAAATAATTTTGCAGGCAGGAGGATCAGCTTCAGAAAGTTCAGATTACCCACAAACCACCGGAGACGTTCACAGACAGGGTAAAATTTATTTATTTGTTTGTTTGTTTGTTTCATTTCTAAACATTGGAAATTAAAATCTCGTGTATTATTTTTTAGTTATCAATGGTTTTTATTTTTTAAATATTCCTCGTTTATTACATTATTATTATTATTATTATTATTATTATTATTATTATTATTATTATTATTATTATTATTTCATTTTATTTCATTTATATATTTATTTATTATCATTAATTGTTTTGTATTATGTTTATTTATTTATTTATTTATTTATTTATTTATTTATTTACAGCTGGCTTTCTACAATGTACAGTTACTAAGGAAAGTTTTTGATATTTTATCTGGTTTCACAACAGGAGAAAGAACTGAGAGAAAATGGCTTAAGTAAGTCTTATTTATTTTTTTTTTTTTTTTTTTTTTAAATTAGTTTTTAATTATTATATGTTTTTTGTTTACTTTTTATTTGTTTCTTATTTATTATTTAATAAATAAATAAGTAGTAATAGTAACAATGGTAGCTGTAGTAATAGCAGCAATAATAATAATAACAACAACAACAACAACAACAATAATAATAATAATAATAATAATAATAATAATTATAATTATAATTATGTAAAAAGAAGAGTTTATTTGTTTATGTTTTATTTATTTTTTTAATGCAATATACATATATTAGGTCATTATGTAATATGCATTTTGATGTGTTACATGTTATGACGTAACATAAATTTTAAATATATTTACAAACTATGTTTTACAGTCGTATAAGTTTCCTGGAGACGGTTGCCGGGGTACCGGGAATGGTGGCGGCCATGTTGAGACATATGAGGTCATTAAGAAGACTACAGAGAGATTTCGGCTGGATTCACACACTTCTTGGTAAGTGAGGAGAAACCTAACTTGGTTTGTTGGGAGAATTACTGGTACTCTGACAATGTTTAATGAAATCTAAAATTTTGTAAAAAAAAATAAAATAATAAAAAAAAAAAAATAAAAAAGGATATAATTTTAATAGCTTAAGTTCAAATTCTGTTATATTTTAATTAATAACTTTTTAATAACAATTTATACATTAAATAATTAATCAATTAATTAATCAATACACAGAAGTGTTGTTAACTGTAACAGCTATATTTTATAAGGTGTATTTATTTATTTCACAGAGGAGGCTGAAAACGAAAGAATGCATTTACTAACCGCCCTACAGCTCAGAAAACCTTCGCTTCTTTTCAAACTTTCTGTAATTGCTTCACAAGGTATGTTTACACTCATTTCTTTCAATATTAATTTAATTAGATGATAATTAAACTAGTATATAGTTTTTATTATTATTATTATTATTATTTATTTTGTTTATTATAATTATTTATTTATTTATGTAGTTATTTACCTATTATATATATTTTTTTTGTGTGTGTGCTGTGGAGTTTTAATTAATTTTATTATCATTTTAATTATATTTTAAGAAAATCTTTATTCAAATCGTCTTCCATTATATAAAATGATGCATGATTTTTACAAGAATTGATTAAAAAAGAACAAAAATAAACTAATTATATTTCTTAATTTATTTATTTATTTATTAATACAGTTTATATAATTGGATTTAGTGACAACATTGAAATATCCAATTGGCTGATTAAGTTATGATAATTAAGTCATTGATTAAACAATGTGATTGGTCAGTCACTTTGTAACGAGGTATCTGATTGGTTCCAGGTGTATTTGTAACATGGTTTGCAATCTGTTATATGCTGAGTCCCAGATTTTGTCATCGTTTCGTTGGTTACCTGGAAGAGGAAGCCGTAAAAACATACAGCAAATGTTTAGAGGTATTTATATATTTATTTATATATTTATTTATTTATATATTTATCTATTTATTTATTTATTTTCTTATTTATATGTTAACATATTTATTTATTTATTTATCTATTTACTTATTTATTTTCTTATTTATATGTTAACATATTTATGTATTTATTTATTTATTTATTTATTAACATACTTATTTATATATTAACTTACTTATTTATATACTTATTTATTTATTTATTTATTAATATACATACTTATTTACTTACTTGTTTATTAACTTACTTATTTATATATTTATTTATTTATTTATTTATTTATTCATTTATTTATTTATTTTTCATTTATTTATTTATTTTCTGACTTGTTAAGTAAATGAATAGTGTAAAGGTAGAGAACCATGCTCTCTACACTAATATATGAGTGTGTATGTGAGGGGGGTGTACAGGTATATTATTAATTGTTTGTTGTTGTTAATTCAGGACATTGAAAAGGGTCCCCTGCAGCACTGGAACACACAGCCCGCCCCAGAAGTAGCTCTCAGATACTGGAAACTCAAAGTAAGTTAGAGAGAGAGAGAGAGAGAGAGAGAGAGAGAGAGAGAGAGAGAGAGAGAGAGAGAGAGAGAGAGAGAGAGAGAGAGACTTTCATGAATTTTTTGACAAATGTCAAATTGTTGTGTATTCTAGATTAAAATATAATCAGTTATGCAAATTTTCAAGAATATATACATGAGAACATATTTCACATATTTGGAAGTTCATTATAACACATTGCTATACACTGATGAATACATTATAACACATTGCAATACACTGTACTAGTATTTTACATTGATGAATACATTATAACACATTGCTATACACTGTACTAGTATTTTACATTGATGAATACATTATAACACATTGCTATACACTGTACTAGTATTTTACATTGATGAATACATTATAACACATTGCTATACACTGTACTAGTATTTTACATTGATGAATACATGATAACACATTGCTATACACTGTACTAGTATTTTACATTGATGAATACATTATAACACATTGCTATACACTGTACTAGTATTTTACATTGATGAATACATTATAATAAATTATGTTCGTATATTACATTGATGAATACATTATAATAAATTATGTTAATGTTTTACAGGAGGATGCGACGATGAAAGATGTCATCCTCGCTATTCGGGCTGATGAAGCACATCACCGTGTTGTCAACCATACGTTGGCGTCGATGAAGACGGATCAGTTTAACCCGTACAAACCAGGAGAATGAAAGAAGAAGGAATACTTTTATCGTTTCGACAAGATGTGAACATGAAGCCTGAACATAGAAGACCTCTGATGTTGTGACAGTAAAAACAAACATTTCTATTTTTAAAAAAACAAACAATTTTTTATTATTATTTACCTCAGTTTTTGTTTATTTTAAATCCTGTTTATTTGGTGTTTAGTGAATTTTCACACTCGTGTTGTTAGTTGCTGAATTTTAACAGTTGTGTTTGTCAGGTTAGTAACACAAACTGAAGATTTAATATATATTTTAATTGTCACATACATGATTTTACTGAACATGGCGAGGTACAGACAATATTGCATGACTCAGATATGATTCTGCGTCTGGAAGAAGAAGCTTCATCACATCGGACAATTTACGAGAGATATGAAAAAAAAAACAACAACATTACAACAAAAACAGCTGTTATTTATTTTATCATTTTTTCATTGTTATTTTGCAGGACTTTTTACATTTCATGCATTCTTATATTTTTATTTGCATATACAGATATGGATTGAAAATATAATTTTTAAAATATTTTTAAAGCAATATTTTATAATTATAAACCATTAAAAAAAAAAAAATGTATGGGGACTGTTAACTCTTTTAGTGTTTTGTAAAAGGATTCGAACTTTAAAGAGTTTATATTGTGGCTCAGATTAAGGTTTATTGATTATGTATCATGAGATTTTTTTTTTTTTTTTTTAATATTTATTAATTTAGTGTGTGTGAAAATCAATACAGGGTAAAATTAATTTCGGATTATAAAAAAAAATAAAATATAGGTAATCAGTTCAGTTTCATAATGTATAAATTATGGTAGCTTTACGGTGAAAAGTGATGCAACAGAAATGCATACACTTACATGAGGTGGGTGATTTAAGTATGGTGAGATGTGGGTAGATATGAGGTGGGCTATTTTAGAGGTGGGATATTTTAGAGGTGGGATATTATGTGGTGGGTATACTTTGATCTGTGATACATTTTTATTATTAATGTATTGATTGACTAATAATCTTAATTAAAATAAAAAAAAAAAAAAAAAATAAAAAAAAAATTCATAATAAATTAAACAAAAATACTAAAACTAAAACAAAATAATAAAAATTAATTTTAATAAATTTTATTCATTTGATGTTAAATGTTATTTAGAAATTTTTTCTTTTTTTTTGTATTTAAAATATGACCTAGACATTTTCAGAAATAAGATGTATAAATAACATTTTATCAGATAAAATTTCAAATTCAGTTAAATACATGAACATTTTTAAAAATAATAATAATTAAGAAAGAAAATGTGCAGGGCATATTAGAATACATATTATTTATTAATTTATTTAAAAGATCTTTACAGTTTTATTAAAAATGAAGTTCTATACACTTTGATATAATTTCTTGTGTCATTCATATCATCATTATTTGTTCACTTGTTCATTTATTTTTGTTTTTGTTTATTTTCTTATGTTACATGCATACCCATTAGTCATTGTATTTATTTATTTTTATAGTTACACCATTCCAAACATCCTACATATCTTAAATACTTCCTTGTTTTCAGTGAAAAAAAAAAAAAAAAAAAAAATAGAACATTTAAAAATATTATTTTTTTATTTTATAATTTATTTTAATTTTAAAAACTCATGTAGAATTCTAGTCTTTCATTTTATTTTATCTATAATTTTATACAAGAGATTTTGAATGAAGGACAACTTTTTGAAAGACTTTTTTTTGGAATGATGGTTAAAGATTCTGGATTTGAAAAATATGAATTATAGTGGATGTTTGGTATTATGAAGTGAAAAAAACTAATTTTGAGAACACTTGGTTCAGAGATGATATGGGGACAGAACATAATTAGAGAAGTGTATGTTTATTTATTTATTGATTTATTTATTATTATTATTATTATTATTATTATTGTTATTATTGTTGTTGACTCAAAAAAAAAAAAAAAAAAAAAAAAAATGAAAAGAAAAGAAAAGTTAACTTAAAAAAAAAAAGAAAAAAAAAAAAAAAAAAAAAATGGATGTGTTATAAAATGTGTTCATTTATTTAAGTTCAAAATTTAAAAAAAAGAAAAAAAAAAAAAAATATTAAACACTGACAGTTTTAAGACCCTCCAGTCTGTGTTTCTGAACAGACCCTCAATGTTAGATTGTGTTGCTTAATGTTGTTTCCTTTTTTATAGTCAGTTGTTCAGATTTACAAAATCTGTTGTATATTTATTAGTGTTAAATTATTTTGTCACTGTGTAAATGTGTGCGTTCAAATGCATGTACCATATCAGTTAAAGCTTCAGATTAGCTACTTGTTTATGTTTATTAAGCTTTCTTTTTGTATTTATTCTCAGCCTTGGTAGATTCATATACACTTCATTTTTTGTTTCTTATATTTTGTTCTGTTGTTTGTATGATCATTCAGATATTATTTTGTACTGAAACAGCGTCCTATCTTGTTGTTTTTTTTTTTTTTGAACAAAGAAAGAAACTCTATATTTATATATTCAGCTTGTTTTTCTTTTGTTTATATATATATATATATATATATATATATGCTAATAAGATAGTTGAAAAGCAAGACTATCAATCCTGAGGTTTTAAATGTTATTCCTGTGCTGGCTGAAACTGTTAAGAGGATGTGAGCACTACAGGCGTACTTAACAACTGTTTGTCTTGACTAGTTTTAATATTTTGACTGTAAGGGTTAATGAATGAAGCAGAGGTTTGGCATTATAAATGCTCTATCTTGCCATATGTTAATAAAATAATGTTTTAATAATAATAATAATAATAATAATAATAATAATAATAAAATAACAGTTATAATATAATGATGATGATAATGACATTTTATAGTAATAAATATAATAATAAATTAATAATAACAAACATGGTGATCATAAAAGTAACAATGAAAATAACCATAACAAAATAATAAATAAATAAATAATTAGAAAAACAAATGTGATAAAACTTAGAAGTAACTAAACAATATGTGGACTGTCAAGACTGTAAGTGTACTAACGATGAAATTAAAAATAAAAATATAACAAATTCTGTATGAAATACAGGACTACAAGTATTTGAAACTATTTGCTATTAGCAAAATGTCATTTCTGAAGTGTGATTAAATCAGAAACCTGGTTGCTCTATTTTTAAATTTAAAAAAAGAAGAAGCAAAAAAAATAAATAGAAAATTAGTCAGGTTTAACCTTCATTATTTCAGCATTTGACTGGATCTGAACCATCAGGATAAAGTAAACAACAAAGATATTAACTGCAAACATGAGTAAAAAATATCAGGTTGTTATTTGAAAAAAAAAAAAAAAAAAAAATAATAATAACAATAATAATAACAACAACATCAGTAATAATTAAGAACTAAATAAAAAATAGCTTAATGCTAGAGAAAATCATTTCGCAAAGTCTTATAAGAAAGAAGAGGAAATCCATTACAGTTTCCATAGCAACTCTAATAAGAAATCACTTAGTATAATTTGACATTAGGTACAGGTTATCTGATATAATGTCATCATAGGATTAATTTTATTTTTGTCATTACCTGTATGTCTTAGCACACACACACACACACACACACACACACACACACACAGATACTCACACATATACACACACACACACACACACACACACACACACACACACACACACACACATATACACACACACACACAAAACTATGCACACAGACACAGATATATATAAATACTAAAATTTTGCAAATGAAAAATAAAGTATTTTTATTTATTTATTTTTTTATATTTTACAAGCTCAGCTTGTTAAATTGATCAGTAAATGTATTTAAAATTACTCAACATTGAAAAACAGAAAAGATTTTCAATGGTAAAAGTAAAATGTGTCCATTAATTCTTGTTACAGGAATTACACAGTTTTGTTTTTTACCAGTACGTCTACACTGTAGATTGAGGTACTGTTATAAGGTTTCATTACAAACAGGGAGACACACAGACACACAGATGTACATAGATACACATATCTATGCTGACATATCTTTATTTTCATAAATATTCACTCAAGTCTCCATACAAACATACACATATACATACAAACATAACTACACAACACACACACACATATATATACATATACATACATGCATGACACACAAAATTTACACATACATATGCACATGTATGCACAGACACAGGCAGACATATATATATATATATATATATATATATATATATATATATATATATATATATACACAAACATGCACGTTTATAAATACACACACATGTACTCACAAACACACACACATACAGTAATACTACTACTACAAATAATAATAATAACAATAACAACAATAACAAAATATTAATATGTATATAGCAACAAAAACAAAATAATAAAACCAGTACAAATAATATGTTCTGATTCATTCAGTATACACTTCATCACTTAAACAGATATAAAATAGGAATTGCTGAAAATAATATTCACGTTATCAAGTTACACTTTTTTACTATGCACTTTGAAAACTGCTTATTTTTAATTTGTCTATCACAAAAAAATTGTTATTTGCACACTTGTCTTTTCACAATTTGTAATAAGAATTAAAATATTTATTACTGCATTTGTAACTTACGACATAACAATATAATTATCATATTTATAATTTTTAATGATGTTAAATGTATAAAAAATTGTGCTTTTATTTATTTATTTATTTATTTATTAAACAAAACAATATTATAAATATTTTATATACAGTACAGCCATATCTTTATGTGCCATCTAAGACTGAATATTAATTCTCAGAAGAAAAATAATAATTTTTCGCAATGGATAAATTTATTCATTCAAAATAATAATAATAATAATAATAATAATAATAATAAATAATAATAATAATAATAATAATAATAATAATAATAATAGTAGTAACAATAATATAATGAAAAAAATTAATAAATTTAAATAGAATGTGGAATTCAATATGAAATATAAAAAATAAAATAAAACAGTAATAAATAAAATAAATAATAATGATGATAATTGAAAAACACTGTAGCTCATTATATAGAAACAGGGTTTTCAGTCTTTCATACAAAGATTTAGTCTTTCATCTAGTATTATATTTATTATGGTTTTATTTTTTTCAGATATATCTTTTCTTTTTAATACACATATAGAATAGTATAGTTATTTACTGTTTGCATACCAATATTTTGTTGTTATTTTTATCATTTATTAATTATTGTTTTCTCAATGAATTTTTAATTCTATGTATGTACATATATATATATATGTTATATACATAAATGTTATATATTAAATTTTCAGATTCAGAGCTGACATTTTTGTCGTTGTGACTAGCCATATAAAAAAATTTTAAAAATGTAATAAAAGTTCACAGGAGCAAAAATTATATGTTTTTTGTTGTAACACGACTGAGCAGTTGATTTTATCACAGACCGTGTGCACAACAAATGTGCTTGGACCATTTACAGACCATTGTGTATTATAACTATAAATGTGTATTACTACAAAAGGTGTAATCAAATCCATCGACAGTGGCGCCCACACGCACCCACGCTAACGTGCGTTCAGTAAAATACGTTCGACAGTCGACAAAACGAGTTTTGATGGCAATTCTCGCGATATTTAAAGCAGTAAATTATAATAAATGTTGTGCGTTACTTTTAGAAAGCCGAGTGTCGTAAATTACTGTCAGTTTTGATGTAAATATGTTATCTCAAATCTTAAAAAAGTAGTGCGGTATTTTTAGAGAAAGAAAAACGGTTTTAATAATAATAATAATAACAACAACAACAACAACAACAACAACAATACCAACAACACCATCAGGGGCGGTTCTATTACGAAACTAATGATGATTAATATTCAGGGCCCCTAAACGGGCGGTGGGGGGGAGTGGCTGTAGAAGTGACGTCACTCCATACTGTTTAAACATTTTAATCTGTATCTGATATGTTTAGATGTTTAAAATGTGTGGTGATCTGTCTTGGAAGAAGCCCAGTGAAGTAGAAAACAGTGGTTGCCCAGACTTTGTTGTTGTTTGCGAAGGCCCCAGTAACACTTCAAGATTCAGCTGCTACTACTACTACTACTACTAATAATAATAATAATAAAGTAATAATAACACAAATACTACTACTACAACAACAAGTACTACTACTACTACTACGAATACTAATAATAATAATAATAGTAACAGACGCTTCTGTTGTTTCTTTTTTTTTTCTTTTTTTTTGTAGGAGACAGCTTGTCTCATGTGTACAGGATGTCCTGGTATGTAGGATCTGAGTCAGACAGATAACTCTTTTATAACCTTACATTTACTGTTGTAACCTTTGACCTTTACATTCACTCTTCTCTTTTGTTAGCATTTCAAATAAATGTGTGAAAGAATACACTGTATTTTGTTTTTATTTTAATTGTAAAATAAATAAATGACAAATATATATATATATATATGTTATTTATTTATTTATATAACTAATAGAAGTAATAATATCGTTGCTTTTATTGTCATTGTTGTTAGTATTATTGTTGTTGTTGTAGTAGTTATTTTTAGATCCATGAATATAATCAGGTTTATTAATTAATTTTGTACTAAAGTCAGCTAACAAAGGATTAACGAAGGAGATGTAAGGAAAAAGGAAAAAGAAGAAGTTACTAATAAATAAAACTAAATACATAATAGCTGAATACCCACATACATACATACATACATACATGTATATATGTGTGTGTGTCTATATATATATATAGAGAGACACACACACACACACACACACACACACACAATGTAGATATGCATTTATAAAATGAATAACAAATATAAAATTATTATTATTATTATTTTTTTTTTTTTTACTCGTAAAATATTTAAAGAAATAAAATGTAAGATAAAACTGAATGAGACATACTTTTCATTTATTTCATCAGCACACGTAATTTCATTAAATCACGTGACTTATCCATTTCCGAGCACGTTTCCTCGATTTTGTTCGGTTCATTTCTCAGGGTTTAAGCACGCCTAGACTGATTGCATCGAATATTCCTGGAAAATCCATGCACTGAGAAACACTGGCGTGTTGCGTGAGAAAGCGTCTGATTGGTTGATTCAGAAAAGGTGAACAACCGATCAATTGGGGAAGCTGCCAATCCTCTACGTACGTATTCTTACGTCATCTAAGTACGTAACACGTAGGCGTGACCATCTGGAACTGAATAGGGGAACCCCGGTGTGGTTTGCCTAGTTAAATGAACTCGTAAAACTCCCGACACGCAATTGACATGGCGGGAAACAAGATATTCGCCTGCGTGGTTAACACGTGCGTCTGATGAAATCGAAATACTTCTTTGTTAATTACTGTGGTTATTTAGGAACGTCCATTGGAATGTGTAGGGAGGGGTGAGTGGGTTCGTATTTGGAAATACAGTTTTTAATCTTAAGCATTTTAATTTATTATTATTCTTTGCTGTTTTGGTTGTTTGTTTTTTTTCATGGGTATTTTTTAGTCTCTCCATATTTTGTTTGCTTTTTAATGGCTGTTACTGTTATATGCACTTTGAAATTTAGAAGAAAATTAAAAAGAAATAATAATAATAATAATAACTATTTAATTTTCTATAACTTTATCTGGTTTAGTTTTGTTTTAAGTTATAAAAGTTTTTATTGTAAAGAAGTACTTTTCACCACTCTTTTAGTACCTCCACCACCAAAACATAATAAATAAATAAATAAATAAATACTAGATTAATTTAATGAATTACAGTAACGCAACCTTTCTTTTTCTCTATGTCTTTCTTTCTTTTTTCTATTCTTTTCTTTATTCTGAAGACAGACAGACCTGTAAACAGCAGCAACAATAACAACAGCAATAATAATAATAATAATAATAATAATAATAATAATAATAATAGTAATAGTAATAGTAATAGTAATAATAATAATAATAATAATAATAATAATTCAGTAAAGAAGTAAATAAATAACTAGAAAATATCTCAAGAATCCAGTTGAATTCAGGTCATTTATTAAAAGTGAACAGAAAAAAGTTTCGTCAGCTACAAATCTAGTCCGGTTTTGTGAGTCACCTTCTTTTCTGACCTTTGACCCTGACTACCCGGATGACCGTTTCCATAACGTCACTTGAATGGATAGGTGTTACGAATTAAAAGATAAGTATAAATCCTATTTTCATGCTATTTGAAACTATTTTCCAGCTTATTTTGTGCGGAAAATAGTTTTAAATCAATAGGGAAAAAAGATATAAATAAAAATATTATGAAATCAAGTATAAAAATGTTTAAAAATAATAATTAATGTTAATGAACAAATTTGATCATGTCAAAATTTAATATGAGTGAAGATACTGCTTATTTATTATAATTATAGTTGCTGTTTTTGTTGTTGTTCTCCCAGTCATGGCTTATGTTTTGGTTGTCATCATTGATATCCTTAATAAATTATTATTAATGCTGGTTTTGCTGCAGCTATTATTACTACTATTTATTTATTTATTTATTATTTATTTATTTATTTTTATTTCTGTAAGTGTCCTATATCCACTATTACATAAACAGCTGTTTTTATTGTTTTTATTATTGCATCACACCGAGAATAAAGGACATTCAAAATAATGGATTGCGTTTCTGAAACGAATTTAGTTAATTAATATATGATATAAATAAGAAAACAGACAAAAGCTAAGTCAGAAAAATAAATAAATAAATAAATAAATATAATAATAATAATAATAATAATAATAATAATAATAATAATTAATAAATAAATATTAGAGAGAGAGAGAGAGACAGAGAGAGAGAGAGAGAGAGAAGAGAGAGAGAGAGAGAGAGAGAGAGAGAGAGAGAGAGAGAGAGAGAGAGAGAGAGAGAGAGAGAGAGAGAGAGAGAGAGAGAGCCTCTTAAACATCCCAGTATGAGTCATGTCTGAAATATTTATTAACAGGAAAATCTTCTTTTTTTATTTCTTTTTGTACCCACAGAAATATTAAAAGTAAAATTTTATAAATAAATAAATAAATAAAACTCTTTATTATTATCATCATCATTATCATCGTCGTCGTCATTGTTATTATTATTATTATTATTATTATTATTATTATTATTTATTCACAATTATTGTAAAACTGTTTTAGTCCCTTTTTGGTCACCCCCCCCCCACGCCCACCCACCCTGGGTGGCCTACGTGCAGGTATTTTCTGGTTTGAATGACGAAACTGAAATAACAGTTTTTATGGATTTTTTTCTGGCAGTCAACACAGGTTCGGGTTTAGGTCGGGAAAAAAAAAAAAAGATATTGCATCATTTAGTTTTCTTTGTTTCATGGGACACGAGTTAATACTGGTGGTAGTTGCTGCTGTAAAAATAGTAACAATGGTGATAACAAGAAGAGAAAACTGCAGATATGTTGTGGATCACAAATAACAAAATGTAAGGGCCCATTATTGTTATTAACACTAACACTGACGTTGTTATAGTTGTCATTGTTATTTTTGTTATGTAGTTAATGCAGTAACAAAAAAATAAAACAAATGATGCAAGATCGTATCGTTTATAATCTATTCATATGCATGAATGAATCAATGAATGAATCAATGAATACCTTTTTTTTTTTTTTCGTAACAGAAAACAATAATCAATAAATAAATTTTGAAAAATAAAAAATTCAGATATTAATAATAATGGTAATTTTGTTGTTAAAAAGCATGATGAAATCAGGTTTCAAACACACACACACATACACACTCACACACACAGAGACACACACAATCATAAATGAACGAATAAAATCAAAAACAGAAAAATTATATGGATTCATACTTGGATAAAGGTCATTAAAACACGTGCATGATTATCTAGTCTAAAATCTTCTTCTTCTTTTTTTATTTAATTTTTTTGTATCAGCATCACTGTTGTTTATTTATTTATTTTAATCTGTAATACAAGGGCATAAGTGATTTGTGAGTTTGTGTGTGTGTGTGTGTGTGTGTGTGTGTGTGTGTGTGTGTGCTTTTAAAATTGCTGACGAAAATCGATTTTGTCCTCGTGCAGAAATCAAACAACGTGGATGATGAAATAATCATAAATTATTTTTCACAGTCTTTGTGCTAACTTAACCGAAATAATAATAATAATAATAATAATAATAATAATAATAATAATAATAATAATAATAATAATAATAATAATAGTACTACTAACAATAGTAGTTAGAAATACTGAATTAATTAAATATTAACGAGGCGACGAAACTAAATAAAGAAAGAAAGAAAAAAAGAAAAACGTCAAAATAAACACGTTTTTATTTATTTTTTGACTATGATGTCGTTTTCAGCAATACAGTTGTTATTTTAGAACATAAACAAAATAATTTTTATGATTTTACATCTGTGAAATATTTACGACTGAACAGATAATTCTGTAGAGAAAACGAAAAACATAAAGAAAGAAAGATAGAAAAAGAGGAAATGAAGGAAAAGAAGAAAGAATGAAGAAAAACAAACTGGACCGATAGACACATTCAGAAATAAAAGTTTTTATTTTTTTATTTTTTTATTTTTTCCTTTCCTTTCCTAACTTCACTGGAGATTTTTCTTTTTCAGAATTTTTAATTTATATATATATATATATATATATATATATTTAATTACCTTATACATTCGTAATGTTTCTCTTTCATTTAGATTTATGTTTCTGAATGTTTTAATTAGGATGTCGCCCTTTGTGTTGACTGGATTACAACCCCTCACCCAAACTTTTGTATAAAAGCATTATCAGGCGTCATATGAAATAATGTGATTATATTCTTATCACTACCAAGAAAATGTAAAATAACGGCTAAAAGTACAAATAAGCATGCAAAGACAAAATAACGGCAACCATCAGAATTAATTAATTAATAATTAGACTTGTTAAATTTTAATAATAAAAGAAAAGAATGAAAATATGAGAAGAATAATAGAACGGGTTAAAGACAAAACCAGAAAGGTAAGGCCCAGAGATAATCCGGGATAATCCTAGTAGTATCTCCTCGACTGGGTGTGGTCGCCAGGCATGTAGGGATTGACCTCGTCTCGCTTCATTGACGCCAGGGTGTGGTTCACTATTCGGTGCAAGGCCTCATCTGCACGAATCGCCAAAATTACATCTTTCATAGAGGCTTTTTCCTGAATAAATGAATGAATGAATGAAATGAATAAATAAATAAATAGTTAAATAGATAAATTAGTAAATGAATAAATAAATAAATAAATAAATAGTTAAATAGATAAATTAGTAAATGAATAAATAAATAAATAAACAGTTAAATAGATAAATTAGTAAATGAATAAATAAACAGTTAAATAGATAAATTAGTAAATGAACAAATAATGAAATAAAGAATGAAAGAAATGGTTAAATATGTAAGTAAGTAAGTAAGTAAAAGGTTAAATAAATAAATAAATAAGCAAATAAATAAATAGTTAAATAAATAAATAAATAAACTGTTAAATAAATAAATAATAGTTAAATATATAAGTAAGTAAATAAATAAATAAATAAACTGTTAAATAAATCAATAATAGTTAAATATATAAGTAAGTAAATAAATAAATAAATAAACTGTTAAATAAAACAATAATAGTTAAATATATAAGTAAGTAAATAAATAAATACGTGTATTTGTTAAACGACAGTAAAGGGATATTTTTATCTACCCAAGGAAAGAACACATCACGTCTACTGAAATAATAACACAAAAAAAGGGATAGCTGGAACGGGAAAAAGTGTCACAGTCGAAACTGTCGGGGATTGATCCAAAGACCAGTCGGGCATGTGACCTTTGTTCTAACCACATCTAATAATAATAACGTTAACTCAAACACGTAAATATTAGAGACAAAGCAAGAGAGATTATACATACATGAATTAAGTAAGTAAGAAAGGAATATGTTAATTACCTTCAGCTGCCAGTACTGAATTGCGACATCTGGCGCTGCTTTAGTTTTCCATTCCTGCATCGGACCATTTTCTATATCCTGTAAATAATCGTTCACAATAACTAAAATAACACACATGACTAAGCTGTACGATTATCTACATACACATTACAGAAGAACCTGTCTATAATGACCACAAAATGAAGCACACAAGATTGATTGTACAAGACAGGTATTTATTGCACAGGTTCCTGTCATACAGAGTTGGACATGGAAGAACGTTATTCGGTAATAACATAATTATGCCGTATATATGAATTTGTGTGTGTTTATGTGCGCATGTACATGTGTACGTGTTTTTATTTAATTATTATATGCTCGACAGTCCCATGTAATAACCTATGCTAGAACATTTTCCAGTCAACTTTGAAAACAAAACGCTGTAGCTGAGACAAATATCACATTTTTATGGAGTCTTCTTTAACAAGAAAATATTCGTTTATCTTCATTGCCTTTTTAAATTATTATTATTATTATTATTATTATTATTATTATTATTATTATTATTATTTACTTATTTATTTATTTATTTATTTATTTATTTATTTTCTGAAGCTAATCAATTTGCCATGTAAGCAATGCCGTGACGATTATGGCGACAAAATGGACGTGACCAAATATTTTTTATAATAATACTACTGTCGTCGTAGTAGTAGTTGTAGATTAATACCTGCAACAACTTCGTGTACGTCTTTACGGCTTCTTCCTCCAGGTAGCCAACAAAACGATGACAGAAGCGCGGGCTTATGATGTAACACAGAGCAAACCACGTGACAAAAAACCCTGCAACCAATCAGAAACAGCCATTTAAAAATTAATAATTATATTAATTAATTAATTAATGGAGATAGTAAGTGTTTATAAAATACAGATGATGACGATGTTGATGATGATGATGAGAATGTTATTATAATTATTTAATTATTATTGTTGTTGTTAATGCTGTCGTTGTTGTTAGATTTAATTACTTATTTTTAAACATACGACAAATACAAAAACAAAAAAATAATAAATATTAAAAATAATAATAATAATAATAATAATAAAATAATAATAATAATAATAAAATAATAATAATAATAATAAAAATCGGAAAAATAGTTAGAAGAAAATTCCAGACCAATTCTAGCTCTGTTCGAGACTTTTCGAGATTTTAATATTACTGAAATCCTATTGGCTGCTTATTTACCTTGTGCACCAATGACAACTAGTCTGAAGACAGCAGACGGATTGTACATTTTCAGTGCTGTCAGAAGATGCATCCGTTCATTTTCAGCTTCCTCTGTGAATTAAATAACCGACAACTGAATGAATAAAATGAAACTGATATATAAATAGATGAAAATTTGTNATGCAAGGTAAAATGAAAATAAATAAATAAATAAATAAATAAATAAATAAGAATATACAAGCCATGACTTTAATATCTTTAGTGACATCATCAAAAAAAACACACCCCAAAACCCCCTGACATATTAATAGGTAAGTACAAATGTACCTAAGAGTGTGTGGATCCAGCCGTGGTCTCTCTTCAGAAGACGTAGTGACCGCAGATGTCGCGACATCGCTGCCACCATCCCCGGAACTCCGGCGATGGTTTCTAAGAAACAGATTCTACTGTAAATGAGACAGTAATCATGAAACATTCTGCTAGCTCTATTTTTAGACAAAACGTAAAAACGTTTCGAAAACTTCACAGTATTAAAATCTGCAGGTACTCTCTCTCTCTCTCTCTCTCTCTCTCTCTCTCTCTCTCTCTCTCTCTCTCTCTCTCTCTCTCTCTCTCTCTCTCTCTCTCTCTCTCTCTCTGTTTGTGTGCACAAATTCTGCTAAAAAAAAAGAGGTATTTCTGTATTTTAAGACTTACGTCACTTACTGTACAATGTCGTATAATTTGTATTAAGTAAATGGACAAGATTATTGTTAGCATAATTAAAAGAAATCATATGGACTTTCCAAAATAATAATAATAATAATAATAATAATAATAATAATAATAATAATGATGATGATGACGATGATGATAATAGCAAAAACTGAAGGAAAACAAAATTAAAATAACAAGTAAATAAAACTTACGTGAACCATTTCTTCTCGTTTCTTGTTCCACACGTGAAACCCGAGAAGTAGTCAAACACCTTGACCAACAACTGTATCTGTCTATAGGCAATCTGATAATAACAATAACAATGACAACAACAACAACAACAACAACAACAACAATAATAATAATAGTCTATTGAAGAAAATGTAACGACTTTGTTTATTATTCAGATTTCATTCACACTGTTAAAAGAAGAAGAAGAACAACAACAACAACAACAACAACAAAAATTGAAGCTATTCACCACTCAGGGTCGATCCTGCAAACCTCCTTTCCATAATCAATGAAACGGTCAAAACACAAGCTGATAAAGACTGATGGTTGTATACTTCTTTCTAACAGTGCCTGTCGTTGTCGTAATCGTTAACTTTACACTGAACGTGATCAGAAATAAAGCTGTAGTCGTGGTTAATGCGCTCGTGAAAAAGTGTGTGTGTGTGACTAAATTCACCTGTGGCAACCACGTGGTGTTGTCATGTTGTTATTTACCTGGTCAACGATTCCATCAGGTGGCTTGTGAGTTATTTCAACTGAGTGCAGTGTCTTGTCATCCCTGAAACACAACAGTGTAGTAGAAGTAGCAGCAGTAGTAGTAATAGTAGTAGTTGCGATAAAAGTAGCAGCAGAGGCATCGTAGCAGTAATAATATTAGCAGCATTAGTAGCAGGTATTGTAGTTGTTGTAGTAAAAGTAGTCATGATGATGGTGATGTTGTGGTAGTAGTAGTAGTAATGATGATTGTGATGATGGTATAGTAGTAGTCATAGTGGTGATGGTTGTAGCTGTAGTAGTAGCAGTACAGTGGTTTTGGTAGTTGTAATACTAATGGTGGTTACAGTAGTAGTAGTGGTGTTAGTTGTAATAGCAGTTGTTGTGGTGGTAGTAGTAGTGCTAATAATAGATGTAATAATCATAATGACAGAATGTGTAGAATGTACAAAATAAGGTACCGACCGAGAGCACGCACTCACGCACGCACTCACGCACTCACCCACACAATCACAGTTATGTAAACACATACATGCGCACAAACATACTGAGACACACGAAAACCCACCCAAACACACATACATTCACTGAATAATAAAATAATCACTAGTCGACAGATTCTACATTCTTCGCTTTTTCAAAATTACTGTTGTTTTCAAAACTGCTGACGTCACGTGCTTACCATATTGGGTGTGGCAAGGTATAGGCCCCATCCTTCTGTAAGTTAGCTGCTGCCCTAAAAAAAAAAAAATATATATATATATATATATATATATAAAATTTAAGAATATCAAATTATATAATTAAAAAAGAACCCAGAAGAAGTAAATAAAATAGCCATTTCGAAAGACGAAACGAAGATAAGCAAGGGAGATAACTGCCTATGACTTACTTGAAATGCTTGAATTCACTAGGTCCTATGAATTCGCTTTTCTGAATCTCTTTGAAATGTTTAACTTTGCCAGGGTCACCCGTTGATGACGTGTCTGCATACTGTACGGTGGCTGTTAAATGTATCCATTTCTTGAAAATAACCAAAAAGATATTTTTTAAAAACCATCGTAGAAACCTAACACGTTTTGTACCTTCCTTTTTGTTTCTTTTATTATTATTATTATTGTTGTTATTATTATTATTATCCCTTCTAAATTTTTTTGTTTTCTGTACTGTATATATTTGAAAGTCGTAACTTGTTTGTTTGTTTGTTTATATATTTATTTATATTAAGATACTTACATCTGTGGAAAATATACATATTGGCTTTGAAAGATTCGACTTCGGGACGCCAAGTAATTTGAAAGGTTTCGAACTTGGGAGGCCACGGTTTCTCAGAACTACCCTCAAAACATTCATTTTTAACTTTTTTCTTTTTTTTTGTCTTTCTTTCTTCAAAAAATAATATTTACATAATTAGATATCTACTACGCACTTCACTTCCTCTCTTAAGTTATTTCCTCGTAAATCGCCATTTGGATCTAGAACCAAAACAAAGTTGTATTAGTAATGAAACAAAGAGAGCGTTTTCCTGTGAAATTAAAATAATAATAATAATAAAGAAAGATTTTTGTTTCCTTTTAGAATAAGATAGTAACTCAAACTGGTAAATTACAATAACAGGAATATATACGCTCTACAAAATGAATATACCTCGCCGTTTATGATGTCATACGCTTTTTGACGTCATTTTCAATTTATTAAATGGCGTAAAATTATCTGCTATTGACTATTATGGTCCACTTTGTTATCGCGTCTACGTGATAATAATAATAAATAATAATAATAATAATAATAATAATAATAATAATGGTAGTAATAGAAGTAGTTGTAGTGATAATAATAATAATAATAATAATAATAATAACAATAATAATAATAATAATAACAATAATAATAATAATAGTGGCAGTAGAATAGTAGTAGTAGTAGCAGCAGCAACTGGAGTAGTGGTAGTAACAATAGTGATAGTACTAGTACTACTATCAGCATAATTAGTGGCACTAACAATAGCAGTATAATAAGTGCAACAACTAAACAAATTTTACTAATAGTAATAACAACAACAGTAAAATAGTATATTGAAAATGCACTCAAGATAATTATTTTGTTTATGTTATATGGTGTAGATATAAAAATAATTTCCTTTATAAATAATTCAAAGATCTCTATATATATATATATATATATATATATATATATATATATATATATACACACACACACACAATAAACAATAGAACTATGATGTAAAGACAAATATATTTTATTCCACACAATATTAATATGATTCCTTTAAACAAATCTAAAAAATATATATATATACATGTAAGAAACATTAACATACAAAATTTCCTTTTCAGAATTTCCTAGTTTGTATAAAATAAATTATCACAAACACCATTTACAATGTTCTAATAAAATGTCCATCCATCCATCCATCCATTCAGTGTAAATAAATCAGTCTAAATCAAATTGGTCTGTTTGTCTGTATGAACACTTTCAAATGTAAATATGGATCAAAGTAAATTATTTGGGATATATTATAAACGTTAATATATAAAGTAAATACGTTGATTGAATAACAATAATGTGTGTTGTTAATATAGATGTATATCTTGAACAATGTCCCAAAAAAAATAAATAAATAAATAATAATAACAATAACAATAAAAAAATAATGATAATAATAGTAATAATAACAAAAATAATAATGATAACAGAAACAGTAAAAATTATCTTTTAAATCTTTTTTTATTTTACTATCCTCTCTTATGGATCCTGAATGTTTTTGAAATCTGATCAATTAAATTAATTAAAAAGAAAATGTGAGAGAAAGAAATAAGAAAGGGAAATAATCAAAAGATGCAAACAATTATAAGTAATTTTAGTTTTTTAATTATTTAGTTGTTTTAGGTAAAATGTCCATGCATTTACAGATGATAGACAACATTACTTCATCAGCACCAGCTGCCAGTGATATCAGTCTTAAATCTCTGAAAATAAATAAATAAACAAATAAACAAACAAACAAACAAATACACAAACAATAAATAGATTTACAGATAAATAAATAAATAAATAAATACTCTAATAAATAAATTATATGAATTAATATAAATACTTAAATAATTAACAGTATAAATAAACATCATTTCAACAAAAAATAATGAAATATAAATAAATAAATAAATAAATAATAATAATAGTAGTAGTAGTAGTAGTAAATATGATTATTAAACATCTAATTAATGTTAATTTAAACTTTCATTTGAAAAAAAACATTTATATAACAAAATATTTGTATGATAAATTTTTATATTAAAATTTTTATTATTATTAAAACATTTAACATATTTTATTTGTTTTAACATGAATTAATACACAGAAATTTACATTATTTGTATTA
Source organism: Chrysomallon squamiferum (assembly GCA_012295275.1). Taxonomy (NCBI): domain Eukaryota; kingdom Metazoa; phylum Mollusca; class Gastropoda; order Neomphalida; family Peltospiridae; genus Chrysomallon; species Chrysomallon squamiferum. Next base: position 13,663,507 of record CM022675.1, read on the forward strand.
ATCAATATTTTCAAATGCAGATTTTTATTATGATTATTATTATTATTATTACAGGTGCAATTTTGATTTTCTGATTCTAAATTGTTAATTTGTACCAGGATTTTTTTTTCAGTTAGTAACCTTATTATTTTACTGGCACAGTCCACACTAGTAAACTAGTACAATCTATTCTAACATATTTCATTTAATCATTTAATTTATATTTAATATTTGTTTAAGTTTCTAGCTGTGGTTATACTTCATATACAGGGGAGATAACATACACACAAAAATGTGCTGTTGATATTTCTCTATGTGAACTCTTTTGGCCAAAAAACCCTCATAATCATTGAAAGGTTTTGGAACTGAGAGTCATAGAAAACTAGTGATGTAGATGTATTTTTTGTTTATGCAAATCAAATATTTTGTTTGTGAAATTTCAATTAGTTTTCAAAATAATTGAATGTTTACCTGTAAAATCGACTGACAAGAACCTCGTCAGTGAAACCCATACCTCCCCAGAACTGAAGACATGAGTCAGTTACCTCCCTTGCTGTTCGTCCTGCCTTCAGTTTGCACATTGACGCTAGTTTAGTTACATCATTACCACGGATATACAGATCTGAAAAAAATATTCATTTAGTTATCTGTAATAATAATAACAGTAATAACAACAATAATAATAATAATAATAATAATAATAACAACAACAACAAAAGTAATAATCTAATGTATTTTAATTTTAATAACTTTCTCAATAATTACAAAAATAATAATGATACTAACAATAAAAATAATAATAAAAATAATAATAATAATAAAGAACAATAATAATAATAAATAACAATGATAATAATATTATCAGTAGTGGCAGTTGTAGTAATAGTAACAACTATAACTAAAATAGAACAGAAACAGCAGTAAAAGCAACAGCAGTAACATAAGATAAACAAGATGAAATTAATTAGTTAAAAAACATAATAAATAATAATAATAATAATAATAATAATAATAATATATATATATATATATATATATATATATGGTTAAAATATATAAGTAAATAAATAAAAAAACAACAACAACAAAACAAGTATAAGAGATCTTACAAATGGCTCTGTAGAGAGTTGATCTCAGGACCTCCACCTCAGTGGCTAGTTCTGCCAGTCTGTAGTGGATCACCTGGTTGCTAAGCAACGGCTTTCCAAAAGCCTGCCTCTGTGCTGTGTACTCAATTGTCAGTTTTATAATTTTCTCCAGCGGCATCAGAACTACAACAACATCATCATCATCATCATCATTATGTACATAATCTGTGTTAGATTTTCTTTCAATAAATGAAGTAATTAAGAATTTATGTCATTATAGATATATTTTACTTTCTAAATGTTAAACCTTTATCACCCACAAAAGTTTACTTTTCAAATATTAATCCGTTATGACCTTCTGTCATCTTGTTATATTTTACTTTATAAATGTTAACTCTTTATCATCTACAGCACTTTTCTATTTCATTATAACCCACACTATGTTCTGTATCAATCACAGAAATATACTTTACTTTTTAAATGTATTAAATGTTTATCACTTGAAGTCATCTTGCAAAATTTTCCTTTTTAAATATTAACTCTTTATCACTTAAAATCATTTTGATACATTTTATTTTTAAATATCAACTCTTTATCAGCTGCAGTACAGTTAAAATGTTAACCTTTTATAACAGGTAGAATTTATTTATAACATTAACACTTTACCAGCTACTGTAGTATATCAGATTCAGTTTTTTTAAATTTAATTTTAACCCTTCATGACCTACACCAGTCACACAGTAGATTTTATTTATAAATATCAACCCTTTACCTAATTTCCCAAATATAACTTTCAAGTAAATCCTTTAATACATGTATCAGATTTTTAAAAATGTTTCTTTCTATTATATATTTTTTCAAATGTTAACACATAACATCCTATACGAGCCACACTGGTGTATTTCACTGTGTTAATGTTAACCCTTTGTTACCTGCAGCAGTGCCCCAGAGTCTCTCCTCCTGAAACTGCAGCATCTGGTAGAGGAAGCCCTTTCCCTCCTCACCTATCACGTGACTCTGCGGAACTCGAACATCCTCGAAGTAAATCTCTGCAGTGTCTGAACATAACGCTCCCATCTTCTTTATCTTCCTCGCTACAGTGACACCTGAAATGTCTCATACTGTAAGTGTGTGTGTCTGTGGTGTGTGTGGGGTTTGTGTGTGTCTGTGTGTGTGTTGTGTGTATCGTCTCTGTGTGTCTGTGTGTGTGTTGTGTGTATTGTCTCTGTGATTGTATGTGTCTGTGTCTGAACATAACGCTCCCATCTTCTTTATCTTCCTCGCTACAGTGACACCTGAAATGTCTCATAGTGTAAGTGTGTGTGTCAGTGGTGTGTGTGTGTCTATGTGTGTGTGTGTGTGTGTGTGTTGTGTGTATTGTCTATGTGATTGTATGTGTCTGTGTCTGAACTCAATGCTCCCATCTTCTTTATCTTCCTTGCTACAGTGACACCTGAAATGTCTCATAGTGTAAGTGTGAGTGTCAGGGGTGTGTGTGTGTGTGTGTGTGTGTGTGTGTGTGTGTTGTGTGTATTGTGTATGTGATTGTTCTGTCTCTGATTGTCTGAGTGTATAGTGTATATGTGTTTTTTTTTCACAGTGTGGTATTTGTATGTGTTGTGTGTTTGCATGTATATGTTTGGGTGTGCTTTTGTGTTTTATGTGCATATGTCTATATTGAAGTGTGTGTGTGTGTGTGTGTGTGTGTGTGTGTATTTTCCAGAGTGTTGTATTTGTATGTGTTGTGTAATCTATAATATATTTGCTAGATTTATGTGTATATATTTGTAAATGTATTAGCATGAATATTAACTAATTAATGTATAAAAAAATATATATGTTGCAGAGATATGTATATAGTTATGTATGTAATACAGTGTGTATGTTGCAGAGTTATGTATATAGTATGTATATAATACAGTGTGTGTGTGTGTGTGTGTGTTTAAAAAACCTGGCAGGTTCATGGGGACACAGATGAGAGATTTGTTCTGGTGAGGTTTCCCGTCTCGTGTGTTCGCCAGCAAACAGATCCAGTCAGCCTGCGCGCCATTAGTGATCCACATCTTGCTCCCGTTGATGACCAGGTCACCCCCACTCTTCACTGCCTTCGTCCCTATGTCTGTCAAATACACATTTTTACAATGTTTGTCAAATACACATGTTAACTATGTCTGTCAAATACTCACATTAACTATGTCTGTCAATCACACATGTTAACTATGTCTGTCAATCACACACATTAACTATGTCTGTCAAATACACATTTTTATAATGTTTGTCAAATACACATTTTTATAATGTTTGTCAAATACACATTAACTATGTCTGTCAAATACACATTTTTATAATGTTTGTCAAACAAACATTTTAATGTCTGTTAAATACACATATTAACTATGTCTGTCAAATACACATTTTTATAAAGTTTGTTAAATACATATTTTAATAATGTCTACTAAATACACATTTTAATGTCTGTTAAATACACATATAAATATGTCTGTTCAATACATTTTAATTTTGTCTGTTAAATACACTTATTAACTATATTGTGAAATACACATTTTCTACATGTTGAACTGTATTTTAATTATGTCTGTTAAATACATCTGTGTTAACTATATTTGACTAGTACACATTTTCTACATGTTGAACTGTATTTTACTAGTCACACTGTCTGTGTTTCTGTCTGGACAACTCACTAGCCACATCTGACCCTGCCCGAGCTTCGCTGACCCCAATACTTGCTACCAGGTCACCAGCGATGGACGGCTGAAGAAATTCCTTCTTCAGTTTATCACTGCCAAACCTGTGAGAAACACTTACACTTTTAACATGTCTCTGTTTCATCCATTCTGTTATATATACAGATTCATTTCAAACTATATACATATATATATGTATGTATACAGATTTATTTCAAACTGTATCAATCTATCTATCTATCTATCTATATCTATATCTATATCTATATCTGTATATGTATATGTATATGTATATGTATATGTATATTTATATTATATATTACAAAATATATTTTTCTGTTTTCTGGAAGGTAATTGTCCAACTATCAACAGATATGCATACACACTATATTTAAAGTACTGTTGATAGTTGGATATTGAACTTCTAGACAACAGAAAAATATCATAAATTTAACTTCAGACAATAATATACAAACAACTGTAATTTTGTTTACTCAACCATGTTTGTTTTTCATAACCAAGCTTACCTAAAATAAAGTCTCATTATTTAATTATCAGAAACACACACAAATGTTGTTGGTTTTTGGGGTTTTTTTTCAATTTCTGAACAATTCAGAATTCATTTCAGAATAAAATATGTTAGTTAATAATAAAATATGAATATTCATGAGGTAGTGGTTACCTAGCGAGAGCAGGGGTAGCCATGTCTGTCTGTACTCCAATTGCCATCGGGATTCCCTCACAGTTGATATTTCCTAACTCCTCAGCCACAGCAATGTTATATGTGTAATCCAACCCCAGCCCTCCATATTCTGAATAAATAAACAAATTAATTAATTAATAAGTAAGTAAGTAAGTAAGTAAGTAAGTAAATATGTAAATAGATAATGGCAATGAAAATAAAAATGGTAACAATACTAATTTAAATAAATAAGAATAAATAAATAAAAAATAAATAAATAAAAAATGACAATAAAAATCAAAATAATTAATTTAAATAAATAAATTAAAAAAATAATAATTAAATTAAATAAAATAAACAAATATTGGTAATAAAAAAAATAGTAATAATAACAGCATCAACTTAAATTAATTTAATTTAAATAAATAAATAAAATAAAATGAATAAATTTTAAGACTAAAAACCTGGTGATCTTGTTACTCCGAGAAATCCAGCGTTTCCAAGAGTTTTAAAAACTTGATGTGCTGGAAAACAACCTTCTGACTCCCACTGGTCAACATGTGGATTAATTTCTTTCTCAATAATCTAAAACAATTAAAACAATATCAAAAGTGAAAAAAATTAAAATAATATTTCTGCAAAACATCAAAATTATTTCTGTGTAATGAAAGTTTTAGTAGTTAGTTCAAAAAATATAATTTCTGAATTATATTTTAATTTCTTTTGGTTAAATTTGAATTATGTAACATATAATGTTATATAAAGTGTGTGTGTGTGTGTGTGTGTATGTGTGTGTGTGTGTGATTTTACACATTATATATATATATATATATATTTCTAATTCCATTTTATTGTCTTTATAACATTGATTTAAAAATCAGACAATCTCAAATAACAACAGTAAAAAGTGATGAATCAACAATTGTTATCTTTAATTATACAGAAAACCTTTGAACTTTTGATCTTTAAGTTGGTGTTTTGCTCAACAGTAAAACACTTTTTACTTTTTTTTTTTTAAACAAAGCTGAAATATTATAACATTAAATCAAATTTGTTTTGAAAAAATATTTAAGATAATAATATTAATAATAATAAATCAAACTCAAAGATAATAAGAAAAAAATATTTTAAGGAAACATCATTCTGCAAATACAAAATAACTCTTAATAAGGAGGTTACGTACGTCGGGAGTTACTAATGGTCACAGGTTATAAATTAAATAAAACGAGAACCTTGTTCAAACTTTCTCTAAGCTGGCGATGTTCTGAAGTAAATATAACATCTTTTGTTTCATCAATATCTTGATCAGCTTTTGAAACATCTGCTAGGCAACATTTTTGGTAGTTTAATAACTGTTTAAATCTGTGAGTGAAACGACCGTTAAAACGACAAAATGACAACATTGTAATAGTCTACGACTCTACGTCTTTCGGCCCAGTAAAAGTAGGACCATTTGTTTTGGCATAAATATAGAATTAGCTCCCTTTAAATTGGTAAAAATTAAAAATTATTTTACTGAAAAATGAACGGACACTGATTTTATTTCATTACACCATTGTTGTTTTTTAATTTTCTCTTTCAGTTTTTAGTTTTTGTTTTGTAATTTTTTCTCAATTAAAATTTATTTAAACCTTTTACAGGATTTTATTTAACTTACTTTTATATGTTGTTTTTTTATTACAGTTTGATAACATTTAAATTTTATTTCTCCTTAGTCCGGATGTAAATAATGTAAAATTTTATTGTTCGAACTTACCAAAGAAGTATTTCGTTAGTGTTTGTTTTGTAAGTTTGTTTTTCTTGTATATCTTTTTTTTCTTACGTAGAACAGTGTTTGCAGATAAGTTGTGTGAGATTCAAACAAAATGTTTTTTAATTTGTTAAATCATATTTCCTACATTAGATTAATTATATTTGACCTAGGATCACTAACCAACGCTGCCGGCCGGCTTTTCGACTCAGTCGAGTTTGTTCTAGTATCTACTTGTTCTTCACTTATTTGGCTTGTTCTATTTCTAGACTGATCTGTAACGTAAAGTATTTACTAGAATGTAGAATAAGCATTTCAGCTTTAATGAGAATGTTTTATATAATTTTATAAACACTTGTATTTCTATACATGATTAAAATAATAAAAAAAAAAATAAATAAAAACAATAATCATTAATATAAATAAAGAAATAATAATAATAATAATAATAATAATAATAATAATAATAATAATACAAAAAAATACCTCCCCATAAAATATAATTGTTAAACTATATAAAATGATAAAAACAACAATAAATTATAATTAATTATTCTGATATTTTGATTATATAATTAATATTTACAGCTAGTATAGTCTTATGTTTTAACGTGAAATACTTAAATGCTGACTGAGTTCGAATTAATTTTAATTTATTTATTTATTTATTTATTTATTTATTTATTTATTTTTATTCAGTTGATCAAATATGGTTGTCAGAAACTGGTATTTCATGCTGAGGTAATTAATTAATTCTTGGGGGGAGAAAGACAAAAATAATAATTATGTATGTGTGCATGTGTGAATATATTGTTTGTGGCTTGTCCAAGTTATTTGATATGGAATGATATAAACATATTTATGTGTGTGTATTTAGGTATTTTCATTGTGTAGAAGTATGACGGATGAAAACACAGTTGTTTTTTGGCCAAAGATAGTTTTATTTGGCGACTCCCTTACACAGGTATGTAAAAAAATTAAAAATCAAAATTAAAAATCAAAATTAAAACAAAAATCATTTTATACTCACAGATAGTCCCATTACAAATTTCTATTTTTAAAAAAAATACATATATAATATATTGAAAAAAAAAAAAATAATAAAAAAAACCACCAAACAATCTAGTGTATAATAATTTAGGAACAGCAAAACAGTACAGTCAGTGATGTTTTCTTCATTTATGTGAATATGAATATATATTATACCTTGTTATCTAAACACACACACACACAGAGAGAGACAGAAACACACATACCAAATACTATTATGTTAGTACATACAGTAAATGAAAACATAATTGCACCCAAGTATGGTACACTCACACTCACACACACACACATATACATACACATACACATACATATTTACAAATCTATGCATTCAGAGAGATTCATCATGTAGACACAAAATATAAAAATAAAATAAAAAAGTGCAAAAAAGAACAATGTTTCAGTTTTAGTTTTTACAAAATTTTCTATCGAATCAATGGTTCACTTTTAACAATGATTAAATTTCAGCAATGTTTCAGTTCTGAAGGAAGATGGGGTTCATTATTAGCTGATCATTTACAAAGGTAACAATTTAAAATTCTCTTTGACTTTACTTTATCTTAATAAGTTAATTAAATATATACAATGATTTCATAGAAAACTTTAATATAATAATATGGTTAATTTTGTAAAATGTTGTTAATATATTGAACATTTGGTGAAAATATTGATATATTTGATCTGCAAAAATACTGATATCTTAATCTTTGATGTGTGAATATACTTATATTTTTTTACCTGTGAAAATACTGATATCTTAATCTTTGACGTGTGAATATACTGATATTTTTTTATCTGTAAAAATAGAGATTGTTTGAATCTGAAAATATTCATATTGTTTTAAAAAAAATTCTACCTTTAAAAATATTCATATCTTTGAACTTGAAAAATATTATTTTTTTTTTTTTTTTTTTTGAACTGGAAAAATTGTGACATCAAAATATTTTGGAATTAAAAGTGTTTACTGAAACAGTCAGTAATAATTACATCAATTATTTCAGAAAGTGTGATATCATTAATCGTGGGTTCTCGGGATACAATGTTCGATGGTGTAAGTTTCTGTTGCCACAGCTGATATCAGAGGAAGACGCTGATGTTATTGCTGCTGTAACAATATTCCTCGGTGCCAACGACTCCAACGATGCCACTCTGAACTCAAGGCAGCATGTACCACTTGAAGAATATCAGGAAGGTCTCAATGAAATGGTGGAATATTTACAGGTGTTGTTGTTGATTCTTAATTCTCTAGTTTGATGTTGTTTATAGTGGTGTACCTTTTTTTAATGTGAATAAATAGTCAAAAATATCTTCAGTATAGAGTACACAGTTATGTTTTTTTATATTTGTTTGTTTTTAAATTTATTTATTTTGTATTTATGTTATATTTATTTGTTTGTTTATTTAGTTATTTACTTATTTACTTATTTATGTATTTATTTGCCTATTTACTTACATTCTTATTATTTGTTTACTTATTTATTTATTTATTATTATTATTTTTATTATTATTATTATTTTGTAAATTTTTACTTAGTTTTTTGGCCTTCCAATCTTAATTAACAATAAAGTAAAATGACAGAACTGTATAATTTAAAAATATCTGGGCACCACCCCATTCCTATAGTCGTAACACCTTTGTATGCAACTATGATACCAAAAGTAGGTGATGATGTCACACCTGCAGTTGTGATATAAAATGGCAGAGTTAAGATAGTTTGCAAACTTTGTTAGGAGCACTGACTGGTCACAGAAAACTCTAAAATAACAACTCAGAAGTTAAAATTAATTTTATTACATTATTTATTCACACCACCCCCTGTATACATAAAAACCATGTCAGGTTATCTCCCTTTGTAGCTTGTTTGGAATTATCTCCCTTTGCAAAAATCTCTAAAATGTTTTTTCTTGCAGTCTGCTGGTCTCGAAAGACAGAAAATTATTTTAATTACACCACCACCTTGTGATGTGAAAGCCTGGGAGAAAGAATGTGCTGCAAAAGGTCTGTACACTTTTAACTGTTACTACAGGTACCTGACCAATTATCCAGACTCTTTGGGGTCTGGGGCATTCTGGATTTCTGAATTTTCAGGTTTTCTGGTATCAACGCGTCTAAATACCTAAATGATTAGGCATAAACATTTTAAAATTAAAAACATAAAGAAATTTGACGATACACATCTGTGGTGACTCAACACATAAAAAATGTGGCGAGAGAATGAACACCACATGGCTTGAAAGAGTAGCATTGGGAATAATCTTCTGGTTTTCTGGTCTTTCCTGATTTTATGACCCCGGATAATTGGTCCAGTACCTGTACTGCTATTGTTACTTCTACTATGAATACAACATATACTAGTACTGTGATTAGTTTTATTATTTCTACTGTTGCCACTATTACTACTACTACCTGACTACTGGAGCCAGTCCTGAGTGGCTGTTACTCCCACAAGCCAGTCCTGGAAGGATGAGACAGTGGCAGTTCTCCTCACATTGGCACTTGTTTGACATATTCATTTATCTTGAAGAAGGAAGGATGTGAACATTGTCAGTCTAATGTGATAAAGTGCCACATTTTGTTGCACTGCAATTTATTTCACCCAGTAAAGATCATTTATCCTAAATGTGATGGAACCATTCACCTCCATCCTGAACTTGTTTTAAAAAATGTTGAGAGTTGCAGAATTTTAGTTTAAATTTGACTTCAAATAGATTGTTATACTTTTATTTTTGCACAGCTCTTTACAATGTGTTTTAATTAATTTTGAATTTTTATAAAGTAGTCACCATTTTGTTATATTTACCTTTGATGTGATACCCAGAAACTGATATGTTCTTTTGTGCTGGGGTGTCGTTAAACATTTATTCATTCATTTTACTATTACAATTTTTTTATTATTATTACTATTTATGACTACTATTACTACAACTATTATTCCTTCTGTCATTATATTAGATATAGATACAGATATATATATATAAAAAAACACAAGTTATATATCTAATTCTATTTTACCATTTACTGTAAAGTTACTGTAAAGTTTTATATCACTACCAACAAAATTATAAAATTGATATATATATACAGAGAGAGAGAGATATGTATGTATAAGAAAGGAACTACTCTTAAAAGTTACATATCTAATTCTGTTTTACCATTCACTGTAATGTTACTCAGTTACATATCTAATTCTGTTTTACCATTCACTGTAATGTTACTCAGTTACATATCTAATTCTATTTTACCATTCACTGTAATGTTTTTAGTTTTATTTTACTAGTAATAAGATTATAAAATTCCTGTTGTGTAAATTCAGGAAGAACAATGGCTAAGAACAACAAGAAGACAGGAGAGTACGCCAAAGCGTGTGTGGAGGCAGCTACAGAGTGCGGTACTAAGTGCATCGACCTGTACTCCGCCATGATGAAGAATGAGGTACAACAGTTTCTTTGTGTTTGTTTTTTCATAACTGGGAAAGAGTGGCTTATTTATAAACTGTCATTTAGATTATTATTATTTATTTTATTTTATTTTTTTATTTTTAATTTTTTTTTTAAATTTTTTTTTTTTATTTATTATTTTTTTTTTTTTTTTTTATTTTTTTATTTTATTATATTTTTATTATTGTATATTATTTATTTATTTTATTATTATTATTAATTGTTTGTATTAATTAATTATTACTGTAAGCAATTTGAACAAAAAAGTGAAAGAAAATGTTTATTAGTTTGTATTTTATTATTATTATTTAATTTGATATTTTTTATGGTTATTATAGTTTTATTGTTTTAATTATTTATTACTGTTAATAATTTCTATTTCTTTCTTTCTTTATTTCTTTCTTTATTTCTTTCTTTATTTCTTTATTTCTTTATTTTCTTTATTTATGTTTTTACTAAGGAAAGTTTTTGATGTTTTATCTGTAAGAACTGAGAGAAAATGTTTATCATTTATTTATTTTATTTTTATTTTAATTTTTTTTTTGACTTCAGGGTTGGGAAGAGTATTTACATGATGGTCTTCACCTGAGTAAGAAAGGATCAGAATTTTTGTTTGAACAGTTGAAACCTTTGATTGATGATCTTACATCCGGGCTGAAAACCGATTTCCTCTGTGGGACCAGATTGATGAGAAGAACCCAGAGTCATCATTATGTCTGGATACAATTTGACGATGATGTCAGCGAGGATGATGATGTTTTACTAAATAATCTGATACCAGGTAGAAGGAGTTGATGACATAAGATTTAGAAGGATTGGTGAAAATGTTTTAAATTGTAACAGTTACAAAGGTATGGTAAAATTTGCAATTGACTGTAACAAGTAGATTGTTCAAACAATTTGTAATTGATTGTAGGAGTTACAAATAGATTGGTAAAATAATTTGTAGATTGGAAAATAATTTGTAATTGATTGTAAGAGTTACAAATAGAGAGTAAAATGATTGTAACAGTTACAAGTAGATTGGTAAAATAAGTTTGTAATGGTAACAGTTACAAATACATTGGTAAATTTGTAATTGATTATAGCAAACTGTCTGAAGCACTTTGATGAAATACTTTTGGAAAAAAATAATGTTTTGTAACTTGTGCAAGATAAAATTTATGAATATATTAGTAAACAATTCTGAATTTTTATCAACACTCAAAACACAGTCATACAAATTTCTAAAAAAATAAAATAATGATGATGAACTTATTGATCAAGAAATTTAATCATCATTTGGACTCCAATTAAATATTTTATAATCATTTCATATGAAGAATGATCATAAAATTGTCAAAAACAAAACTGTGGAATTTTTAATGATTATTAAATGCAAATGATACAAATACAAAATCGCAATTTATAAAAAACACTGGTATAAAAAAACTAACAAAACTTAATAACATTAAAAAATACAGTAGATTATAAAAATGATAATTATGAATAAGAAAAATATTTTGCTATTTGTACATACAATGAGATAGAAAAAAAAAAAAAAAAAAAAAAAGACAACATGACCAAACAAAAACAGAACATCCCTTTAAGATATTATTATTATTATTAAAACATTTTTAAGATGATCACAGTTCTGGGATTTTAAATTATTAGACTAGAATTAAATTTCCATAATTTTATTGACATATGAAAATATTTTGATAAAATCTGTTGTTTAATATAAAACTTACAATATGTACACATGTATGTACACGTGCACACACACACATACATGATGCACAGTAAACTTCTTCAATCATGAACTAAATAATTGTTGAGATTTTGTTGTAAATTTTGAAAAAAATTGTTAAAAAATAATCACATATTATACATATTTTTATTAAATCCTTTTACAAATGTTTCTAATCTTTATTTGATATTTATAAAGAAATTATATTAACCCCCTCCCAAAAAAAAAAAGAAAAAAGAAAAAGAAAACCCACCAAGAGATGAAAAAAAAAACAGAAACTGATTAATAGGTTATTATGAACTGATTTTTATATTATAGTTTCATTGTTATTAGTAATTACTTTTATTATTGTTATTACCATTATTAATTACTGAAACCTTTACTGAAACTTAAGTCATATCCATCAAATTTACCTTTTTATTATTTATTTATTTATTATTATTATTATTATTTATTATTTTTTTTTTTTTTTTTTGACTTCATTTTCATATCATTAATAAAAACCATAAATTTAGATATTAATTTTTGTTTGTTCTGTCAATAAAACTAATTATTTTTTCAGTATAATGAATATTTTGAATGCTCAAAACCTCTAGAAGCACAAATATATTTATTAGTGGAATAAATAAATATAAAAATGAAAATGTGTTGTGTTTGTTGTTTTACAAATATATCCTTGAACAGTTCCTATTATGTTCTGTTAGCTGTTTTATGATCAAACTTATTAAAGTCTTTGAGAAATCATGTGAGAAAGAATTAGTATCCTGTATGAAATCCTTTGATAATGGTAAACAAAATTAAAATCCAGTGAGATCTGTGACAATGCTGATATTCTGTAAGAATTTATTACCTATTTGTAGGACTGTTAATATCATTTAAGAATTTATGCCCTATGAGCAAGAACATTTGGCCTATAAGAATTCCTGTCCCATGAGTAAAACTGTTAATATCCTGTAGTAAGATGTTGGTGTCCTGTAAGAATTCATGTCCTGCATGTAAAACTTCATAAGACGTAGTATGGAGTAAGACTCAGTATTCTTTAAGAACTCATATCTTATTAATAAGTCAATATCCTGTAAGACTTAGTATCCTGTTAGAATTTATATCTTGTAAGTCAATATCCTGTAAGAATTCATATTCTGTAAGACTTAGTATCCTGTAAGAATTTATATCTTGTCAGTATCCTGTAAGAATTCATATTCTGTAAGACTTAGTATCCTGTAAGAATTTATATCTTGTAAGTCAATATTCTGTAAGACTTAGTATCCTGTAAGAATTTATATCTTGTAAGTCAATATCCTGTAAGAATTCATATTCTGTAAGACTTAGTATCCTGTGAGTTAGACTTATAAAAAATGTCCTGTGAGGAAGACCATTAGGATCCTGTAAACATTCTGTCATATAAACAAGAGATTACTCTATCAGAAGGTGTTACAACAGTTTGTTATAAATCCTCTATTCTGGTATGTTAATTGTCTAAAATTAAATAACTTTTATTTAACAGTGGACTTTAAATATTTTTAATCTGTAGTTATGTGGTCAACGACAATCAAATAACAAAGATACAATATATGAATGATTGTCCTTTCTTGTTATCTTTGTTTATTTTATTTTTATTTATTTATTTATTGTTGTTATTTTCGTATCATCATCCCCTTCATCATTATTATTATCATTACTAGTATCATTATTATCACTATTACTGTTATTATGATCATCATTATTATTATCATTTTCGTATTATTATCATTTTCGTATTATCATCATCATCATCATTATTAATCAGAATCAGCAAGGACTCTTTTATCTACACCTACAGACGAGAAAGCTGGTTGTTTGAACAGAAACGTTTACCAATGAGACGCTACGAAGTCTTGATCCTGAAACCGATCTGACCTCAGAAACACACCCTGACCTTGTCCTACAATCACACTACCTTTGTGTTGATGTGTAAGAAATGATATAAATTATCTTAGATCAGATATTTCAAGTTCCAACTTCTGCTTAAAGTATCAGATACATTTGAATACTTGAAGTCTAAAAAAAAAAAAAAAAAAAAAAAAAAAAAACAATCCAACGAGTTAACCATAAAATATTTTGTCCTCACCCAAAGCCAGTGCTCCACCCTAATCACGCCATTGACTAAGTAGTAAATAGAACTAGTTTTGTCTTAAACTCAACTGCTAATATATTATTACCGCTTTTAGATAAACTATTACTAGCTTTATCATTAGAATACAGAGGGAATGGGGATACCATTAAATAATAATAATAACAACAACAACAACAACAACAACAACAATAACAACAACAATAAAATTAAATATAACGATTGTTAAAGTGAAAATAACTTCAGTTTTTTGTAAATTAATTTTTATTCTTTTGGGGGGCGACGTGAAAATAGAAAGCCCAGCGTTTAAATCAGTTGAACAATGATAAATAAATAAATAAATAAATAAAAAAAAACAACAACAATAATAATAATAAAAAAAATAATAAGGAAACAAGAATATTTAGTTACAGTCAATAAGGTAACAAAATTAGTTTGAACCGTCTTTCTGTAAACGTGTTTATTTCACCCTCAGAAATGATATACAGATCTCCGTTCTTTTCATATATAATGTTTTATGTTACACACTGTCGTATGTCAGATTTCTACGAAAGTTATTATTAGAAGAGCTGAGAAACGTTCTTTTACATTTAATAATTTAAGGAAAGAAGAAACAAACAATAAAAACAACAAAAATAATTTTTAAAAAATAAGCAAATTTAAAATAAATAAACACATAAACAATTAAATAAATAAATAAATAAATAAATAAATAAACGTACAAATGAAGAAATAATCCCTGCCAAAAATAATAATATTTGATGACTGGGGTTGAAAAGCATGCTGATAAATTACAAATGGAGAATAGTGAAATACATAACCTAGGTATTGGAGAATACCTCATTTAAAGTTACAATGACATATTAATTGTTTGTTTATTTGTTTGTTTGTTTCTTTATTATTATTATTATTATTATTATTATTATTATTAGGTACGGATCTACGTATGTCGGAGAATTGTCTCCATTCCTAAATCATTTAAGAAATGCTGACGTCACCAAGATGCGTCATTTTTCAGAAACAAAGGGAGCTAACAAAATGATTGCGCGCTTGATTTTTCATGTTCCTTAGAAATCAAAGCATTAAAAACAGAAATATGGAAACATTATTAGACATGAACATTGTAAGTTAAACCTGAATGTTGACGTCAGCATGTAACGTCACTGTTCTTATAAATAACATCATAAAATCAGTACTCGCTTTTAGCAACCATCTTCTTCCGACTGCAGCTATTTTCATGTTTGACCTTATGTTGCTTGATTTTTCTGAATCAATGACATATTAAATAATTACTTAAAAAGCAGTTTGTTGTCTTGATCGCATTAGATAAGTACAAAAGTGTAATAAGTACATAAACAAATTTGTATGTATGTATGTATGTATGTATGTATGAATGCATGTATGTACGAGTAAAAAAAAAAAAAAAAAAAAAAAGTTGATAAAAACATTATTTCTAAATTCAAATATATTTTTAAAATATATGCAAGACCAATTTATTACACTCCTCAAACTCATTTTATTTGTTTATTTTTATTTTGATATATAACTCACTCAAAAACTGAACTCAACCGTGTATCAAGAAAAAGATGTTAGCGTAAAATGCAGATAATTCTGTCAAGAAAATGTAGATTAGCCCACGCAGATGTACAAATCGTTTTTGACACAAAGCGTAATTTATTACCAGTAATACACAAACAGACAACATAATTTTCAATTTCACCTTTCACCTCTCTCGTTTCACATCGAAATTAACTCAAAAATTTGATTTTGAGGCTTGCCCATTGTCTCGTATTGTGGAACAATCAAAACATTCACCCGAGCATGCGCGTGAAGTGCATTTCTGGGTAGTACATGCACGTGCCAGGTCTCGTCTGCTGCTGAACTCGGTGTGACCGGAAGACGACACTTTTGTTGTCAGTAGATTACAGGAGATACTATTTTCCTGACTTCTCTTCTATAAGCTTTTGATAACGTCACGTCACATCTTAGTGAAATTTATTACCTTGTTGCTGCAATTATGAGCTATTTCCCTCAAGACTGTCTGCTTAAATTTTGCTTCTTTTTGTCATCCTTTCCACTCACCAGTCGTCTACGTGGTCAGCGTTGTCAAATAAAAGCAACAGCACATGGGAAAATCGAGAATCGGCTTCGCGACACGGTGAAGGAAGGACAAGCTGTTGTTTAGATATCAGTATCATTTCGTCATAGTTACGAAGGCGGAAGAAACCGAAGTAGAAACAAAAGGTAAGTTAAGTTCCATCTGTATTAATTGTTTCAAATGTTTATTTATTTATTTATTTTTTTATTATTTGCTTGTTTGTTTTATTTTTATTCATTTTAAAATTTATTTTAATTTTTTGTTTGAGGGAATTTTAAATTTTAATTTATTTAATTGGAAGCCAGCTTTTACTATTTTATTTTTTCCCCATAATTATTATTAATAATACATTTTATCAGTATATATTTATTTTGTTTCGTAGCTTATTTTTATTACTGATTATAAAGGTCTTATTATGTTCTATTATTATTCCTATTTTTACTTCTTTGGTTGTCTTTTTTTTTCTACATTCATTTTATTTATTTGTTTATTTATTTATTTAACTTTTTCAGTGGGAAGGATAGCGACAGACAAAATACAAATTTATTATTTTTGAGAAGAGAGTTAGCAGTAATAAATAAATATTTTAATTGTTTTTATCTTAACATATAACAAAATGTATATGGTCGATAAAATTATTAATTCTAAATTTCTGCAATTATAAATATGTTTAATCTGTTGATCTTTTAATACTGATCAATAAATAAAAAAGTTAAAATAGTAAATAAATAAAGAAAAAAAACCAAAGAAAAAAGAAAAGACAAAGAACAAAAAGGAGAAAACTGAGACAAAATAAAATAATATACAAGGTACATAACATTAATGACTTAAAACGATACTGTATTCTTATTAACTTATTTATTTCCTTTATTGCGTTTTTGCTAAATATAAACATTTTATTTTATAAACCAGTCGTCTTTGAGTTAAACGATTTGTAATTAGGCTGTGTGTCTCTGTTGATGAATTTTGGGGCTTTTTTGTGTGTGTATATATATAAATTTACGGTAACTACCGAAAATATCATTTATCCTATAACATGCTGAAAATTTCGTTTTCTAAACCTGTGACCACTGACCACAAAAATTATAGTTATATAATTACCTATTTAAAAACTGATTTATAGAAAAAAAGAAATTTTAAGAAGAAAACTTTTATTTGATGCTATGCTCTACAGATGAATAAATGTAAGATTTTATCTTTCTACGTAAGATTTAAACAAAAAAACCTACGTCACTGCGCAGTTTGTTACACTTTTTAGATTATTAAGAAGGAATACGTTATATATACCAGTTATGGACAGGGAAGCACATACCATGTTTTTTTTTATAAACGAGCATTGTTTAGATCGTGAAATAATAGACTGATACAGTAAAAGGTTTTGACTGATGGAAGCGCAAGCTCTGAATATTAAGAAAAAAAATTAAAATCTGTTCGAATAATAATAATAATAATTTAATATTAACAGGCGCCAGAAAAATTATTGTGACGTTTTGTGCCTTTTTTAGAAATTGGTCACAAGAAAAAATTAAACAATAAAATGAATATTGCTGAAACAGGTTTACACCTTATACATCAGAAAGATGAAGAAAAATGTGAAAGACTGACAGATAGACAGACAAAGAGACGTCTTTGAAACGATATACTACCATACGTTTTAATAATTATAACTGTTGTAAATATTATAATTCAGTAAAGTATGATGCTTTAAAGATTTTAGAATATTATTATTATTATTATTATTATTATTATTATTATTATTATTATTATTATATTATTATTATTATTATTATTATTATTATTATTGTCTTTTAAAAACCAAAGATATACATACATTGTCAGGGTGGATTAAATGGAAATAAGAAAATGTAGACAGAAACAGTGAACGAACTAATGAGAGAGAGAGAGAGAGGGGGAGAGAGGGAGGGAGAGAGAGACAGAGAGAGAGAGAGAGGGAGGGAGAGAGAGACAGAGAGAGAGGGAGAGAAACTGGTTGACATACGGAGAGAGACATAGAAACGAGTCATCAAAAATACTATTTTAACTGAAAACAACAGAATCTATTTTAAGAAAGAAAACTTGTTTCCACTTTATTTAAATATCTTCTCGTCTCGTGGACGACGTCAAGTACTGATTTCAGTGAATCTGTTAATTTGCTTTAAACGTTGTGTGTCACAACCTATCAGCGTCTCTTACACAAACCTTGCTGACCAGCGGATGTCCACTTAATGATCCGACTGGCGACAGAAAAGCAACAACAAACAAAAGAAAAAAAAATTAAAAGAGAGACATAGAGAGAGAGACAGAAACCAGAGAATTGTCTTTGGTGACGTCACAAGCAGAGTCTGACGTAACTGATTTTGTTTGTTTGAATGTTTTGACCTGTTAAACATTAGTTTTGTTATCTTTGATAAACTTGCGACTCAAACTTGTGAAGGAAAGTGTCTGGGTTTTGCCACGCCAGTTAGTGCAAAATAAATCACGTGATTTCAAACTGCTATTTCATTCTAGAGAGCAATCAAATAAATATGATGCGACACGACAATAATAATAATAATAATAATAATAATAATAATAATAATAATAATAATAATAATAATAATAATAATAATAAAGAAATAACTAAATAATAATAATAATTATTATTATATATATATATTTATTATATAACGAATAGAAAGAAAGAACATCGACGTTCATTTTGTTTTATCTGGTTTAGTTATATTTTGGAGGTTGCAGACAATACACAGATCAAACAAAGACGCACCCACGTTCTCACCCCCACCCTCATTTATTTCTTGACCTGTGATTTTATTCTTTATCCTGACACGTATTTCCTCTTCAGAATATATGGCCACCTCGTTGATGATTCTGCACTGTTTTTCAAAATCCTGAAACCGTCCTTCTATAAATTTATTTATATGATGATGAATATGATGATGTTTCGATTTGCTTAAAAGCAGAAATCTGATGGTATTAATAGTATTTATTACCTCTAAAAGTCACACATATGAATAACCGTGCACTGAGTGGAACTGGAGAAAAGTGCACGT
This sequence comes from Chrysomallon squamiferum, assembly GCA_012295275.1. Lineage (NCBI taxonomy): Eukaryota > Metazoa > Mollusca > Gastropoda > Neomphalida > Peltospiridae > Chrysomallon > Chrysomallon squamiferum. The sequence continues at coordinate 13,683,186 of CM022675.1, forward strand.
ATAAGGAAAAAGAAATCCTATTTGGTATTTAACTGATCATTTATCAAAGTTTAGAATTCCTTGTCGTATTACTAATTTTTTTAAGTCAAATCTCCAATTTACACGCTAAAAAGTAACTTCAACGACGTAAACTTCAGATAATGTAATAATCATAAATGTCAAACGCAGAACCACGCGAGAAAAAACGAGAGTGTCGCTGTTTGACCAATGGCGGCTTAAGATCAATCACGAAATGGAGTAGATAATTTATCCAATGATTTGCGTTGTAACTTTGCATTTTTAGACTGATACACTAATACTGATTAATGGACTGGTATCCACAGAGAGTACTCCGCTGTTATTATCTGACACATAATTAGTTCTGTGATGTTTTATTATAGTATTAGTGTAATTGTCGTAGTTGTTACGGCGGATTAATATTGTAATGCGATTATTGGTTTAGCTGGTTTCCGTGTTCGAATCCTAGATGCAGCTAAACTGACATAATTTATAGTGATACACGATGTTTGCTTTTTTTAACATTCAACTAATGAAGAGGTTCCTGAGATCAAAATTGCACAAGCTTAAAGTTTAATTTTTAATTAATTTATTTATTTATTTTAATTTTTTTTTGTTTTTGTTGTTTTTTTGTTTGTTTGTTTGTTTGTTTGTTTGTTTATTTATTTATTTATTTATTTATTTGTTTATGTACTTATTTATTTACAGCTTAAATTACAAAGATTTTGCAGTTATCGCTACCGTTCCTCGCTTCCGAATATTATCGAAAATAAACGAAAAATACCGAAAGTTCACATTTATTTCTAAGTTTTTTTTTTTTTTTTTTTATTTATTTATTTGTAAAACACATTATAACATCTACCACTAATTCTATATTTCTGTTATTATCTTTGTATAAAAAGCAGAAATATAAATTGTTATAAAATTACTTGTTTCTTTCGTTTTTATCCTTTTGTATGTCTTTCATTTTGTTGCTTCTTTATTTATTGCTTTATTCATCATTCATTTTATAACTGACATAAAAATAATTCAGAGAAAGAAAAGGAAAATAAAAAGTTAAAATAAGAGCAGATTTAACCAGGTTTCACTTTTCCCAATCAAATGTTTTGGTTTCTCGTTTACAAAATATTTTATCATAACATCTGCTGAAAAGAAAAAGAAAGACAACTCGTTCATGTTTAAAAATATCAGATCTTAACGAGATGAAAAAATTCTATAGCTGCTGAGTCGGCGGATGCCACTTATTCATTATTAAACTGATTGATTATTATTTGTTTAATTTTTGTTTAAATTTTGGGCTTATTGAGTAATACTGTCAGGAAACATGAGATATTTCTGGGGCGAACGGTTTTTTTAATTTGTTTTGTTATCATTTTTAAGTTGTATATATACGTAGTGTATACTGTATAATTATTTTCGCGGTTAAATATAAACACATGAGAATAAACATCCAAACACATATATGAAACGTGTATACATACATATACATACGCAAACACACACAAACACACAGTCACTCATTTTCCCAAATATACACAGATACACAGTCACTAAGACATATATACATAGAAACCTTTCAAGAAACCCACAGAAACATAAACAAGCATAGGAATATTCAAAATACACAAACACACACACATTTACTCATACACACACATACACAAAAACACATCACATACACAAATATATCAACGCACACACAAACGCGCGCGCGCGCACACACACACACACACACGTACATTATATTAATTATTTGTTGTTTTGACTCAGATGAACTCAAGGGTGCCGTGTTTGCTGTTGCTGTCGTGTCTGATGGTGTTGTTCACATCACAGAACACACTCGCTGACCAAGGGGACTTGAACAAAATGGTGAATCAACAACATCTCCTGTTTGGTCGGAGAGGAATCAACCCGAATATGAACAGCCTCTTTTTCGGAAAGCGAGCTCCAGTGAACACAGGTTATGTTGACGTCAGAGGAATATGTGCAGTCATGATGGCAAAGTGTGACCGCTACCTACAGAACGACCTCTCAGACAGCTAATAGCCAATCAGAGGTACCTCATTAACATAATTTATTATAATGTCTACCGATATTTCGCTCATTGCGTCTTTGTCTCTTCTGTTCAGTCTGTCTGTCTGTTTGTTTGTGCCTCTATCTCGTTTTCTTGTTTTCTTGAGAGAGAGAGAGAGAGAGAGAGAGAGAGAGAGAGAGAGAGAGAGAGAGAGAGAGAGAGCCGATTAATTAATTATTATAATTATCCTAATTACCTAAACATGAACTGTCCATATAACTTCTGTTGCAGAAGGTCAAAATATAAAATATACAGCAACAACAGCAACAACAACAACAACAACAAGCATAATCAAATATCCCGCTATTAAATAAAACGTTTATATAACACTGAAAAAGAATTACATGTGAAATCAATTAGACAGTTTGATTCATGGTCACGAAGTTCGCCATATTTGAAGCAGCGTGACTCCGCGAGACGGAAGTGAGGGACGAGAAGATGTCGCGAGACTGAATTAGCGTTCGAGCACTCGCATCTGCAGACAATCTGTGAATCAACAGATCTGAAATTTACACAGTCACACAGAAATACACATACGTTCATCCATCATATATACATAGATACATGTATGTAAATATGCATACACTCATACACACACACATACATACATATATACACATAACATACATACATGCATACATATATACGTATATACACACATAACACACATAAATGTACGCACGTAAATATAAACACATACACACAAACATCCATATATACACACCCCCAAATACTTACATATACATTATACATACGCACTATACGCAGGCATATACATATATACATATATATGTACACAAATACTCAAAAAAAAACACACACAGACATCCCCATAAAACATAGGCACACACGTCAGACATACATACATACATACATACATACACACACACACACACACACACATACATACATATCCTAACGCCTTCTTACAAACACATAAACACACACAGACAAAACAACATTCATCTACCAATTTACGCACTCAAAGACAAACAAACACACACGCAAACACAGAAACGAGAGAGAGAGAGAGAGACAGACAGACAGACAGACAGACATACAAACTATATTCACGTCTACCAATCAATGCACTCATAAACTACACAGTCATACATCGTGTTAAATCCATCAGACATTTGACAAAGTAAAAAAAAAACAGAGAAAAAAACACTTGAGACATCCGCGGGTTTAACAGACACTGTAATACCCCAGCATGCAAACTGTTTGCTTGGAAAATCTGTCCTTTGGCTGCACGCGACTGTTTTATATATATTTTTATTATTTCTTAATAACTGACTCAGCTCGCTTTTTTCACATCAACAGTTTAATAAGGCAGTGACGTTTATCGATTCCAGAGAAACAAAGAATATACGTGTAGGTCAACTAGCTATTTTTTTTATTTATTTATTTATTTATTATTGTTATTTCAAAACCTTTTCGCTTTTTTTTTTTTTTTCTTTTAACTTTTTTTATCACCTGCTTACAGCCACGTATGCGAATATTAATTTATTATTTTACCTGTATGAGATTTATTTATAATAAAAAAAGAATAACAAATATTAAATAATAATAAAAAAAATAGAAGTACCTTTGTGTACTTCATTGATCTAGTTAATTGAAAATGACAGATTTATTTTTTAATGAACAGGTTTATTATGGGATTACTTTTGTTTTGTGTTTGTATTTTTATTATATATTTGTTCGTAAATTCTCTTTACCAACCTTTGATTATTGTTATTATTATTATTACTATTATTATTATTATTATTATTATTATTATTATTATTATTATTATTATCATCATCATCTTCAAATTATTAGTATTAGCATTAGAATTAGTATTATTGTCATCATTATTATTATTATTATATTTTTATTTATTTATTTATTTATTTATTTACTTTCAGACTGTCTCTGTGAGGTACCCTCCATGGATGAAGAATAACATCAGTGGCCAGATCATAAACAAAGACTAGTAGACTAAAACAAACATTAATAAAAGACTCAAATTCTTATTCCAAAATTTTTCTCCGGAAAGATTTTGCAATGAGAAATCAGCGCTGAAATTTTAGAAATCATGTTTAAGAAGAAGAAGTAGAAGATGTAAAGTTTAAATTTTAAACTCTATAAAAATAGAAAGAAAACCGTGTTGCAAATGAATATTATGTTTAACATTAATCAAATAAACTGAAATTCTTGCCTTTGACTTACATTTCTCCGTTAATAATAATATTTCTAGAGAGGAAACCCGCTTTTATCGCTCTTCGAGTTCCAGCTGTAGATGAAAAACATGGAAAGTTAAATTATAAGTAAGAGAGAGAGAGAAATCATGCAAAGAAAACAAACAAATAAATAAATTCTGAGATAAATAAACACACAATAAAAATGAAAAAACAAACAAAAAACAATACCAACAACCCCCACAAACAAAAACAAGAAATAAATAAATTAGTAAACAGAAGAAGAAACAAACCAACGATCGAGAAAAAAAAAAAAAAAAAAAAAATAAATGAACGTTTCTGAATAACAAAAACGTTTAAATAACCAATAGCTGCTGATCTACACGTTATTAGGGATGGGGGGATTGAAGCCTGAACTGTCATGGGGGGTCTTCACAGCTAGCAAAGAGGCCCGAAATAACCAATCTAACCTTCTTCACTGAAATTTTTTCTATGAGAAATCACTACAAATATTTCAACAAATTTAACCATGATATTTTTTTTTTTAATTAAAATTCTAAATTCGGTTGTGGATGTCCTCCACGATAAGGGGCTCTGAAGCATAAAATTAGAAAGAAAAAAAAAAAAAAAAAAAAGGAAGAAGTAAAGAAAAAGAAGAAGAAAAGATATAATAATAATAATAAAATAAAATAAAATATAATAAGATAAAATAAAATAAAATAAAATAACTACGTACATACATACATACACACACACACACACACATACATACATATATAAATAAATAAATAATATATAAATAATTAAATTATCTTACGTAACATAAATTATAAAGTAAATACGAAAATAACATTAACAGCAACAACAATAATAGTAATAAAGATAATGACAATAAAATTGAAAAACATGTTGATGATGGTGATAATAATAATAATAATAATAATAATAATAATCGGTAATAAGTAACTGTTGCATGAGACCCGACATCACAGAACGAGCTAAAAGTAATAAAAGTTTACATCTCTTCTATTCTCTATTCTTTTGTCTTTTATCTAGTTTTAATGTCGTCTGTCGAGTACTATTAATTTAAAATCCTTTTTTCAGTTTACTGTGTTCAGCCAAACGTAACAGAACGAAATAATTTTATTTGTTTTATTTTTATTTTTTTATTTTATTTTATTTTATTTTTTTCGCAGACGAGAAGATTTGTTCGGTCGTCCGAAAGATGTAGTTTGGTCTCGAAACTGTCATAACATGTCGAATTTCTTGAATCCAGACCTGAACTATTGTTATTTATTTCTTAAATCTGTCATCATGACGTCATGTTCACAGCTGAATTATTTCTGTCGGGTTAAATTCAGTTTATCTTGTGTGACAGAACGTCATCTATTTTCGTTGTAACCTATAGTCGAGCTCTTTATTCCAAAACGCGAATTGATAAAGATGTTTTCCTAAATCCATCGAAACAATTAAAAATCTTGTGTGCATGGCGGAAAATGGTGTTTATCCGTTGTTTACAGAACATTTTCATTATCATCGTTTCAAGTGAATTTCAGACGACATACATTACTCGCTCTGAT
>CM022675.1:13694016-13704016 GCA_012295275.1 Chrysomallon squamiferum
AGAAGCATGTGTTTTGTTAATTACAACCATCAGGTAACAAAAACAGACAGATAATGTCTCCACTCTGCAAATGTCAAAACACGTATTTCACACTGGTTATAAAACAAGAATAGTACGACATTGATCTAAACATATTTAGTGGAAATAAGGAAACGCACGAGGACTTTTTAAAATAAGATTTCCATGAAAAAGAGGAATACGTCGCGGCGTTTCCTAAACTAAGCAAGTGCTCTGTCTAGATTGGGAAATAAAGGAAACGGGTCACTGAAGAGAATAGATCCTGAAATTCTCAAGAATATACCAACAGAGACTAAAACACTAAAGAGAAGAATGTAACACGTTAATAAATTAATAACGTTGATCAATTTGTGTATTTCTAATTTTCCAAATTTACAACAGCAACAACAACGACCACGTCACTGTAATTTTGTTGCATATAAATTAGTGTTGGATGTCGTTAAACAATTTTTCATTTACTGCCCCTCCCCGTTGAAGAAACCGATCCTGGCATTTTCACCTGTTTTGTTTCCAGTCGTAATTACTCTCTTCACTTCTCTCATTACACGAAACCTTTGTTTTGTATAATAAGTACATTACCACCCATTATACGTCGTTATATTATTATTTTCTAATTTCTTTCGTATCTTTTTTTTTTTTTATGTTTATGCTAAATGATGTTGAACGTACAGGTAATTTTTTGTTGTTGCTTTTTTTGAAAACATGATAAAAAAAAAAAGATATCCACATATTTCACATCAAATATTAAACGCCATATCGTGCAGTAAATTCATTTCTGATAGTGTGACCAGCAGCAACAACAACAACGACAATAATAATAATAATAATTATTATTATCATCATCATCATCATCATCATCATTATTATTATTATCATGATCATTATTGTTATTATTGTTGTTGTTGTTGTTATTATTATGAGAATGCTGGTAATGATTATATTAAAACAAAACTGAAGAAAATATGAATATAAAATAAAATAAAATAAAATAAAATAAACACAAAGTACTTAGATACCGTACGTTCAAGAACTGCGTCACTTATAAATGCTATGTTTGAAATAAATTATTACTTATAAACATAGAGCTGCCTAGCAATACTTCTATTCTCATTACGTCATAGATAATATCGGTAAACCCCAGTTACGTCATCAGAAGAGAGAAGATACATTTTCTCTCTCTCTTTTCTATTTCTTTATTTTCATTTTCATTTATTTATTTATTTATTTATTTATTTATTTATTCACTTTTTTTTTTTATTATTATTATTTGTTTGCTTGTTTGTTTGTTTGTTGTATTTTTTCTTTTAAATTCTTCTCAGGTTTAGACGTTTAAATGAAATAAAGAAGCTTTCAGTTGTTTTCAGTCCCTCGAGAAATCATTCAGTATCGTTTGTCTGAGGTACACTCAGTCACACTCGCTGTTAGAAGCTAACACCAGTCAGCTTACGCAAAGATCACAGCACTGCAGCAAATAACAGTACCGCAGCAAATGATTTTCTCGTTTATGGTTTGTTTATTGCCGTGCAGAGGCAAATAATTTCAGATGTTTTAATTCGCTGAGTACTTTCAACTGTGACGAGCTTGTAACACACAGTGAATTAAAGAAAAAGACCCAAGTCTAAGAATATCATTTAAAAAAAAAAAAAATTATCTTACAGAAGAAATATTAGTTATTTTTTGTTTGTGTGTATGTGTCTGTCTCTCTCTCTCTCTAAATACATTAGTATTCTTTTCCTTATTTATTTTATTTAACATTTATATGTCATTTTGGACTTGTTTCTTAATTTAGTTATTTGTTTCTTTAATGTATTTATTTATTTAGTTTGTTAGTTATTTTTTCTTTCAATATATATTTATTAACTATATATATATAATGATTATCGTGCTGGTGGTAAAAATAAAGTGATTTTTGTTGTTGTTTTTCTATATTTTCCTTGTCCAATGGCCACCTTTCTTCAATACTGTTTCTCAGTCTTTCCCTCTATTTTACTTTTCTCTTCTCTCTCTCCCTCTCTCTCTCTTTCTTTCACAGACACACGCAAACACAAACACACATAGACACACATACATACACTCATCTATAATAATAATAATAATAATAATAATAAATAAATAAATAAATAAATAAATAAAGTAAGATTAAGGAAAACGTTTTCGGTGGAACAACACATTTTTTTTAACGGAATAAAATTCCATTTTATCAAAGAGCTATTTAATACTTGTGTTTCGTGTAGAATATATTACTTGTGACGTCAAGCTGTCTGTTTCTAGCATGCTCGCGCATCATTTATAATTCACCCTCCGGTCCATGCCAGCAAGATAGTATATTCCAGACAGCGACTCTTAAAATTCGGCAACTAGTGTGAGGTGAATTAAAATAGAAAGATTTACCACTTTTTTCTCTTTTTTCTTTAAGACGATGCTTGGAATATTTATAATTAACCTTCGTGGTATCGCTAAACACGGAAAAATATAAAAATACCAATCGATAAATAAATAAATTTAAATTTTCGTCCTGATTCTCTATCTATCTACCTATCTCCCTCCCTCTTCCCCCTCTCTCTTTCTCTCTGTCTCCCTCTCCTCTCTCTCTCTCTCTCTCTCTCTCTCTCTCTCTCTCTCTCTCTCTCTCTCTCTCTCTCTCTCTCTCTCTCTCTCTCTCTCTCTCTCTCTCTCTCTCTCTCTCTCTCTCTCTCTCTCTCTCTCTCTCTCTCTCTCTCTCTCTCTCTTTCTTTCTTTCTTTCTTTCACTGGAACTTACAACCTATTTCAATGTCATTACTGATATTAAGTGTAGGTGTATTTATTTCTCTGATGTGAAGTTTGACTAGTCTGTGGCGAATATTAACGACACAATAGTATCCACAAACATACGCACTAAGACACACCTCAGTCTATCTCCATGCGATAACACACACACACACACACACACACACACACACACACACACACAGAAGAAACAAAACTAGCAGAACAAATTTGTCACAATTACATAGTAAAACACGTTGTATTATTACGTCCAACAGCTCAATAATCTAAAATCAAAACTTGATCAAACAGCGTCCCACACAAACCATCTCCTCGTGAATTAGACAGCCATTAATTTCATTAAAACTGCAACAACAAAAACCTCGCTCTCATCTGTGACTGTCGACGGCAGTAAAATATTTACTACGACGATCGAATTTCAAAGACAGCAAACGTTTTATAATTACAAAAATGAGCTCTCTCTGTTACTAGTTACACTGCGTGAACCTTTCACGAAATTTGTCTCGTGTTCTTTTGTAAATATATCTGTGTGAATTTGTTAGATGTAATGCTAATGTTTAATGTATATTTTCTTTCTTTTTTTTTTTTTTTTCTTAAATTAGATTTTAAGGTGTACCTCTATCTCTTTCTGTCTCGCTCTCTCTTTCACACATACTCTCTCTCTCTGTTTCTCTCTCTCTCTCTCTCTCTCTCTGTTTCTCTCTCGCTCTCTCTTTCACACTTTCTTTCTCTCACTTTCTCTCTCTTTTTCTGATGTTATGTTATTCAATCATTCAACTTTTCAAGAGAGACTCAGAGAGAGAGAGAGAAAAGAGAGAGAGAGAGAGAGAGAGAGAGAGAGAGAGAGAGAGAGAGAGAGAGAGAGAGAGAGAGAGAGAGAGAGAGAGAGAGAGAGAGAGAGAGAGAGAGAGAGAGAGAGAGAGAGAGAGAGAGAGAGAGAGAGAGAGAGAGATGCGGAGAGAAAGAGGGGAGAGAGATGGGTTGGGAGGGAAATGACAGAGAATGAGGAGAACGAGGAAGAGAGGAAGAGAAAGACAGAGAAAGAGAGGGAGGAAGAAAGAGATTGACAGAGAGAGAAAAAGAGAGAGAGGGGGTATGCAGGAATAGAGAGTGAAAGAAAATTATAGATGGAAGACACAATGAGAATATTCTTGTAAAAATATGTAACACACTGACACATTAACAGAAAGAAAGAAAGAAAGAAAGAATGAGTGAAAGAAAAAGAAATAGAGAAAGAGATATGGTAATTGTCTAACAGTGGAATCTACTATCGTACTTGTGTGTGTTTAAGGAGATAAAATTGATGTTTTCAGACTCGTTCTGATAACTTAGGTTAGAAAAATTATTGATTGTGGTGAGCAGACACACACACGGACAAAAGACGCGACTCTTGAATAAACTGAACGAGTTGAAATCCATACTGAGGCTGGCAGAAGAAACCATTAAGTCAAAGATATCGTCACTGAATTAAATATGACTTAAAAAGGGAAAAGTCAAACTGATAAATTAGATATAAGATGAAGACTGAATTATTTTAGATTATTTTCGTAAGAAGTTAAAAAAAAAAAAAAAAGAAGAAGAATGAAGACAGATTTAAAAGAAGAAGAAGAAGAAGAAGAAAATCAAGAATAAGAATGAAGAGACAGTGAAAAAAAAATAAAAGAAGAAGAAGTAGAAAAAAAAAATAAAAGTAAAATTTTAAAACGTGTTCATATTTAAGACCAAGTCGAGACAGTTGTTAGGTCGGTGCACTGGTTCTGCGCGGTCTTTCAGTGTGTTTCTACTGGTCACCGGGCAATTTCAGTCTCTCGTCATCGAACCACGCTATTGGTTACCGCGAAAGACCGCGAGCAAACGGGAGAGCCAGGCCCGCGCACGTTACTTTAAACTTTCAATAATTTCATGTCACGCTTCTCACAGGTTGATGCATCATTTACATCAATTAATTAAAGACGATCTATCACGTGACTGCTGCCTAGCCCCGACCTCTGGAAAAAAGCCACCCTCCCACTTCGTCTTGGGAGCATATATAAAATCAGGATTCGCTTTCGATGTGGAATTACGGCATCGCAGTTCGACGTCAACGTAAACTACGTGTCAACATGTCGTCAAAAGGTGTGCGGGCCAGAATAGCGTGCTTGATCTTCGCGTCGATATGGACAGTGGTGCTGTGTGAAGAAAGCGCCGTGGACGCTGGGTCTGACGTAGATGGGTCGCAGGCGTCTTCGTTCAAAAGGGCGGTGTTCAGCGCCTGGGCGGGGAAGAGGAGCAGTGATAAATCGGCCTACCTTTCCGACGCCGAGAAAAGGGCGGCTTTTTCCTCGTGGGCCGGGAAAAGAGACGCCTGGCAAGAAAAACAGACAGACGTCGGCGACGTTGGAGACGTTTACGACTTCGTGGAAGCGAACGCGAAACAAGGAGACGTTTCCCCAGGCGAAAAGAGAGCCTCGTTTTCATCGTGGGCCGGGAAAAGGGGCCCGTTCTCTTCGTGGGCCGGCAAGAGAGGCCCGTTCTCTTCGTGGGCCGGGAAAAGGGCGGGGTTTTCCGCGTGGGCCGGGAAGAGAAGCAGCGGCCTGCACGATCAGTTGCAGCTGATAAACGAGCTGCTGGAAAAGTTGGTGTCGCGCGCCATAAAGAAAAGAATGTTCAGTGCTTGGGCTGGGAAACGTGATCAGCAAAACAACGACGACCACGACGTCACGAGAAGGAAATTCTCTGCCTGGAGCGGGAAATAAGAGTAAGTGTTTTGCAACGTCGTCGTAGGTGATGATGTTCAGTTGATGTTTGTGGATATGTGACTGAAATTTTGTGTTAATACGCATTTCGTTACACCTGGTAGCATCTGAAAAAAACTCTCTCTCTCTCTCTCTCTCTCTCTCTCTCTCTCTCTCTCTCTCTCTCTCTCTCTCTCTCTCTCTCTCTCTCTCTCTCTCTCTCTGTATAAAAGTATATATCGTTAATATAATATAGAAAATACACGTTTCTAAGATGCTTTTAATCAAGATAAAGAATATTTAACACACTGACAACATCTAGTATCTACAGATATGTTGTATATTATTACAAAAAATTATAAGCCATTTTTGAATAATACTTTTAAAATGTCTGGTAAATAATAATAATAATAATAATAATAATGATAATGATAATAATAATACTAATAATAGTAATAATAATAATAATAATAATAACAACAACAACAACAACAACAATAACAATAATAATAAAATAATACTAATAATAAAATAATAATACTAATAAAATAATATTAACCATAACAATCACCACTACTACTGCTACTTCTACAAATACTACTACTATTACTACAATGATGATAAATAATTATAATAAATCATTGTTAATAAAACTTACTCTATTTTGTATGCAGGGACATAACGTTTTAAAATATTTAATGAATTGTAAAATCTTTCTACATGCATTTCCTTCGTGTTTTACTTTTTTTCTTTTTTTTTCTACTTTTTAATTCAGTTATGTATGTATTATACATCTAGTATGTAAAAAAGCTAGAAAATGCATTTTAATTTCATTAAGTTACGCTTTCATTGCAAATAATGATGATGATGATGATGATGATGATGATGATGGTGATGATGGTGGTTAGTACAATGACCACGAAGTAACGCTGTGAAAAGAGTTTTGCGTTGAAAAACGTCTAACAAAAAAAAACTTCTCCGAAATAATTGAAAATTACAATTCGTAAAATTCATCTATTCATTCTCTCATTCTTTCATTCAGTTTCATTGTCTTTTTTATTTTTCTTTTCTTTTTCTTATTTTTTTCTTTTTTCATTTCATTTTCTTTTTATTCGTTCATCTTTCATTCTTATTACTTAATCTTCCTTTCTTATTTCCACTACTTTCCTGTCGCTTTTTGTTTTTTCTTTCTGTTGTTTCTCTCTTAATTTATTCCTCTTTTATTTCTTCTTTGTTTCTTTCATTTATTTTTCATTAAAAAACCAGTTTATTTTATTTTCTGCTCGTGAACAATAGGTAATACGTAATAACTGTTTGCGGCAAAAAACTACAGCGGATAATTTTAATTTTCTTAATTCATTTGTAGTATTCTAAGGATTTAATACAAGAAATTTAATAAATAAATAAATAAATAAATAAATAAATAAATAAATAAATAAATAAATAAACAAACAAACAAATAAATAAATTAATAAACAAATAAATAAATAAATAAATAAATAAATAAACAAACAAACAAACAAATACATTAATTAATAAACAAATAAATAAATAAAAAAGTAAACAACAAAGATGATGATAATAATAAGCAACAACATTTTTTTAAAAAGAAAGCAAAATCAAAAAAAAATATAATTCATTGCAGGTAATCTGTTATTTTTCAGGTTTAAAGATTACAAAATATCTCGAACAAAAATACGCATCTTGTAAAAACTACGTTTTCTTCTTTTCTATAATAAATTAATTTTAAAAATAAATGTATAAAATAAAATAAAATAAAACAATGTAAAGTGCTGTAAAATAAAATAAAATAAATTATAGCGATATGAAATATTCACATGGTAAATTTCAGCAACTTTCTATATCATATTACAGTATAATATTATATAATACAATACAATTCTATGTAATATAATATTATATAAATATAAATATAATATAATGAAATATAATGAAATATAATATAATATAATATAATATAGTATAATATAATATAATTTAATATAAATATAAATATAATGAAATATAATGTAATATAAAATAATATAATATAATACAATACAATATAATACAGTTTAATAAGCAAACAAATTAATAAATAAAACAAAAAAAAACAACAACAACAAATAAGCAAATAAATAAAAATAAATAAATAAATAAATAAATTTGTTATTTGTTATCTGCGTTTCCACAGAGACGAACTTCCGGTCACGTTGTATGGAAGTCACTTCCGGAAATGCACGTTCTCGCACTTTTGGCAAACTTTTCACTCACTTCATGAAACTTGACAAAAATTCGTACATTTACATCATCAAACACTGTTTTGTCGGAATTGTCGTTTTCGGAAATTAATGCTTTGTTTGACTTGTAATTAGACTGTTTGAATAATGAAGCCATTGGCCGAGTATTGCTCTTTGCGGCACTTGCCAATATTTACTTTATTATATTTGAAGATCGATTGACAGAAAACTGCTGTGGAATTTGCTCAGCGGCGCCAGTCATGGTGTTTAGTTGGTCCTGTCTTGTGAAAATAGTGTTTGGCTTTTGTAGAATGTTAAATGTAAAGCGAAATAAGAGCAGACAGAAGAAATGAGAGAGAGAGAGAGAGAGAGAGAGAGAGAGAGAGAGAGAGAGAGAGAGAGAGAGAGAGAGAGAGAGAGAGAGAGAGAGAGAGAGAGAGAGAGAGAGAGAGAGAGAGAGAGAGAGAGAGAGAGAGAGAGAGAGAGAGAGTGTCATTCTATAACATTTTAATCGGTTCATTCTTCTGTCATTCCTGTTCTGATGTTCTTCCTATCTTCCTTTCATCTTTTCCCATAATTTAATAGAAATTCAGTGAATCTGAAAGATTTGAAATAATAATAATAATAATAATAATAATAATAATAATAATAATAATAATAATAATAATAATAATAAAAATAATGCCTTAAAATAAATTCTTGGTTAAAAAGAATCTTCACTATCTGATATTACTAAACAATAAACTGTGGGATAAACAAAATAATAAAACGAAATTAAACTGATTCCTATATTTTTTACCTCTCTCTCTCTTTCTTTCTCTCTCTCTCTCTCTCTCTCTCTCTCTCTCTCTCTCTCTCTCTCTCTCTCTCTCTCTCTCTCTCTCTCTCTCTCTCTCTCTCTCTCTCTCATGATTATTAACTGTCTAATGATTATATACTGACACGAATACAAACCTGTCTTTGTTCATTAACGTGTCTGAACAAACTGAGAAGCAGATTTCAAACTGTCACTTTTGTCAAAGTGTTTTTATCGCTAGTTTGTTTTTAATAAAAGATGTTTTTAATGGAAAGGTCAGCCGCTTACTCACATTCTTATCTGTTAGCGTATATCTCTTCATACGCGTACTAACAGACAAACAGACACACAGATACATACGTGTGGACGTAGGCAAACGGACACGCAACAAAACACACACATACACACACCAGCAGATAGAAGTATATCCAGAAACACGTGCGTTCACACACTCTCAGACGTAGATGTAAATTCTACGTTCTCTGTGAAGACAAATTTTGTAAATTTTGATAGTTCTAACACGAAGAAATTAGCGTGTAGCTCTCTGTCTGTCTGTCTGTCTGTACACAGAAAAAAAGAAAATATAAAAGTACCAATCAGTGAATACGATATTGTACCTGTATCTAAGTTTGATTTTATTTATTTCAGTGTTTGTATCTGTGTGTGTATACATTTGTGTTTGTGTATGCATGTGTGTGTGTGTGTGTAAAATTCCTAAAAATGTTAGAAAATCTGTCTGGTTTACTCAGATCATCCTGTGTCTGCAGTGAGTGAAGGATGACAGGCCAATGTTAGCACCAGAACACAACAAAGCGGTAACACTTAATTACACTGTGAAGAATGAGTTCTTCTGAAACTGAACATTTTTTACTCCAAGCTTGTTCTTAATGCCATACATACATACATACATACATACATATATATATATATACACATACATTCATACATACATACACATATATATATACACATATATATATATGTATATATATACATACATACATACATAATACATACATACATACATTCATACATTCATACATACATACATACATACATACATACATACATATACATACATACATACATACAACTATATATATATATATGAAATCTGCAATGAATTATTTTTTTCTGATTTTGCTTTATTTCTAAAAAAAATGGTGTTGCTTATTAGTATCATCATCTCCGTTGTTTACTTTTTTATTTATTTATTTATATATATGTAGACATACGTACTTCATACATACATACACAGATTTATTCAGTTGTACTGTTATCTGCTACACATCAAACAGTCTGCTCTTTCTACAAACCCTTAGCTCTGTGGATAACGATCATCAAATCTGTGCACATTACTTTAAGTTCAGTGATTACATACACTTCCTGTAACATATATATGCACGCATATGTGAGTATCTATACAAACGTACATACATACACACACAGACACACATACATGCA
>CM022675.1:13709016-13729016 GCA_012295275.1 Chrysomallon squamiferum
GATATTGTGTGAAAGAATTCTAAGGAAAGAAAACTTTCGTATGAAAATATCAACTAATACTTAATCATGACTGGTCAGTTGTTAGCCACTGGAGCAGAGATTAGATAAATAGAAAACTTGCTCGACAAATAAACGAGATCTTTATTGACGTGTTTTTAATTACGTTCATTAAAAGAGATTAATCGATTTTGTCAAAATCTGAACAACGAACTTTAATGTTTTATTAAAACATTACAATTAAATTGAATATCTTCATTATCGTCTAAATTAAAAATTCGTCTTCAGTTCTTTACTTAACTGAAACGTTCACTTTGTATCAATAGCGATGAGATGCTTTGCAGAAGATCAGGTGCATTTTGGAATCAAAAACAATAAACAAACAGCAGATGCGTGAAGTAGATACAATATTTAGTGAAATGTGTCTGTGGATTACAACACTGAAAATACTGACTGTGTCTGAGAGTAAGAAAGAAGAAAAAGACGAATAAAGAATGAAAGAAAGAAATAATCTGGAAAAGAAAAAGAAAAAGACTTCATTTTAATTGTTTGCTGCGTCTATTTCTGTTTACTACTACTGCTACTACTACTACTACTACTACTACTACTAGTTCTACTACTACTTTTAATATTAGTACTACTATTACTACTACTACTACTGATACTACTACTACTACTCTACTAATACGACTACCTGCTATTGCTAATAACACTACCATTTCTACTGCTATTACTACTATTACTGCTACCATCACTATTACTATTACTACTACTAGTAGTACTAATACCGCTTCTATTAGTATTGCTATTACTACTACTACAACTACCTCTACTACAACTATCACCACCATCACCACAACACTAACAATATTACTACTGTTAGAACTACTACTACTACTACATCTATTGTTCTACTATTACTACATTAATTACTACTGCTTTTACTATTTCAGATTTGTCTGAAGTACTACTACTGTTGCTGATATTAATATTACTACGTCTATTACTAAACGTGTTAAAATATGTTTCCAAAGCCTCTTGTTATTTTCCTCTTTACTGGATTAAGCTTTGCATAGTTACATATTTTTGTTTACTATAAATGCAATCCACCCAAATTGTCTGTCTGTCTGACTGTCTCTCTCTCTCTCTCTCTCTCTCTCTCTCTCTCTCTCTCTCTCTCTCTCTCTCTCTCTCTCTCTCTCTCTCTCTCTGTCTCTCCATTTCCATTGTATTATTTCTGATTTTTCGTTCTTTTTTCACCTAAGATGTTATTATTATTATTTTATTTTTATTATTATTTTCAGGTCGTTTCAGGATCAGCTGATGTAGGAGACAGGCTCCTGAAATCTCCTGAAGAAATGTTTCCGAGAATGTTAATACTGAACTAACAGAACACTTTAAAAATAAACATTGTTAAAAATGTCACCTTCTATACAAACTGAACGCATTTAAAATACTGTATATATATATCTGATAAAGAAATAATGATAATAATCTGAAAGCCAGAATAAAAATGATATGTATTTTGAAATATTAAAGGTAAATAAAAGTAAATAATGAATTATTTTTCATAGTTACGTGTATAAACTATGAGAAAAAAAGCTCAATGTAACTGAAACAGGGCAAAATGTAAATAAAGGTTTCATCCACATGTTTCGTGGTTTGTTTTTTTTATTAATTTTATATATAAACTGAAAATGTGTGACGTAAACAGGAAATGACGTCAGTGATCAGAACGTCACCGAGTCTACTGAAGAAAAGAAGAAGTAAATGGAGAAGCCATTTAAGATTAATGTCAAACGAAAGCGATAATAATACTTTTAAAATTTCTAAAATAATTTGTATCTGCTTTTTTTTCTCTCTCTCTCTCTCTCTCTCTCTCTCTCTCTCTCTCTCTCTCTCTCTCTCTCTCTCTCTCTCTCTCTCTCCTACTATAACCTCTTGTAGAAACAGTTAAATCAATATTTGCATGTATTTTTTTTTCTTGTCTTAAGTGTAATTTTACGTATTTGTGAAAATACAAGTGTACACAATGATAGATATTGCTTTTCGATGGCTGTGGAAGTCGTTTTCCTGGCCTCGTTTTGAAGGTAATGACGTCAGAATTTACAGAACAATTAAAAGGATGAAAATGGTGACAAGAAAAAAAATAAAATAAAATAAAATAAATAAAATAAAATAAAATAAAATAAATAAATAAAAATTAAAATAAAATAAAATAAAATAATAAAATAATAATAAAAAATTAAATTAAATTAAATTAAATTAAATAAAAAAACAACAAAAAACAAAATAAAAAAGAAACAATGTTTTAGAGAAAGAAAAACAAATATAAAAATTATTCTTTTTTTTAAATTTAATTTTTGTTTTATTTTTCATTATTATCATTTTTATTTGCTTATTGTTGTTTTTAGATAAATATGAAACACACGCGCACACACACACACACACACACACACACACACACAACGCGCATTAATGTTAAATTTCAATGGTGTGTGTTCATGACCACGACCATGTCACACCCGATCGGAAGCACGATTCGAACCCGCTGCCCTCCACAACCAAACTCGATACCTTTCCATGGACCCAGAATATTTGTCGAATTCTAAAACAAATGTACAACGCAGCGCTCGTCAACAAATCGGTGTCCTCCCTCGCAATCTGCACTTATTGGGTATCCGGACGCCTTCGAAATGGGTCATTATAGCTTTTTTTCCCGATTACATTACGGCATATTCTCTTCCGCTAATAGGCAGACTAATAAACGGTTCTCTGTCGTTAATGGAGGGATTAAAGCTTTTAACAAAAATAAAATGGAGGGGAAAAAAAAAAAAGAATAAAAATAAAAGAACAAGAACAAAGAAAAAGAATGAAAGAATGAAAGAAAAAAGAAGTGGAAGAAGAAGAAAAACTAGAAAATGCTCTCTCTCTCTCTCTCTCTCTCTCTCTCTCTCTCTCTCTCTCTCTCTCTCTCTCTCTCCCCCCACCTTTTTTTTATATCTTCCCATCCGTCTCTACTATTACTATTACAACAACTACTATTACTACTAGAACTGTTACTACTTTTACTGAGACTACTACAACAACTTCAACCATTAATAATACTATTTCTGTTACTACTATTACTATTTTTACTACTACTACCACAACTTCTGATACTACTGTTGTTACTACAACTCCTACAACACCGACTGTTGTTTTACTACTACTGCTAATTCTAGGGTTCGAAAACCGGTATTTAAATACCAGTTTTAATAACTGATGGGGAATACCGTTACCGAAGCATCAATACCGGTTTTCTAAATTTTAACGAGTTATGTTGAGAGATATGTTAATCGTTAACATAAGATTATCTTAGTTACTCGGGTGTTGCTAGTGTGTCTTCAGTTGCGAGTTCGATGCTTGTGTGTTTAATGTTCCACGTTTACCTGTTTGATTGCTGACCTGTTTGCCATCCTAAGTCATTTTGCGACTAGTGATAAGGGATTGGCTCCTGCTTCATGGTTGTCGCCCAAGACACTAGATGTTTTGTGTTTTTAAAGTCATACTTCTCGAGTATCGAGGAATGAATCAGAACTTCTCAAAAGTTGCAAAACATGTGATGTACATTTTCCTTGTTTCCTTTTTATAAAATTCGCATCCACATTTCTTCTTGGTTTTTTATTACCTTTTGTACCCATTTTAAATTCTATAAAAGTTCATTTCATTATTTTTTTATGAAGACAGGTAGGAAAAGGAGGATAATGAATAATGTTGTCAGATGAGTTTCAAATAATAAATAAAATGTGTATGTATAAGAGAAAACCACAAAAGCCCCGTAACTATCTTTTCCTATGCACAAACTAACAAAACCCGGTGAAAACTGGTATTGAGAATATCTGTCGGTAATTTACCGGTATTGAAATTATCGGTAATTTGTAAACCCTAGCTAATACTACTATTGCTACTATCACTACTGCTGCTATTACTGCTACTATTAATATTACTATTACTGTCAGTACTATTACTATTAACACTACTAATTCTCAACCTAATAAATTGTTAAAATTACACGTAATTACAATACCCTCAGACGTTCTTAATATGTCTATTGTTTATAATTTTGCATTATTAACATACAATAAATATTGTGTATAAATGTATCAGTATTAATATACGATAAATATTGTTTAAAATTACACCCTGTTAATATACAATAAATACCGCAGACACATATATATCATTTCGCACTATTAATATACACTATGTATTACTTTACACTATTAATTAATATTTACACTATTAATATACAGTATATACTGTCTATATTCACTACACGTGTGTAAACACTGGTCACTCTAACGTTAGAGTAAGACAAACAACTGTTGTAAACAGTCAGTTGAAGGGTTTGAAGAGTTTCGCGGAACAAGTAGAAAATGGTTGATGGTTGTAAATGCGTTCTGACAGATTCCTATTGATCTGTTTTCACTGTTTTTAAACTCATATCAGATTTTTATTACCGAGCGACATTTCATTTGTTATTGACAGGTTAGTGTGTTTTTGTAAAGACTGACCGAAATACAGATGTAAGAGTAACACCGAGGGTTACTCCTACTAGTTAAAAATAAACCTATTCTCTCTCTCTCTCTCTCTCTCTCTCTCTCTCTCTCTCTCTCTCTCTCTCTCTCTCTCTCTCTCTCTCTCTCTCTCTCTCTCTCTCTCTCTCTCTCTCTCTCTCTCTCTATCTCTCTCTCTCATTCTCACATACACAGATACACAGACACACACACACACATACATATAGAGATACAGTGTAATATCACAATACTGGCATATTGCTTTATTTTATGCAGACAACATGATTCACGGATCACGTGTTTCCTACATGAGTCTACAGATATTTAGATGATGTAGTCAGACAGATTACAAGTTAGTGGAGCGTGTATACAGATTATTACATTAATCACCAACAGACCGTGAAGTTAGAAATACATAAACAGTGTATGTAAGATTAACACACTCTTATTAGAATACATGGTCTGTGTTAATGTGTGTCTGTGTGTGTATATATATATATGTCTAGTACGACACTATTTCCCATCTATCTATCTATCTATCTATCTATCTATATATATATATGCTTATTTATCTGTTTATTAATCTATCTATCTATCTATCTATCTATCTATCTATCTACTTGTGTATGCGTCTTTATATATATATATATATATATATTTAACCGTGTGTCGTAGTATTTTCATAGTCTTTGTTGAAATTATGTAATATATATATATATATATATATATATACACACATATATTAGTCTATCCATCTACTTATAGACAGACAGACAGATAGATAGATAAACAGAGAGACAGACAGAGAGACAGACAGACAAACAGACAGATAGACAGATAGATAGACAGATAAATAGATAGACAGACAGATAGATAGATATATAGATAGATAGATAAACAGAGAGAAAGAGAGACAGACAGACAGACAGATAGATAGATAGATAGATAGACAGACAGATAGATAGATAGCTAGATAGCTAGAGAGACAGAGAGACAGACAGATAGCTAGATAGCTAGAGAGACAGATAGAAAGTTTAGATATTTTCAACATTAAAACAGAGAGATGGACAGACAGACAGAAATTTCAGATAATTTCAACATTAAAACGAAGACTGTGAAAACTGTGCGGCGCAACGTGGAGGTTGTGTGACGTGGGGAACGACGTGGAGGTTGTGTGACGTGGGAACCACCACGACGACTACGGCGACGACGTTGAGTTATTTTCCCCGCGCGTCTGGCGGTCGCGCGGCCTCGTTCATTTCTCTCTGATTTACCCCGAAACCCGTCAAACTGGGGGAGATTAATGCCTCGCCTCTCATTAACTCAGTTGGCCTCCTGCGATCGGTTAATCGCGGTGTCGTTAAGACGGACAATCCGCCGTCGTAGTGTTGTGCGCATCAATAAAACGGCGAGGCGAGTCAATATGTTAGTTTCGCGATAAGCTGGGAAAACCTTCCCCCCCCGGTTCGGTCTGCGAATATCGTTTGCGGTAAGCGACGGGGTTCCGCGCTGACCGTCACCAGTTCGACTGGAGCGCGCGCCCATTTCCCGTCTGCAGACCGACTGGTAGTGGGCGGTTAATGCTCCGGACTAATATAAAAACAATGAAATACGGACGCATTTTTTTCGTTAAGTAGATTTTCTAACTTCCGGTCAGTTGAGGAAGGAGGAGTACACGAAGGTGGGGGGGAGGATGTTTGGTGATTACGATTTTTTTTTTTTTTTTTTTTTTTTTTTTTTTCGCGTGTTTAATGAACTTTTGTTACTTTTTCCGATTTTCCGTCTTTTTTTTTTTTTTTTTTTTTTACATTCTGATCGATTTTGGTTGCTGATTTTTCATGCTACATTCCACCTATCTCTGTCTGTATGTCTGTCTGTATGTAGACAGATTCATTAAAAATATAATCTTAATTTGTTGTTATTTTTGTTATTCTTATTCTTATCATTCTTATTATTATTCTTCTTCTTCTTCTTCTTCTTCTTCTTCTTCTTCTTCTTCTTATTATTATTATTATTATTATTATTATTATTACTATTATTTCTGCATTTGAACATTTCCTTTCAGCGTCAGTGTCCTAACTTGCCTGTCTGTCTGTCTGTCTGTCTGTTCGTCTTTCTCAGTAACTAACTGAAAGTCACAGCTACAGAAATGTTTAGTCATTGAGAAAGCAAGAGATAATAAATGAAACAAAGAAAGAAAAAAAGAAAGAAAGAAAGAAAGAAAAAATAAAGAAATATATTAAACTAGGTTTTCAAAGTTCAGTATTAAACTTATCTTCTCCCTAAGAAAAGCTAGAAAAAAAGATGATACCTATAAAACTTAGGTAAATGTGCAAGTAAATGTTTCTAAAATTATTTAAAACTAAACAAAATTAGTTGAGGTCTTTTTTTTTTTTTTTTTTTGAAGATAAAGTATGTGAAACGACATGAGACTGTTCGTGAGACAATTACATCAGTCTCCTAGCAACGCGCTAATGTAGAAATGGCGGTTCTGTAACCATCTGTGTGTGTTCACACACCTGCACAGAATCTGCTGTTGTTATTACTTTGTTTTGTGTGTGTGTGTGTGTGTGTGTGTGTGTGTATGGGGGGGTTATTTACAGACTCGACAGTACTAAAATGTTTAAAACTAGCAAGTACAGGGTTCGCCTCTTTGTACCGGTTCCTTCTTAAATCTAACACCAACGCTTGTTTACTTGTTTGTTTGTGATATCATTTTATTTATTTCCTGCTTTATATTTTTATTTTTTTTATTTGTGTATTATCCCGAAACCCCGCAACTGGTTGAGATTAATTTTTCATCTGTTTGTTTTCTTTATATTAATTAATTTGTTTGTTTCTTTGTTTGTTTTTGTTTATTGCTTTCTTTGTTTGTTTCCTTATGTTATTATTTATTGATTTGATTTGATTTGATTTTATTTATTTATTGTCCCACATGACAAAATGAAAATAAACTGTTTATTTTCTATTATGTATGAAATATTAAATAAAATAATTTTCATAGTGATCTTTGTAATAATAATTTTTAATCCTCTTAATATATATATATATATATATAATAATGATGATGATGACAATAATAATAATAATGATAATATATAAATATATAAATAATTTAAAGGAAGGAAGAAAAATAAATGAGGGAAAAAATTAGATAATATTACTCCTGATTCCTGCTTGATTCCAATTATCTTGAAATATCTTTGTTTCTTTTTTCATAATTTTAATTCTGAATTTTAGAAATTATTATTATTATTATTATTATTATTATTGCTGTTGTCATTGCTGTTGTTATTGTTGCTGAAAATCATTGATCAAACAACATTAATAAGGTAAAGATTAGTGAAAAAAAAACCCGCATAAATAAAAGTTACAGGCTTAGGAACATGAATGCATGTTAATAATAACAAAAAAATTGATGTGAACTTATAATAAACAATATTTTTAAATTTAGCTTTTAATTAAGTCAGAGCTGAGATAAAGATGTTAATTTTGATAATGGTTTCCTGTAAGAAAATAAAAACTTAACAAAACAGAAATGTATCGGCTTAGTTTTCGTAGAAAGATGATTATCTTCAGTTTTCTTGCTTCCTGTTTTTTGTGTAAACACTCGCTGTTGGCAAAATTAGCGATTTTTACACTGACGTTAGAAGAATTATACATTCTCTCTACTTACCTATCTCCTGCACACAGATACACACACACAAACACACACACACACACACACACACACACACACACACACACAGAGAGAGAGAGAGAGAGAGAGAGAGAGAGAGAGAGAGAGAGAGAGAGAGAGAGAGAGACAGACAGACGTATATACGCATATACGTGCATATATGTATACACACGTAGAAAAAAATGGACGACAAAGATATAGAGAGAAAACGAAGAAGAAAAAGAAGAAGATAAAAGACAGAAGAAGAAGAAGAAGAAAAAAGAGGGAGGAGAAGAAATAGAAGGAGAAAGATCAGAGATTTATGACATCTCGGCTTCAAAGCACAGACACATAAAACCGACGTGAACGCGCGAGAGTGTCTACTGAGAGAAAATGACGAAGCTGTCAGCGCGTCACACTAAATCTTCTTCTTTACAAGTTCATCTCCTTCTCATACACAACAGACTGCTTACGTCATCATCTCGTGCTGGTCAAGGTGACGTCTGAAATCCCGCGGGACGTTTTCGTATATCGCTTTCCTGTTTTATTGGCGAGTTCTATTAACTCTAACATGATTGAATTCGAAGAAGTCGGGCAGACAGTATTATTTCGTTTCTTCTTTTTCTTTCTTTTTTTCTTTCTTTCTTTGTTTCTTTCTTTCCTCTTATTTCATAACATGTATTTATCTACAATCTGTTTTTTGTATTTTTAAAATTTAATTTTAATTTATCATTATTATTATTATATTATTATTATCATCATCATCATCATTGTTATTATTATTATTATTATTATTATTATTATTATTATCATTATTATTATTATTATTATATTGTAACTTTTATTTCTTTATTAAACTGTGTGTATGTTGTTGTTGCTTTTAAAAAAAAAATTATTTTTTTAATTCACATTCTTTATTCATTCTCCAATTTTTTTGTTCATTAGTTCTACTGTCATTCTATTTTTCTGTCTGTCTATCTGTCCGTCTCTCTGCTTCTGTGTCTGTCTGTTTATTATAATTCTTAAATAAAAAACACACACACACACACACACACACACACACACACACACACACACATATATATATTTCCTTTAACTAAAATATTAGTTTCGTTTTACTAAAATATAACTAAATAACACAGCTTAAACCAATCAATAACAGAATACTTACAAACAAGTGAAGAAAACGGAGGCGGAATGTTCAGCATTATAAGTTTAACTACAATTTAAAAGATAAAATAAACTGGCTAATGTTAATAACAGTGATTGTCTGCGAATATCGATAACAGAATTTCATTAAATATGTGTTGACATTTTCAGCTGCAAGGAAACAGTAGTTTTGCAACGCGAATCAATGAACGCTCGTTTGTTTTCAAAACTTTGACATCAAAAACGAAATTAGCCATTATTTGTTTTTGTATGAGAATCATTAGTGTTTCAGTCCCGTTAAACCAAGGTATTTTTATTATTTTTATTATTAGTAGTATTTTTTTAAAGAAAAATGAACTGACTGCATGATTAGGTGAAAGGTTTTTCAGTGCGTGTTTTTTTCCATTTTTGTTTTTCATTTCAATAAATGTTTTATTTTTTTGCATGTACTCAAAGTATATTTATTATTATTATTATTATTATTATTATTATCATTATAATTATTCTTCTTCTTATTATTATTATATTAATCATTATTATTGTTATTATTATTATCATTATCAATGTTGTTGTTGTTGTTGTTGTTATTGTTGTTATTATTATCATTATTAATGTTGTTGTTGTTATTGTTGTTATTATTATTATTATCATTATCAATGTTGTTGTTGTTGTTGTTGTTATTATCATCTTTTTTAATATCTGTATACGCTTTTCCTGGCATAATTAATTTCAGTTATCTGAGGGTTGATAATAAAATCATTAAACAAAAGAAAGAGTAGAAAAGGAAAGAGCAAGGGAAAATGAAAAAGATAATCTTGTCATTTACATACTTACAAAAATACACACATACATACTTATACAAATACACACGTACATACTTATACAAATACACACATACATACTTATACAAATACACACACATACTTATACAAATACATACTTATACAAATACACACATACACACTTATACAAATACACACATACACACTTATACAAATACACACGTACATACTTATACAAATACACACATACATACTTATACAAATACACACATACATACTTATACAAATACACACACATACTTATACAAATACACACATACATACTTATACAAATACACACATACACACTTATACAAATACACACGTACACACTTATACAAATACACACACATACTTATACAAATACACATGTACATACTTATACAAATACACACACATACTTATACAAATACACACACATACTTATACAAATACTCACGTACATACTTATACAAATAAATACACACACATACTTATACAAATACACACACATACTTATACAAATACACACGTACATACTTATACAAATACACACATACACACTTATACAAATACACACACATACTTATACAAATACACATGTACATACTTATACAAATATACACATACACACGTACACTTATACAAATACACATGTACATACTTATACAAATACACACACATACTTATACAAATACACACACACATACTTATACAAATACATATGTACATACTTATACAAATACACACACGTACATACTTATACAAATACACACACATACTTATACAAATACACACATACACACTTATACAAATACACACATACACACTTATACAAATACACATGTACAGACTTATACAAATACACACACATACTTATACAAATACACACGTACACACTTATATTAAAAACACACACATACTTATACAAATACACACATACATACATACAAATACAAAAATACACATACATACTTATATTTATACTTTATACAAATACACACATACATACTTTTATACAAATACACACACATACTTATACAAAACACACGTACATACATCTACTGACATGTATTCACACATACACGCACACACACACAATACACACACACACACACACGCACGCATGCATGCATTCAAATATGTATAAAAAGAAACATTAGCATATAAAAATATTAGCATATACATATAGCATATGATATACTAAAAGGACCGAGGATTTGTAATAAAAAAATAATAATAATAATGAACCAAAAAAAAAATATAATTATTTCATTACAATCTTATTTTTTATATTTTCCTTCCTACATTTTTTTTTTTTTTTTTTTTTTTTTTTCGTTTTAGAGTTAGTACGTTAATTAAGTGACTCATTTATGAAAATGTAAAATTCTGCAATGAAACTAGGACAGAGTTTGCACTTTTCAATGGTATAAGACAAATGTTTAGGGTCATAAATAAATCCAATGTTTGCATATTTTATTTGTGTTTTTGGTTTATAACTGCATGGAAATTTAATAGTTCATACATCTGTCTGCAGCCGCTTTTAGTTTTGAGTAAAATATTCATTTCAGGCTTTTGAGGACTCGCCAAAATATCATCACTTAATCTAAATTATGTATGTTAATGGTTTTATTAATCAAGCATATTCTAGGAAATGAGACATATGTTCTATTTTCTTATACATTTTTTATATGTTAAAAAAAAAACATCTCCCTGTTCATTTAGTAAGTCATTTATAAAACCTACCCCATTACTGAAATAGAGTTTATACAAAACTGGTTTTATGGTCTGCGCACATTCCACTGTTAGACCTAACACTGAATGATTAAATTTGAATTATGTTTTGTGTTTTTCTTTTTCTTGTGGTTTTACCCAGCTTATTAACGTGACCGTCCAAAAGCTGTTTAATATTTCTTCTGTTTTTCTCTTTATCAAATAGTCAACGTACACAATCAAATCATCTGCTAAATCATTTACTGCAGTTTTTATTAAAGGAAATAAATTTTGAAAATTTCTTTTTTCCTATCCAAAGTGTTTTTGATTTAAAATAATTAATTTCTACCTGAGACAGAAACATGGTAATTTAAAACAGTGCAATCACTCGGGAGAACCATCAAGTATAAAGTTTGTATCATCTGCATTTTGTGATATGAAATATTACAGCTAAAATTGTTGTTGTTGTTGTTGTTGTTATATTTTTATAATTTTGATTATTATTATTATTATTATTATCATCATCATTAATCTATTGTTTTGTGACGTCATATATTTAATTAAGATCTACAAAGAGACTGACATGACAGCATGTGACTACTGACGTAATTTTCTTTTCTGCTAGCAACAAGATTTGTGTTATAAGCGCCCTCCCACTATCAAAAAAAAAAACCGATTACAAAGTGAACTTATTACATAGTTTCATCGACGAGGACAGATCCTGGATACGACGGTTTCTCGTTACCAACAGAACGTATCGTGTTTCTATTAGATGAAATGATGTTACCGATTAGCTTGAATCGATAATCGAAAGTGACATCGTCGAAGCGTGAAATAGACAAGTTGGTGTCATCATTCAAAGTCACTCGTTGGCTGCAGGACAAAAAAAAAAAAAAAAAAAATCAGTTTTAAATTTGTCGCCATGTCGACCCGCTGTTGTCCAGAAAGTGATTTGTTCATTTAACAATGTTAATTTGAATCATAAATCTCACACGTAAAGGCGAAACGACGGATCAGATAAATATCCGTAATATACACACGCACATACCTATAAAACACGTATTACATACTCGTAAAATACACGCATGTATTATATAACTATGCACATAATACATATACTTCTAAAAAGCACAGATATATTCTTATAAAAATATACTCACGTATTCTATATCTTTATTATTTATTTTATAAATCACACACATATGTGACATACTCATACAATATACATATATTATAACATAAAATGTACATATAAAATACTAGCATGTATTTTTATAGACAGATAGAAAGACAAATGGACGACGGATGATGGAAAAGAAACGGATAAATAGTCTAAGCGAGTAAGAGAACGGACGGGGTGGAAGTAGAACAAATGTAATAGAGAAAGGTGTGTACAGACAGACAGACAGACAGACAGAGAAAGAGAGACAGAGAGAGAGAGAGAAAGAGACAGAGAAAGAGAGAGACACACACACACACAGACAGACAGAGAGAGAGACAGACAGACAGACAGACATACATTGAGAGACAGAGAGAGACGGACGGACAGATAGAAACAGACAGACAGAGAGAGACAGACAGACAGACACACAGGGAGGGAGGGGAGAGAGAGAGAGAGAGAGAGAGAGAGAGAGAGAGAGAGAGAGAGAGAGAGAGAGAGAGAGAGAGAGAGAGAGAGAGAGAGAGAGACAGACAGACAGACAGACAGACGGACGGACAGAGAGAAACAGACAGACAGAGAGAGAGAGACAGACAGACAGACAGACAGACAGACAGACAGACAGAGAGAGACAGACAGACAGACAGACAGATGGACAGAGAGAAACGGACAGAGAGAGAGAGAGAGACAGACAGAGAGAGAGAGAGATGGAGAGAGAGAGAAGAGAGAGAGAGAGAGAGAGAGAGAGAGAGAGAGAGAGAGAGAGAGAGAGAATACTGGCACAGTACATCGGATAATAGAGAAAACTAAACACAGTTTTCTGTGACATTTACAAATCTAACGCTGCCTCCAATTATCTTTATTTTACAACCTTAATCAATTCGTTAACCCGCCATTTGTATATTAATACATTTTTTACTACAGACTTTTCTGTTTTTTTTTTTTTTTTTTTTTTTTTTTCGGGACATTCTGTAAAATAAATGGCTTTTTCTGTATTTTGCAAACTATTTTTGTCTTTATTTGTTTTTAAACTTTTTTTTTCTTTTTCTGGGGGTTACATTTTTCTTCCTATCAACTTATTTTTACTTTTTTTTTTTTTTTTTTTTTCCATTTTTGAAAGATTTGATTTGGGTTTCTGTTAAATTCAGTGTACTGACAAGTTGAAAAGCTAGTGAACACTGACAGAAATATTTATTAGTTTGAAGATAAATGTTTTACAAGGAGAAAATCAGAAACGAGGAGAGACAGAAAGGAAAAACAGGGTCTGGTAAAAGGCATCCTTAACGTTCGTGTATTACAGACAGACAGACAGACAGACAGACAGACAGACAGACAGAGATATAAAGACATGGTTATACAGCTAAAGAGAAAGATACACAGAGAGATGGAAACAACATACACACGCAGACATACATACATACATACATACATACATACATACATACATACATACATACATACATACATACATACATACATAGATACATACATACATATATACATACATACATACATACATAAATACATTCATACATACATACATTCATTCGTTAGATTTTCGAATCGTCGAAAATAGAAATGATTGTAACAAAATTAAAAAAAAATAAAGACTTTTCTGCACTTCTAGACGAAGCATATAGACCAGGATATCCAGTTTTGAATTAAAATACTGGGGTGGGGGAGTTATCAGAGATGAAGGGGGGAGTTATCAGAGATGTGGGGGAGTTATCAGAGACCAGGGGGAGTTATCAGAGAAGTGGGGGGAGTTATCAGAGACCAGGGGGAGTTATCAGAGACCAGGGGGGATTTATCAGAGATGAAGGGAGAAGAAAGGTCGTGTAGGTCACAGAGGTTGTTATATTTTCTAATAACGGAATGAGACAATTACACGACTGTAAAGACGACGTCAGTTTATTGGTGATTTCAGCGCACTCAGTGTTAGACCGGTCACTCTGCTGTTTAACATCAAACTCCAATAAACTCGCTGATTTAACATTAGACTCCTATAAACTCGCTGGATCCATCACAGCCAGATGGTTGTTGTTTTCGTAGCCGTGCACTGCGAACTGTTCGCACGTGAGTACTAAAAAGCGGAGCAGACGTATTGCATTCAGTTCAAAGTCGGCACCAGTCGGTGATTAGACTGGTATCGGTTTATGGAGCGAAGCGCGAACAGGCTTGTTATGGTAACACAGTGCGAGCGCAACAAACAATAAACTGCTCGGTGCACGACAATGGAGATAGATAAAGCAAAATGGCGATTTTATTGGCGACCGAGTAGAAGAGAGCTAAAGCGATTAACTTTACGTTGTAATTATTCTCGGCGAAGTTTCTGCTTTTATGCCCAGTTTGTTTTATGAAACGATTACTGCAGCTTTTAACGTCCCTAATACACGTAGCTGCTTTTGATATTAATATTGTAAAACAGAAATATTGATTACTGTATAATATCAGGATGTAATTTATTTTTAAACGTAGAAACAGGTCAATAAAGACAAAGTACTTGATGTATGCCAGATCTCTCTCTCTCTCTCTCTCTCTCTCTCTCTCTCTCTCTCTCTCTCTCTCTCTCTCTCTCTCTCTCTCTCTCTCTCTCTCTGTCTTTAAATCCTCCTTCTGTTTTTCTCTTACTCATTCAAAATGTTTGATTCCGCGAACTTTTATTCCTGACCTTTTCTGTCTCTCTATTTTTTCTTTCTACCAAGCTCATCACAAAAAAAAAAAAAAAAAAAAAAAAAAAAAAATCGATTTACCTTTACGTACGCTTTAGTCATCAAAATACATAAAACTTGATTACTTTAAAACACCATACGTGAAACCAACTCCTTCGTATTAAATTCTGGTTTATTCAGGGGAGCGTTAAAAAAAAAAAAAAAAAAAAAAAAAAAAAAAAAAAAAAAAAAAAAAAAAACGAGACCGTTGTACCTGTGAGCAAAATAGTAGCTACAGTAGAAAAGAGGTTATGCGAAATTGGAACTATTAATAATCGGGCAAAATGAGATTTGATTAGGAAGATTGAGTTTATCGGTTAGTTTGGCCCATATCTTGAACAGTTGAAGCACGTGATGACAAATGAAACATATTGATTTATCAAGACTACTGAAGCTGTGTGTAATTTTCAATTTGAGAAATTTCTTACGTCAGTGCTTGAATGATCTCTCTCTCTCTCTCTCTCTCTCTCTCTCTCTCTCTCTCTCTCTCTCTCTCTCTCTCTCTCTCTCTCTCTCTCTCTCTCTGACACATACTTTTTCTTTTAATACTTGCGGATTAATACATATATTTTTATCTGCACATACAACACATACATACATACGTACGTACGTACATACACACACACACACACACACAAACATACTATATACTGAGATACCTTTATCGATGATTTCTCTATCAAACGCTGATATATATATATATATATATATATAGAGAGAGAGAGAGAGAGAGAGAGAGAGAGAGAGAGAGAGAGAGAGAGAGAGAGAGAGAGAGAGAGAGAGAGAGTGTGTATATGTGATGGCAGAAAGTTTCATTTTTCTGGCCTGCAGCTTATCAATTAACTACTTGTTCATAATCAGTGGAAACTGATCAGTGAGACAGGACAAGGTGTATGACAGTCACGTGACTTTACGTCACTGCTACAATCTGAATTTAGTTGAATCGCTGTTCGAGGCGAATAGAAAGGGAGGGGGTTGGTATACGACCGAAGTAATTAACAGTCCAAAAGCCGATATTACGTAACAAAACTGAAAGAGACAAAACTTGGCTAATATATTCTTTTACGTATTTTTTTTTTTTTTTTTTTTTATTGCTTTTTGTATATGTTTTAAAACGTATTCGCCCATTCAGAACATACACAAAAGTAACTACGCACGTAAAGAAAAAAACAACAAAATACAGAAGATCACGCGACAGAAACATTGGCTTGTTACAAGCGAGCAAAACAACTTTGGTTTGTTAATAACTTTTTCTCTTTCCTTTTTTTCTTTTTTTTCTTCCCCTCCTCCTTCTTCTTCTTTTTAAAGAGTCTACAGGGAGTTTTGTTATTATTTCAAGCTGTAAACAAATATCTGGTAAACTCGACTCCTCACGATGTTCTTAAAATTAGATGTCATAAAACTAAAATGAAAATAAAGATAAGGCTCAGATCGTTAAGTTGCTCATAGGACGCAATGACACGTGATGTTAGAAACACGCACACTGCTGCAAGCGTGTGCGTTAGACAATACGGTCTATAATATTTTTAGGTTTTTGGGGTGTTGGGGTTTGAAGGTGGGTTATGTTTTATCCTACTGAAATATGAGTGTATCGACAATAATTCTGTCGTTTTTTTTTTTTTTTTTTTTTTTTTCTTCTTCATATTCGGCTGCTTTTGCGTTTTTTATTTTAGTTTGTCTTTCTTTGTATGTAATCTTGCAATAAATAAAATGACTGGCTAAAAAATAATAATAATAATGATAAAATAATAATAATAATAATAACAATAACAACGACAAAAATAAAATGAAATAATTATGTAAATCAATAAAATGAAATAAATACGTAAAGAAATAAAAAGAAATAGAAAAAGGCAACACAGATTGAGTCTTTGGTTTATGTTTTATTCTCATCACTGTAAATTGCCACACAAATTGTAACATTATGATATTCTGTACTTGGCTATTCACATTTACACACTAGAAAACTAGTAAACACAAACATGTATTATACACACCGAGCTGCCATTAAACAGAATTTAAAATTGTGTGGTTTTTAATTTTAGAGTGACTTCCCTTTATTACGACCTACACCGAGAAAGTGCGTTTTCTCGAATTTGTACTGAATAATTATTAAAATGGAGAGAAACAGACTATAATTGGGAAGAATAATATTGTATTATTATTATTATTATTATTATTATTATTATTATTATAAAATCGAAATAATTTTATTTTTATTTTCAAACAACCAGATTCTCATAATTGTAATACAAATTAACAATCAATTATCACGTCGTCATCATCATCATCACTGTCATCATTATCATCATCGTCATTATCATAACACTCAACACAGCGAAGAAGAAAAAAGAAAGAGAACAGAATGCGAGAAGGTCGACACTAATTAAATTTTATCTCTACTAACACATGAATTATTTATACTGGCAATCTGTAAACATCATATCTTCCTAAAATAACATTTAAATTAATTCTAAATACTACATTTCTATAATTATAAAAAAAATAAAATAAATAAAGATAGAGAGAGAGATAAAATAAATAAGTAGATGGAGAAGAAAAAGAACGAAGAAAGAAAGAACAGAAAAAAAATGAAGATGACAAAAAACAAAATACCATGTATGTTCATGTTATCACTGGAACATTTAAATTATACATAATTGATGTCTACTGATAAAACTTAAAAATAAAGAAAGAAAGAAGCAGAGATGTTTGCTTATCTGTAAATTCTGATAAGGAAAGAAGAAGAAACAAAATAATAATATATGACATTTTACTTAGAAGATTAAAAAACATATATTTATATATTGTCTTAAATCATATTCTGAGAGAGAAAAAAAGAATTACCAATAAAACAGATAATCTTTAAATTATCTTGAGAAATTTTAAAAAAAAAAAAAAATAAATAAATAAAAAAAAAAAAAGAAAAAGATTCCTTGTAATGGAATCATTTTGAAATAAAATAAAATATTAAAGGATAAAGATATTTTAAAAACAAAATTAGAATGCACTGATAAAAGGTATCTTGTAAAAATGTTGTTATTACGAAATAAACTTCCTGAAAAAGAGAGAGGGTGTGTTTCTATAAGAGACAGAGGGGGAGAGAAAGATTATGTTGGTCGAAT
Source organism: Chrysomallon squamiferum (assembly GCA_012295275.1). Classification (NCBI taxonomy): domain Eukaryota; kingdom Metazoa; phylum Mollusca; class Gastropoda; order Neomphalida; family Peltospiridae; genus Chrysomallon; species Chrysomallon squamiferum. The sequence continues at coordinate 13,727,888 of CM022675.1, forward strand.
TCACTGCAAAATTATTACAGTCAATTCAACCTTGTTAATGCAGTAAATTATAATAAAAAATAAAATGTCAACTATAATTTAAAAACATGAAAGTTAAAGTACATATTACTGTTTATCACAGAAACATACATTTTAAAAAACACTCAAAACACTGAGGAAAAAAAAAAGAAAAAGAAAAAAGAAACACTGAACTATCATGATTGTCAGCAATATAAAAACATTATTAAAAATATCTATAAAGATAAAAATTAATATAAAAAAAAAGTTCTTTCTTTTGCATAACTCAAGTTTGCAGTGAAAAATAAAAACAGTACATCACTTACAAAACTGAATATCACTTACAGGCAAAACACACACACACTCACCCTTTTATTCAATTTTATATAATTTTATGTATTTTTATATTTAATGTTACTATAGTAATACAGTTATCATTTTTATTATTGTTATATTAATAGGTTTTAGTTATTATAATTATTATTTTTGTTATAATTGTTATAACCTAATAATTGTTAGAATAATAAATGTTGTTGTTGTTGTTATTGTTATTATTTACAATTCAGAACTGTGCACACAAATGCATGCACACACAAACACACAGACAGACACATCTCGTTATTAAAGCCTGAAGGAATTTGTGTTTTTTCATAAGACATTAATATTTTTATTTCAAAAAAAAAAAAAAAAAATAAAAAATAAAAAATAAAAAATAAAAATAAAAAGTTATTAATAATAAATTAAATTAAATTAAAAATTATATATAGTCACATATATAAATATATATACTGTGTAGGTTGGTATATAAAATGTCTCCAAAAATATCAGATATAAAATGAAACATTAATTACATGTGTTCTAGTGTTTGAATGTACTGGAAAACTTCTGTATACCCAGTAGAAACATAAACACACTTTTTTTCTCTCTGCTGAAACTTACGTTTGAGAATTTAAAGAATCTGTAATATGTATTTAACTTAGTAATAACTGCTTGACTTTCTATTACTTACTTTTAACATAATAATACATACATTAACTTAGTAATAACTACTTAACTTTCTAATACTTACTTTTAACATAATAATACATACTTTTAACTTAGTAATGATTATTTTAACTAATACATACTTTAT
>CM022675.1:13734016-13766516 GCA_012295275.1 Chrysomallon squamiferum
TAACAAAGAAGAAAACAAAGAAGAAACAAAATAAGAAATGAAGGAAAGTATGAAAGAAACAAATCTTGAAATTAAGACTGAAGAAACAAAACAAGAAAAGTAAATGAAAGAAAGAACAAGAAAAGACAGGAACACGGAAGAAATTAAAGAAGAAATAAAAAGAAAAGGACAACAAGGATGGATGTTTTACAACACATATAGTTCTGTGGTATGAAAACGAAGAAGAAACCTGCAGCTGCCATTTCAAGGGTTACTCCCTCCAAAAGTGGCTGGAATGGGCTATAACTCCTCTGAGACAAAATTGTCCTGTGATTATATTACACGTAAAATATTTCTAGATATTTACAGAAATTATACAACTTCTTAAATCTGAATAAAACAAAACTAGCTAGCAATACTCCAAACCCATTAAACTTTACAAGATACATTTCAGAGCCACTGGTTAGACTGGGACTGTGGCTGACTGAAATGTGTTAATTACACTGGACTGAAGGTTACTGCACTACCCATAATGCACTATAAACATGTAACAATATACCATGTTAATAAATGAAAAAAAGTATGGAATGTCACAAGGGACATCACACAGAAAAACATTAGTCCAACATTAATATACAAAGTTACAGGAAGCTGTATCAAGCATTAATCTGTACTAGCATTAAAGTCAAAACTATGGAGGGACATGTGGGACAGATATGTAACTTAACAATATATGGTTATATCAGAAATACATTTGTTTCAGTGGTAATGGTAATCAGAGTGTATTAATGAAAATTAAAAACAGATTTAAAAAAAAAATACTTGTTATGTACATCAAGATAGCAGTTTATGCTACCATTAAACAAAACTATGGTAGGTCTGTTGGAACATAATAATACAAGCTGTGCTATTAACAACTAAAACTATGAATGGTGATTTCAGACATTTTAACTTTTGCCATTTAAGTCCATGGAACAGGCAAACCTGTGATAATAATCAAAACCCCAGCAATTTGTGATGCATGATGATGTTACTAGTATCAAATAATCTATACAAAGTTAAAACTTTTAACTGTATAAATATGTAACAGACAACATTAAATAATAAATTATGCAGATATGTAAATTTGTGATATTATCTTATGCTGTGAAATACACTAGTTATCTTCACTTGTGTGTTACATATTCATACTTTTTTACTGTTTATTTTTTACACAACATAATTATGGAAACATAACCATATAATACAGATAAATACACATTTTATATACATGAGAGAGAGAGAGAGAGAGAGAGAGAGAGAGAGAGAGAGAGAGAGAGAGAGAGAGAGAGAGAGAGAGAGAGAGAGAGAGAGAGAGAGAGAGAGAGAGAGAGAGAGAGAGAGAGAGAGAGAGAGAGAATTTTTATTAAATTATAAATTTACAAAAACATCAGACACCTATGTTTAATGTCTATAGAAAGACAGAAAATGATAAATAAAAATGGATTATCTATGGATTATCTATGGATTATCCCCTATGATGCAGTGGATATTTCCAGTGTCAATAATCAAGTATTAATCTAAATATATTTATATATTTACATCACCAATGCAAGTTGAGTCACCAATTTGTTTTCAAAATCCACCTGAAAAGAAAAAAGAAAATAATTGAAATTATAAAAAGTACAATTGTAGTAATGTTTTTATACTTTACAATATAGTTAGTATAATAATTTCGTAGGTAAAATATAAAATAACTTTTCAAATAAGGAAATGTCAATGATAAATAAATAAATAAAGATAGAAATAAACAAATAAATAAATAAATTAATTAATAAAAATAAAAAAAATAAAAATAAATAAATTAATAAATAAATAAATAAATAAATAAATAAAGTAATATAATAATAAATAAAATAGAAGATAAATAAATAAATAAATAAAATAAACAAATTAAGTCAATAAATAAACAATAAAAGAGTAGATTAATTATGTTTTCCTGGCTAGGATGTGAAACTCAGAGTGTGCAGTAACTTTTACAACAGTTTAATTTTGAAACAAATCTTTTCTGAAGATAACATGTGAACATGTCATTCATGGTCAGTGACACAAAATGTGAACAGAACTGATTATATCAGTGAAACAAAGAGACTAAATAGATTACAGCTATCTGATTACAGTGATTCAACAACAATGAATGGGTCATGTGACCTTGATGATTCAAACTGTGAATTTGTCATGTGACAACTGATTCAACAACAATGAATGGGTCAGGTGACCTCAGTGATTCAGACTGTGAATTTGTCATGTGACCTGAATGATTTGATCAAATAAACCTATAATATTTGAAAAAAACAAAAAATAAAAAATAAAATAAACTAAAAAATAAAATAACATGATAATGATTAAAATTGAAATATATGTGAATACTTCTAATTCAGCGATTCAACAAAGATGAATTTCAGTTCAGATGAAATTTTCCAAATAGCTCAAATGACTTTGATGATTCAAATTAATTATATGTGAACAACTCAAATGACTTGAATGACTCAGACTGTGTATTTGTGAATGATTTATACTCACAGAGGATATTTTATGTGACTGAGTGAAAATGAATGACAGGTGTATAAAATTCAAATGCATTTAATTCACATAACCCTTGTTGATGATTTAATAGGCAAATGGTTCAAATAACAAACATTCATGTGATTTCAATGATTGTAATTAAATGATGATTTGGAAAACAATTTTAAAACACTTGGTAAGTTTCTGTGTTTTAGTGGGTTTTACTATCATTTCTGATCTGCTGACAACAATAAATAAATTAGCTTAAAATATAAAATAAAAAAAATTTAAATTAAAAAAAAAAAGTAAAAAAACAAATAAAAAAAAAAAAAAAAAAAGAAAAAAAAAAAAAAAAAAAAAAAAAGAAAATAAAAAATAAAATTGAAGATAAATAAAATGGTGGAAATGGTATTAATAAACAAATAATACTATAAAGTAAATTTTAAAAAATGCAAGCTGAACTACAACAAAACTTTTGTGATGTATTTAAAACGTAACATATTTTACTATTATTATTATTTAGCTGCAGTAACAGTAGTAGTAGTAATAGTAGCAGCAGTAGTAGCAGTAATAGTAGTAGTCTTGTCAGATGACTACAGAAACAGGGTGTACATATGTTTTAAGCTGGCTGTAATTAACACCTCTGTTCGCAGTGTTCAGTTCTACACAGAAAATCCAACTGAGTTTTCATTCCATACAGGATCCTAGCTATACATTTGATTCTACACAGGATCCTAACTATACATTTGATTCTACACAGGATCCTAACTATACATTTGATTCTTCAGAGAATATCCAGCTAAATACATTTGATTCTGTACCTATCAGAATGCACGTTTCTATACAGAATATCCAACTGTATATTTGATTCTATGCAGGATACTGAATTGGAATTGTATACAGGATATCCAACTAATAATTGATTCTACTTTGATTATCCAATTGTATATTTGTTTCTAGAGAAGATATCAAATAGTACATTTGATTCTATACACAACATCAAATTGTATATTTTGATGCTATACAGGATACCTAATCATGTTTCATTTTATACAGCCATTCAGTTGCATATTTGATTCTATACAGGATAATCAGTTATACAATAGACTGTAAACATATCCAGTTGTGCATGTGACACTATATGGGATATCTGTTTATTTCTTTCTGTACACGATATCCCACTACATTTGATTTATACAGGATATCATATTGTATATTGGTATCTCATTATATTTAAGGATATCTAATAATAAATGATATTCTGGCCAAAGTATTTAATTCAAAAATGGAAAAAAAGAATATATCTCATCTCATTCACAGTGTTCTGTGTGTAAAACACTGTATACAAAATCTTCCAGAACATGGCTTAAACTGTCTTCCATTTTTTTTGTAAACTACACTGAATGGAAATTTTATTTACAACAAGAACTGATTCTGTGTCTTACAGGCAAAAGTCTGTTCAGTCTGTAGGACTGAGTTAGTCTACTCATTAAATAAGTTTTACAGATTTTAATAATCCTTTATTATTATTTTTATTATTGTTGTTTCAGTGTTCAGAAAACAATTACTGAAAGAGATTTCAGTTGGTGAACATTTTTGCTGCTTATTTTCAAAAATCAGGGAATGAGAACAGAATTTTGAAAATTTTCATTCTGTGCCAATGTTCAAGAATAAGGGCTTGAAAGGGGATAATATACATACAAACAGACAGACATCTGCATTTAGCATTCAGAGACATCTCTGTCTGTCTGCCTCATTTCAAAATGGATCCCAGTTTCATGTTACTCAAACACATCCAGTTCATCTTTTCTGTGTTATACAGTGAAACCTGCGTGGACAACCACTCAAGATACCAGACAAAATGATGGTTGTCATACAGAGCAAGAAACATTGAGTAGAAAATATCAAGATCAGTATCATGTTAGAAATAGAGGTGGTCACTACAGACAAGTGGCTGACATACAGAGGTGGTTATTACCAAAAACTAAAATAATGATGATGATGATGATGATGACGGTGATGATGATGGTGTGGTGGTGGTGGTGGTGGTGGTTATGATGGTAATGATAAGGATCAAACAACTAAAAAAATGAACACAAAACAAATAATAAACACAAATATATATATTAATCAAACAGGATATAATGTATGAAAATGAAAAATACACAAGAAAACGAAACTAAGAAACTGAAAAACAAAAACAACAGAATAATTATGGCAAACATTATGTGGATTATCACAAGGAATCAATGCAGCATGCTGCTAAACACAGTCTACATAACACAAGTCTAGTCTACTCCACAATGTAACAACACTTTGTAGAAAACAAAATAATCTAAAACAAAGGCTTTATATGCGTGTTATTTGTGTGTACGTGTGTGTGTGTGTGTGTGTGAGAGTGTGTGTGTGTGTGCACATGCATATACACATAAAACACACATACAAACAAACACAGGGTATAGCTGTTTACTGACTTAAGATATCAGCTTTATGCTGTGAAGATGAGAATGCTAAACTGTAATGTGACTATGCCGAGCTGCACTCAACACTCAACTTGAACAGAATAAATCTGATATCTTAAGACAGTAGACAGTTATTCCTTTAATCCTGCAATGAAATTAAATGTTTTATTTACCAACTTGCAAACATGGCAAGTAGTAGATTGATGCAGGTTGACTTCACTGTCACCATTTGCTATTTCTTAAAGCCTTCTGTTAAATACTGTGTGTGTGTGTGTGTGTGTGTGTCTGTGTGTATGTGTGTGCGTATGTGTCTGTGTGTATGTCTGTGTGTGTGTGATTATTATTATTATTATTATTATTATATAAATATTAACATTTTGGTCACCCTGAATTAAGCAAGCTATTTGACTGTATTTACTATCACAAAATAATAGTACAAACAAACAGTAAAACTGGTATACCACCAAGAAGTTCAAAACAAGTCTTACAAATTACAAAGATTACAACACTACCCAGCTACAAACACAACACATATATAAAGAATTTTAAGTATTTTTAAAATGTGTAAATAAATATACATGTGAATTTTAACGTGTCTGTTAAAATCATATAATTATGGAATAACAAGAGAAGTTTCTCGTTAACAATAAATAAATTTTCAGATATAAATAAATAATAAAACTGTTCTTATGAGAAAATTTTATGTTAATAACAAATATATTTTTTTAATATTTTTAAATGTCTTGAGTAGAAAATAAATAATAAAAAAATAAATATTGCAATAATAATAATTAAAAATAAACTTTAAAAAGTCCAAAACAAACTATAATTTATAAAAACCCAGATACAATTAGCAAAATATATACTAAACACTAATGCACTGCAAAGTATAATATATATAAGTACATTTCCCAGAATATACATAGGAAATAACTTGATACTGTCTTAAGACATCAGATTTATCATGTGAAGGTGAGAATGCTGAATGCAGCAAGGCTATGCCAAGCTCAACCAAATAGGATAAATCTGATATCTTAAGACACTTATTTTTTTTATCCTGCAATCCTACACAATACAAAACTAAATAAAATAAACTGTTTAATTCTTGACAGTAGTAGATTCATGTGTAGTGACAAAAACTACACATCACAATAAAATAGGTCTTCAATCAGAACTGTCTGTTTTAAAAAAAAAATGAAAACTGTTTTCAAAATGATCTTTTAAGATTTAAACCAGATCTTAACTATTAGTGAAATAATTTTGTAACTTACAAAATAGCTCTAACACAAAAAATTATAGAAATATGTCTACTTATCATATTATGCCACAATTCATAGTGATTGCAGGATAAATGTAAATATGTGTATGTGTATAAATATATGTGACCAAACACATAAAACTCAGGAATAGGACAGGACTGGTGAAGCTGGTAATTCAGCCTCAAAATAAAACAATGATGTTTTTTGGATGGAAAAATCAGTTTTGAGATGTTGGCATATTTAGTTAGTTTAGTTACTGTAGATAATTGTTTTGCTATTTTAACATCATAAAACAACTAATAAAAAACAGTAAATACATAACATTAATAAGAACCTGTTGATTTCAGAGACCACTAACAACAAGAAAGTGTTTAATTCAGAAGCTTTGTGACTGCAGTATGTCCTGCCTATTATATTTACACTGTTCTGACTATTATGGGATGTATTTCCATGAACGAAATATCTTAGATGTCTTACATATAAAGCCAACAGGAAAGTTAGACACTGCAGACAAAATATAAACAAAAGGGTGCTGTCTCTGTAAAACATAATTACATGATTTAATTTGCCTCTTCTGATTGGTTTAGAGAGTTAAGATGACCTTTTAACACTAGCAACAGCATATCTGTCTTGTATAAATACCAGCAACTGATACATCAAGTTTAAAATAATGGTCAATCATTATATTAACCTTTTTTCAGGTTTTTAAAATGTTTGAATGTGGGAAATCAAGATCACTGTGTTTGCTTTGTATCATGTTTATGTCTGAAAATTCATAGACCTTTTCTTTGAAAACACAGTAACTTCACAACCAATTAAGCTAGACATTTATACTTGGTACTGTTGAAAAGTCAATAAAATTATCCTTCACATGAAACCTTTAACTCAGAAGTTCCCTCCTTATTCCTGATTTTGATGTGCTGAGTCACATATGAATATTCTTATAGGCATCAAAACACAAATGCATATTTGTCATGCAACATCTAAAATTTGAATTTTGCATGCAGTCTCGTTATTCACTAGCCCTAATAAATACTGTTTCAAGAAAAACTATATATCTGTGCACCTAAATATATACATGTGTATGTCTCTGCTTAATTACATACATATATATATACATACATATATACAAACATATATAACTAATATATATGTATTAGTTAATAACATTCACATAAAATAAAAAAGATAAAATATAATTTAAAAAATGCTTCAACTTAATTAATACATAAAAGTGTATTTAGCAAAAATAAAGGAAAACATCTGTGTATCAAAAATAACTGAGACAGAAGGGCAAAGGTCATGACCTGTTTGCACTATGTGGTTGGGTGTACAAATGAATTTACTACAATTTGTGTATAATAATTTTAAAAAAAAAAAAATGTTAACAATAAAGGGATGAAATAATAAAAATATAATGACGCGAAAAATATCAGATGATTTTAAGAAAATAAATAATGACTGAGTTTACAACAATAAACAAAAACAAATAAATAAACAAACAAACAAAAAACAAAAAACAAAACAAAATAACAACAGAAAATGAAAACTACACTAACGATTAAAAAGATACATATAAAAAACACACACCCAAAAACCACCCTTTAAAACAAATAATGTAATAGGTAAATGATTAAAAATAATAAACGTATAAAAATTTCAACAAAAAAAGTAAGAATAAAAATAATTAAAAAAGATAAATAAATGAATCACTTACATTCAACAGAAATAACATTTTAACTTTCTCCTTTCTCTGTTTTACAAAAGACAAAATAAAAATAAATAAATAAATAAATAAATAAGAACTGTTTTTATGGAATTATGGTTATAAATAATTCTGTGGTTTAGTTTTAAATGTTTAAAAAGTTATTATTGCTTGTAAAAATTGAAAAAATAAGTTTATTAACTTAAATAATTTTTCTAAATATCTGATTCTATTTTTATTATTATTATTTTGTTTTAAATAATAGTAATAATATTTGTAGTAGTAATAATTAATAACAACAACAACAACAATATTAATGATAAATGAATAAATAAAAAATTTCATATATAAATTAATTAAGCATTATAAAACTATTGAATAGCAATGTTAAAAAAAATAAAATAAATTAAATTAAAATAAAATAAAATAATTAAACTAAAATGAGATAACAGCAAACCAAAAAAGGAACAACAAGCAAGTATCTTCCTTATTCAGTCTGATCGTTCAGTAAGTGAATTAGACGTTGGACTCAAACGAGACAATTCTGCGGTAGACGGGGGTGTACACGACGTTGGCGTGTGTTGTTCTGTGCGCTGGAGAGCGACGTTTGCGAGGGATGTACACGTAACGTGGAGGGAAGCTGTCGTAGGGAACGTCAGCAGGTGACGACTGTAGTGACAGTGAACGTCTCAGGGGACACCTGTACTCTGAACGACTTTCTAAAGAGTACACCGAACCTGCTGTGGGGTCAGGTGAACGGGTCGTGGCACTATCTCTACAGGGAGGTAACTCAGATGGAGAGCTGTATGGGGAGACAACTCATGCTGTGAATATGATGGGGAATCATTGGAGGAAGACAACCCTTGACGTGAAAATGATTGGGAATTAACTGAGGGAGATAACTCATGCGGTGAATATGATGGAGAACTATTTGACGGAGACAACCCATGTGATGGGAAATGACTACTGGAGGGAGACAACTCACATGGACTCTCAAACGGTGACTCTGGAATTGTTGGTGACTGTGGTGTGGCTGGATTTGACGTCATTCTCTTTATCTGTCGCTTCGCTTCTTTCCTCGGACTGACGGGGAAGGGAATGGGGGAGGTGCGACTCGGGGACGGGGAGGTGGGTGACGGCAGATTCTTCAGTCTCGAGAAGAAACGACGTGCTCCGGATTTTCTGGCGCTTGGCGACGTTGGTGACTTCGGTCCCCCAGAGCCTGGCAGAGTGAGAGTATTCAGACTGATTGTGTTGGCATTGGCAGAAGTAGCAGTTCTGTTATCAACTACTACATCGCTGTTCACGTCCTCTTCCTCTACCTCTTTAGGAAGAAACGCTCCCACTTCCACAGCAACAATGGATGCGTGGTCGAGTTTTCCAGGTGCCTTCGACATCTTCTCGACTATTTCCGAGTCCCTGCGACGTCTTTCGGTGGAAGTCATCTTTCGCCGGGCATAAAGAGCCGGGTTTTCCAGAATCTTCCGCTTCGAGTCGGTCAGGGTGAGTATGTGCTGCACCATGGCCCCACACAGCTCTTGGGCGGAGACTTCCTCCTCCATAACCAGCTCGTACTCATGGACTATCCTCTCCATCTCCTTCATCGAGTAGATGTGCCGTTCCCGTGGCGACATCTCCGGTTTCGAATGCATTAAAATGTACGGGTCTGCTTCCGGGTTGTTCTCGATGGACTCTCCAGGAGGTTTCTTAGGCAGCGCTATTTTCGTGACCACAGGGTCGAAGTTGTCCGACACGCCGTCAGTCGTCAGGAAAACGATGTCACCAACGTTGCTGAAGGTCAGAGAACAGGTCAGATTGTGCAGCTCTGGGTTTTTACCATCGACAGGTCCGAGGGCTCCACCCGCATCTCGAATGTCCCGCTCGCTCTTCACGTCGTGGGAGCCTACTGTTACCTCTCTGATGCCGTTGTTGTGGCTGAAGACAAATGCGTAGCTGTCAGCCGACGTTGACACAGCACACAGCGTACTGGTCTGAGTTGGACACGGGACACACGAGACAAGCACACATCGTCGTCAAACCTCCTTCTTTAGCCAGAATTGTACGATGAGCTTCATCAAACGATCTTCTCAAAACCTTCATAGCGTCCTGATAATAAGAAAATCATTTCTTTTATAATAACAATCATCATTATTATCATTAATATAACAACAACAACAACAATAACAATGATAACAGTAAAAATCATAATAATAATAATAATAATAGTATTAGTATTAGTATTAATAATAATAATAATAATAATAATAATAATAATAGTAATAATAATAATAATGACAATGATAATAATACTGATAATAGTAACAGTAATAATAATAATAATAATTATAGTAATAACAATTTAAAAAAAAAATCAAATTCTATTGTGATAGTAATAATCAAACAGACTATTATTATTATTATTACAACATTACTATCAAGAAGTAATACTACAAATAATGCTATTACTAGTGTTACTTAATTACTGAAATTCTATCACAGGAAACAACTGATTAAAATAAAAAAAAATAAAAAAAATTCTCTACACACATGTTATTATAAATTCCAGTATCTCTAAGACAAGGGACATAACTGTGTCTGACCTGCGTGGAAGCAATGGGGCGTTTGTCGTTGAACAGCCTCTTGTTGATGTACTTCATGCTGCCGTGCAGCGCACAGCGTGCAGCCAGGCGTGACTTCTCACCCCAGTTCACACCGTCTGCGATGAGGAGTATTGTGTTGTTTTTGCGAGCACAAACAGCAAATGCATCGGCAATTGGGTCTCCTACAGAAGTAATTTTTTATTTTATATTTTTGTGTGTGTGTGTGTGTGTGTGTGTGTGTGATTGTTTCATGTGTATATGTTAGTATATATATTTTTTGCATTTACATTTGTATATAGATTTATATATATTTTTCTATATATATTTAGATAGTTGTATGTGTTGATACATATATTTGTATGAAAATGTGTGTGTGTGTGTGTGTGTGTGTGTGTGTATGTGTGTGTGCATATTTATTTCTCTGCATGTATGTTTGTGCATATATTTTGATGTGTTTGTATATGTATTTTACTTACTTCATGTATGTGTGTTTATTTTTTCAAAACATAAATGAAACAAAATCTATATCTTATTAACATAATTAAAAAAAGTTTCTAAAGGGAAAATTTAGTTTTTACAATTCTGATTACCAATAAAAACTAAAAAAATGCAGACAGTAAAATTTTTAAAAACCATGTTGTGATTTTTTAAATAAAGACTGGTAACATAATACCGAATAAAATATTCAGTTTACACATAAATGATTCACACCTGACATTTTCCCATTGAGTGGGTGCTGTTCATACAGAGATATACATATCCCATAGGCCTGTTGTTCCTTTTTATTCCAGTCCCAACACCCAGCAATCTCTCTCTCATTTCCATCTGCAAAAAAAAATACAACTCCTGTATGAATGAATCAAGAATTTTATTTAATGCTACATTCCTCACATTATCATAAAACATGGAAAGAATGAAATTATTCAGTTAATGATACACTTAATTCATTTTATTTATTATATCTTATTGTAAAAGCACTGTTTTAATATACTAAAGATTATTTGAATATATATTGTACTATTTTAGTGCATACTATAGTATATGTAATATTTTAATATACCATGTAATATTTTAATATACCATGTAATATTTTAATATGCAATGCACTATTTTAATATACTAATACTCTGGATATTATTTCTGGGTATTATGCTGGGTATTATTTCAATACCCTATATTCTGCTGTGATGTACAGTAAATTATTTTATTACATTTTATTTGTATTTAAATGTCAGAAGATTTCTCTATACTATTAACACCTTTAAAACAATTATTTATATTTAATACTCAACTTGACTCAGACAGAATCAATGAATGTTCAGTAATGTCTAAATATAGGTAAATGTTAAGTAAACACACACACACACACACACACAAACATTTATACATACACACAAAGAAAAATAATCACACACTTAAACATTTACAAATACACACACACACACACACACACACATATACTAACAGACAGATGCACACACTGACACACACACCGAGACACGCATGCACAAACACACACATGCTCACATGCACACTAACACACACAAACACACACACATACTCACACACACACACACACACACAAACATACATACGCACACACACATACGCACACGCACACACACACACACACACTACATCCTGCTACTACTAAACTTACTATTTTCATCACCGTGTCAACACACACACACAAACACACACACACTCACACACACACTAACATACAAACACACACACACACAAACACACATACACACACACACACACACACACTACATGCTGCTACTACTAAACTTACTATTTTCATCACCGCTGTCAACACACACACACACAAACACTAACACAAACACTAGCACACACTACATCCTGCTACTACTATACTTACTATTTTCATCACCGCTGTCAACACATACTAAAACACTAACACACACACTACTACTACTGCTACTACTAAACTTACTATTTTCATCACCACTGTCAACACACAAACACAAACACACACACACACACTACATCCTGCTACTACTAAACTTACTATTTTCATCACTGCTGTCAACACACAAACACAAACACACACACACACACACACACACTACATCCTGCTACTACTAAACTTACATTTTCATCACTGCTGTCAACACACAAACACACACTACATCCTGCTACTACTAAACTTACTATTTTCATCACTGCTGTCAACAAACACACACACACAAACACCACACACACACACACACACTCACACACTACATCCTGCTACTACTAAACTTACTATTTTCATCACTGCTGTCAACACACAAACACAACACACACACACACACACACTACATCCTGCTACTACTAAACTTACTATTTTCATCACTGCTGTCAACACACAAACACAAACACACACACACATACTACATCCTGCTACTACTAAACTTACTATTTTCATCACTGCTGTCAACACACAAACACAAACACACACACACACACTACATCCTGCTACTACTAAACTTACTATTTTCATCACCACTGTCAACGAACGCCAGTCCACTGTCAGGACCTGAGTAACTCCCGACAATCTCCTCACTAAGCGGCTCCAGCTGCACCAGCGGAACTTCATCAGGCTGGCTGCTGTGAAACGTCTCCGTCCCAAACTTAATTTTTGTCTTCCTGCACAAATGAATAATACACACTGTGTAATTTAATTTTTTTCCCACAAGGGCAAATTTTTTTTTTTATGAAACTAATCAAACTTAAGCTTCAGCACCCATAATCCAGGAAGGGCTGCAGAAATTGCTCGGTCCATATTGATTCAAAAATTTTATCTGAGATAATGTGGTAAGATTATTAAAAAAATAAAATGATGTTGATAAAACAGGCCCTTTGAAGAAGATAACGGTGATTGACCAGACTTTATTGCTTCTTGCAAATGACCCCATAACAATTCAAGCTTGAGGGCCACACAAATGTGTATCTGCCACTGTTCATTTTTTTTTTATTATTATTAATATTTACACAAAAAGCATAGCTACTATATAGCAAAGAATTGTATGTGTGTTTGTGTGTGTTGTCATTGTCTATTTGTGTGTATTTGTTTATGTGCTTAAAAAAGAAAAAGACAAATTGTAATTAATTGTGTTTTAGAGAAATATAAATAATACTTGTGTTATTTAGTTTTCCTTTATTTAACATAAAATCTAAAGTATGCAGTGAATTTCATAAATTATTATTATCATTTTCTGTTTTGGCTACAATACAAACATTAATATAAATTGTTATAGAAACATTTTTTCTCTATCTTTCTCTCTTTTTTGTTTCTTTTTAATTCCAATGCATGCTAAGTTTATAATAACAATATATTAAAAAATATATTTGTTTTTAAATATGACTATACTAAAGTATACTGAATACATTACAAACTCTTAATATTGTCATTGCCAACATTTAATGAAAAAACTGCATAATACATTTTCTACTTGAATGACAAGATTACTAGGTGTTGTTGGATAGTTTACACTTTTTATAGATGGTGCATATTTATTTACTTACCCACGTTCTGTTGTTGTGTTTGCCATTGCAAGCGTATTTTGTTTTCACGCCAGGAATTATTCTCATTTATCCGTAACCAGAACTGAGAAATTACATACGCCAACAGTTTTCATAATCATGGCTTAAACGAATATAATACGATAAGCTCAGATTTAAATTCTAATAATAATAAAAAGATTACTCTTCCCGTTTTGGTTCCTTCGAAACGACGACATATTGATGCATCGGACAGCCTCGATTTCTCGCATTTATATTTTTGATTGAACACTGAGAACAGTAACACAACATTAAACAAAGAAAAACTAAAATATTACATCACTGACAGCCTGGCGTGTGACTCATTCTGACAAGTATCACTGATAATTATGCTAATTACTAAACACATGAATGGAAACACCAAACGCAGTATCGATAAATTTAGAAACAGGCTATACTCATAACATTTGTCCATTATCCTCTCGACATCTAAACAGCCTTATTTCCGTCCCCGCGACAACAACTAATTACACTGCATATATACATGTACGAATTACTAAATGTCAGAGGACATTCAAAACAGTTCAAAATTACGAAAATTATATCAAATGCTAGCGTTATCATCTGACATAGTTTCATTAGACCATTTTTGTCTTACTTTCTAGAGAAGACATTGGAAGGGAGACTACTCTTAATATTTCTAATGAAAGATGAATTTTTCATATAAAATTAAATAAATAAATAAATAAATAAATAAATGAACTAACATGCATCAGAACAGTTCTAACAAATGGATAAAATAATAGATGACGAAATCACACATGCATTAATATATTTCATACAGAATTCTCCATAATTTTATTATTTTTAAACTAGTAATAATTGTGTTAATCTTGAAAACAACACTGGAAATTTCGCAAGAAATGTAACAATTTAAACACACACAGATAGACAATCAGACACACGACACGCACAGACACACAGACACACACACATAAATATTAAAATAAACAATAAATAACAAAAATAATTAACTGTTGCGTCTTTCTTTCATTTCATTTTCTTTTCTTTTTATTATTATCATCATCATCATTTATTTATTTATTTATTTATTTATTTTTCATGCTGGAAACACACAAAATCAACTATTAACCTCGTTTAAAAAAGAAATATTGTTTATCTGTCTTACGAGAATCTGAAGACGAATAACAATAGATGAGTTTGTAAACTATTCATCTTCGATATTTATATATCACATGCAGTGTCGGATTAACAACGTAGAAAAATTACAGGTTCCGCGCTTTCAAGGGCCCGCGGAAAAGTTGTTTATTTTTTTTTTTTTTTTTTTTATATATATAATCCCAATGCTGGGTATCACAATTTTGACTACAGTCTTTGGTATTTGTTTTGTTTAGAGGTTCGTTTTTGAACAGTTTTGTGGTTGAAATTTTCTTTCCTCGTTTTGTCGCAAATACCTTATATTTGATACTTAATAACCACTGATTAGACAGTGTGATGGGTGTCGTTAAACAAAAGTTTATGAAATTTGTAAAAATATCATCAGAGATGACAACATGCTATCAAGTTTTCCTAACACTGAAATAATGCTACGCATGTATTTAATATGGTGGTTATAATCTGCACGGGAAAGCGCTCGTTTTCCAAACTGCGCCACATAAAAAATGCACAATGAACGACGAAGGTAGAAAAACGTTTAAATATGCTGACGTTGATGAGCCTCGAATGCGAGTTGCTGAGAACCTTTGACACTACTTCCATTATAAAAGATTTTGCTCATATAAAATGTCGAAGGCGTGATATATAACTTAATCTGAGGCTGAATTACACTTGTCTGCTGACCTAAACACTGACACACGTTTTCGGGGCATACATGCAGTTACATTATAGTTTAATGGTGTTTGCACTGGTTTTACATGCTATTCGCAAGATTCGTTCTGTTTCGACAATACATCTGTCTAATTGTTCAGCATTAAGGTGTGTTTATGTTGTATGTAAAGCTATGATAATAGCGGGCGTGGGTTGAGGGTTTTCTCTTTCTTTTGTAACTAGCCGGTAATAGAGGCCTACGTTATGTTTTGCTAAGGCCCCACAGTTGCTTAATCCGGCTCTGATCATAGGAATGAATAAATGAATGAATGTAGGAAAGAATATAAGTGAACAAGTACTCAAGGACTGATAAATGTATTCCTTAAATATGAAACCACTCGTCAAAACACCTAAAATCACTCTGACTAACAAACTACACAACAACAGTCTTACCAGACTCAGAACCGGCTTCTCGACCAACCTAAACTCAGTCAGATTCAAATGTAAAATCACCACATCACCCAACTGCAGCTGTGGACTTTCTGAAAACACGAAACACGACTTATTTCACTGTCCAGTCTTTGCCAAGGAATGACTAACATAACTGTGCTACATCGGAGGAACTAAAAATCAAGTTCACACTTTAAAACATCTTGGCACCAGACATGAAATACAGAGAGCTAATCTTCTCTGCATTAACAACTATCATTATGAACAGAAAATACAAACTTTAAACTCATGGAGATGAAAGTTTGATTTATATCTATATATAATACACACGTTACAATCAAAACGTATTCTATACAAAACAATAACAATAAATAAACAAATTTACTGACTTACAGACTGACTGGTTGAGTAGCTCATTGATCTACTGATGGATCTGCTGATTGACGAATTAATTGACTGGCCAATTAAACTAATCTAAAATAAAATGAATGAAATGAAATGAAATACTTACTTTCAGACTGTAGGACCTAATACTAACCAGGTTATTGGAACCTAAAACTGTACATAATAAATGCAAATAAGTCAACTACGTTCATATTCTTACTCTTTTCAGGTGCACAACTAAACTTACATTTCAGACTTGAAAAAGAGGAAATAAAAATTAAACAACCTAACACAGGTCAAATGAAAGTATGTCAACACTTTTAAATACGTTCAGCACAAACTGACTACTACTGTTTTAAATACTGATATCGTTCATGTATATATAATATTTTTCAAACCAATATAAAGACCATTGGCAAAATAATAATAATAATAATAATAATAATAATAATAATAATAATAATAATAATAATAATAAAAATTTGGGAATGGTCGGATGATAAAGAAACAGCTAGCAAGGAGATGAAAATGTCCCCCAAGAACTGAACATCAAATGGGACCGGACCTTCACGAACCTGGTGATGAAAATAACAAATCCTGGAACACCAACGAGCTGAAAACAACAACAAAACATCACATTCTCTTGTGTCCAGCCAGCGTAACGAGAACCTCTTTCTCTTTCCTTCTCCAAACTCTTTTCCGCGACAGACACGCCTTCTTGCATGTCGGTCGTTGACCTCAGGTCTGTACATTCTTTCTCTCTTCTCTCTCTCTCTCTCTCTCTCTCTCTCTCTCTCTCTCTCTCTCTCTCTTTCTCACACGCTCACACACACACACGTGCACACACTGATACACACAAACACACGCACACGCGTTTAATCCGTATGTAAACAAAAAACCATATCTTTGTATGTCTGTATGAGTAGTAGCAGTGGTAGTGGCAGTAGCAGCAGCACAGGCAGTAGCAGTAGCCTTAGTGGTTGTAGCAGTAGCAATATTAGTAACAGTAGTAACAGCAGTAGTAGTAGCAGTAGTGGCAGTAGTGGTAGTAGTAGTAGTGGTGGTAGTAGTAGTAATAGTAGTAGTAGCAGTAATAGTGGAGCAGTACCTGTTTTTGTTGTAGAAGTAACAATTAAAACTACAGTAATATATGCATTATAGTATTACACACACACACGCACACCCACACACACATACACACATTATATATACAGTATATATACATATATAAACCTTTTTAATCTTGCAACATTCCATATAAAATTGTTATCTTCCAATATTATGTAACTGACAGAGCAATGACGTCAAACTTTTGCATAAACCCTCTTCCTTTTTTTCTTCTTTCTTTTCTTTTCTTTTTTATTATTGTTTATTTTTTTATTATTATTTGAAATGACCCATTCACTCACCCCAAACGGATCGTTCTATTTTTTCTAAGACATTATTTAAAAACCTGTAGGGCTGACAGATACCGCGTAACTCAGCAGTCACGTGACATATTCATGCTTTACCGCACCGCGGAAACGAAACATAAAAACTGACATAAAATAATAATAATAATAAATAAATAAATAAATAAATAAATAAAATAATAATAATAATAATAATAATAATATAAATTAATAATAAATGAAAAATTATATAGATAGATAAATAAATAAATAAATTAATTAATTAATTAATTAATAGTGGTAATAACAGTAATAGTTGTGGTTGTAGTAGTAGTAGTACTGGTTGTGGTAGTAGTATAGTAGTTGCAGTAGTAGTAGTTGTTGTAGCAGTAACAGCAGCAGTAGTATTGGTAGTAGTAGCAGTAGTAGTAGTAGTAGTAGTAGTAGTAGTAGTAGTAGTAGTAGTAGTAGTAGTAGTAGTAGTAGTGGCGTAGTACTTCTTTTTGACGTAGAAGTAACAATTAAAACGACTGTAATATTTGCATGCCAGTGATTAAAACGTTAGATGAGGCTTTATTTGTATTTTTGTTAACAAAGCTTCGGACAGACGAATGGATGTCCTTTGTTTAAACAGTTACTCAGGTGACAACGTCGACACAGAGACTGTCTGAGACTAAGTGACTAAGACAACACAAGCCGTAGCAGTAGCCGTAGTGGTTGTAGCAGTAGCAGTAACAGTAGTAGCAGCAGCAGCAATAGTAGTAGCATAGTGGTACTAGTAGTAGTAGTGGTAGTAGTAGTAATAGTAGTAGTAGCAGTAATAGTGGAGTGGTACTTGTTTTTGTTATAGAAATATATGCATTATATTATTACCCACACCCACACGCACGCACGCACGCACGCATACACACATACACACACACACTCACACAGATCACACTCAACACACACACACACACACACACGTATATATATATATATATATACAGTATATATATATATATATATATAAACCTTTTTAACCTTACAGCATTCTATGTAGAATTGTTATCTCTTCTAATATTATGTAACTGACAGAGCAATGACGTCAAACTTTTGCATAAACCCTGCTAACTACTGCTTGTGCTGCTACTACTACTACTACTACTACTGGTACTAATACTACTACCACTACTACTATTATTACTACTACTGCTGCTACTGCTACTACTACTACCACCACTACCAACCCTACTACTACTACTGCTGCTACTATTACTGCTTCTGCTACTACTACTACTACTATTACTGCTACTGATACACTATTACAACTGCTGCTACTGCTACGACTACTACTACTGCTACTACTGCTGCTGCTACTAGTATTACTAATGCAACTTCTGCTACTACTGCTACAACAACTACTACAACTACAACCACCATCACCACTATTACATCTACAGTGCTACCACTATTTATTCGTTTTTATTTATTTATTTATTTTCATTTTTTATTATTATTATTATTATTATTATTATTATTATTATTATATATGTTTTAATTCTTATTTTATTTTATTTTAATTATATTTTGTTTATTTATTTATTTATTATTTTATTTTTGGGTCCAGTTTTTTTATAATAATAATGCAGTAGACCATGAATATGTCACGTGACTGCTGAATTTTTGCCTGTAGCCTCTTGTTGCTAAATGCAGTGTCTGGATCTAATATGACCTAGATTCACTCATAAAGGAGAACCAGTCAGTCCTACGCATGTAAAAAAAAAAAAAAATATCTTAGAAAATATAGAACGATCTGTGGGGGGTGAGTGAATATGTGACACTACAAAACAAAAAAAAAAAAAAAAAAGTAAGAGCCGTCTCTTTTTGAAGAGGTTCATGCTAATGTTTGACGTCGTCGCTTAGTCAGTCATTCATACACTAATATCATAACAATTCTACATAGTGTACACTCAGATTAAAAGTGTGTATGTGTTTGTGTTTGTGTGTGTGTGTGTGTGTGTGTGTGTTTAACACACATTCTTCCTCCCTTCACGGAGCATATAAGGCTCCACGCGGTAACACACACGTTAACACCACACCCCCACCTGGTCACCGCCCTGTATATATAAACACATATTACCAGCTATTAATAGAAACGTGTAATGCTTACCTGCCGCTGAATACAAACAAACACCCGACCACGTCTATTCAGCTAAGTTCGTTAACCGACCGAGACGTAACGGTTCAGGTAGGTGTCGCTGTGTAGGTAGCTGTCACAGGTGAGGCAAGTGTCGTTGTAAATCAGAATGTCGGAGAAACGAGATAAAGCCGTTGCTCACGTCAATGCTGCATTCGACGGCGAAAGCGGAGCAGAAGTTAACGACAACAACGTCGTTTCAGAAGACGACTGCAAAAAGGGACCAGCCACTGATACGGGAACGTATGGTAGCGCTTGCTGCAGTCCCATGACGCCGAAACAGCCAGACAACGACGTCGTGGTCGAAGCGAATGACGTCGTGCAGTCGGAAGATGATCTGAATCCGATGGGTTTGGAATTCGGCGTCGAAGATGTTCCGCCACCTCATCTGTGCTTAGTGTTTGGTTTACAGGTATTTATCTTCTTCTTCTTCTTCTTAATATTATTATTATTGGTTTTGTTGTTGTTATGTATTATTATTGTTTGCTTTATTACATTTCGGAGTTTTAAGAATTTTCTTTAAAGAAAAAATAAAATAATAATCAAACAACAAGACTAAAGAAGAAAAATAATCGGAGTCTTGTTAATGAAAGCTTTCATTCTTACATTCATACGTTAACACTGAAATAAATAAAATAAAATAAATTGATTAATTAATTAAACAACGAAAACAGTTTGAAAGATATCAGTTTAAATAAGTAAATAACGTAAACAATGAAAACAATTTGAAAGATATCAGTTTAAATAAGTAAATAACGTAAACAATGAAAACAATTTGAAAGATATCAGTTTAAATAAATAAAACGTAAACAATGAAAACAATTTGAAAGATATCAGTTTAAATAAATAAATAACGTATCAATGAAAACAAATTTGAAATTTTGTGTCAATTTACACAATAAATAAATTTATAGACGATGAATGAATGAATAAATTAAACAATGAAAACAATTTAAAATAGTATGTCAGTTTAGATAATAAAAAAAAAAAAAAAAAAAAAATAAAAGTAAATAAAGAAACTTGTATTTTCTAGGCTTAAGTTTGAACTATTAACTGTGAGAATTTAGGTCGAGGTAGAATTACCTTGCGTCTCGTCTGATACAAATTAAATAAATATGACTCAAGGCCAGTAGCGTGCAGGGGGGGCGAAGGGGCTGTGGACCCGGGCACCCAAATGGGGGGCCATCTAATCAGAGAAAAGAACTTAATACATTTGGTTGATTTATATTCAAATCGAATAAAGTGTTTATCTTGTTTCATCTATTTTTACACATTCCAAATATCTTCGTTTCTCATATTTCTCAGTACTAGTCCTTATACTTGAGTCTTTGGGGCAGGTAATCAAGGAGTTGGCCCCGGGCATCACCAGACATATCACGCCAATGCTCAAAGCCATGAAATTATAATGTGTACGCAGACACATCAATTTTTTGTTTAACAGACATTGACGCGTTATTACCTGTAAATGTAGATATCCAGCCTAGTATGATGTATTAGCTTTGAACGTAAGCATGACGTCGTTTCAAACATACAACGTCGTACATCGCCAGCGAGGTAGATGCTAACAACACGGAAAGCGGAAGCGGCACGCGTATTGCGTTATGCGGATTTGTAAGATTGCGTATAAACGTTACCTAGTGCGTTTTGTTTATTTATTTATTTATTTATTATTATTATTATTATTATTATTATTATTATTATTATTGTTGTTGTTGTTGTTGTTGATGTCGTTGTTGCTGTTGCTGCTGCTGCTGCTGCTACTGATGTTGTTATTTCATTTTTCGTCTGCAGCAAGTTCTGCTCAGTATCAGCTCTACAATCTCCATTCCGCTGATAGTGAGTGACAAGATCTGTGCCGGACACTTGGAACTGGTCAAGTCAGAGATCATGTCCACGTTTCTCTTCATGTGCGGCGTCAGCACCATTCTGCAGTGTGTCCTTGGTGTGAGGTAACTCTCTCTCTCTCTCTCTCTCTCTCTCTCTCTCTCTCTCTCTCTCTCTCTCTCTCTCTCTCTCTCTCTCTCTCTCTCTCTCTCTCTCTCTCTCTCTCTCTCTCCTGTGTATATCTTCCTGTCTCTCCCTCAGTTCTTTATTTTACTCTCTCTGTATCTGTTTATATACCCATTGTGTGTCTATCTATCTACCTAAACAAATGACCCAAATTTATTTAGATTTTTAAATTATCTTTAAAGGTTACCTATTATTCAAGGTGGATGTCATAAGTTTATACCTGCGATTGTTGCTTTGATGGCGTTACGCCAACCCTGCCCTGTCCCAGGTGAGTATTCTCCCTATTTTTTGTTCTAACCAGTGTGGAAAGTGCTGCCCTGTGGCTGGAACAGATCGTTTGGTGATAGTTGAAGATGCGAAATAAACACTGCTCCAAGATGTAATTTGTTGTATATGTGTGGTTATGAATGCATCTGTATGTATATATATATGTTTGTATGTATGAATGTATGTTTATGTATATACGTATATATGATTGTATGCATACATGTTCTTTTTGTTATACTTTTTGCAGGTGATTCATCCAATGTGAATGTGACTGCAGCTGAAACAGAAGAATGGCAGTCACGAATGAGAGAAGTAAACAAACGTGAAAAAAACAAAACAAAACAAAAACAGAAAACAAAAAACAAAAAAAAGAAAAAAAAAAACAAAAACAAAAAAAGAAAATAAAAAAAAACAAAAAACCCAAAAGAAAAATAAAAAAAACAAAAGCAACAATAAACAAAACGAAAATGAATATTAAAACAAACATAAGAAATGAATTATAATTAATTAAAAACAAAACAAAAAAAAACACACAAAAAAAACTTGTAATAATGGTTCAGTTTAGACAACAATAACTAAAACAAAAGTACGCATACAGGCACTCACGTACGCACATACACATACACCCACGCACACATACACAGAAGGATTAATTACAAACTGCATAATTTAAACTGACCAAGCTTCTTTTTATTATATTTCAGATTCAAGGGGGCATAATGCTCGCTTCTCTTGTTCAAATTTTCATTGGCTGTACGGGATTTCTGGGAATCGTGCTGCAGTTTCTTGGACCAATCACAATCGTTCCTACAATCAGTCTTGTCGGCATCTCATTGGTCAGTGTGGCGTTACGGTTCTGTGAGAAACACTGGGGAATATCCTTCTTGTAAGACCTCATTTGCATATTAATTTTATATTCATAACAAAACCGCTTACAAAATTAATAAGAAAACTATACTAAAAAAATTGTTTTCTTATTTATTTACTGATTTATTTATTTTTCATTTATAATTTCATTATGGTTCGTTCGTTTATTTATATTTTTATTTATTTACTTAATTAGGATTTATTTATTTATTTATTTATTTATTTATATCAGAAGCGTGTCTTTGGTTCTCGTGTTTGCTCTGTACATGCGGAACATCAAAGTTACCGTCCCTGCCTGGATACGTGGTACAGGTTGTTCTTTCATCAAGTACCCCATCTTTAAACTGTTTCCGGTAATTTGTTTTAATTAATAAACACACACACTCTCTCTCTCTCTCTCTCTCTCTCTCTCTCTCTCTCTCTCTCTCTCTCTCTCTCTCTCTCTCTCTCTCTCTCTCTCTCTCTCTCTCTCTCTCTCTCTCTCTCTCTCTCTCTCTCTCTCTCTCTCTCTCTCTCTCTCACACACACACCCACACACAAACATACATAAACGGACACACACACATACAATTAACTTAAGTGCAAATTATGATTTTTTTTTAAGGTTGTTTTAGCTGTTGCTATCACGTGGATATTTAGTGCAATCCTGACGGCCACGGACACGTTACATGGAAAGTACGTACGTACAGACGGACGAATTGACCTGGTACAGAACGCCACTTGGTTTTTCTTTCCTTACCCAGGTCAGTGTGCGGATGTAGATTTTAGATAATTTAATATTTTTAGTCTCCTTCATATTTCACTTCCTCCGCTTATGTTCTTCTTCTTCTTCTTCTTCATTATCATCATCATCATCATCATTATTATTATTATTATTATTAAAGTAGCAATAATAATTATATTAGTGATAGTACTAGTAGTGATAGTAGTATTAATGGTACAGTATTAGTATTAGTAGTAGTAGTAGTAGTAGTAGTAGTAGTGATTGTAGTGGTAGTGATTTATGTATTTATTTATTATCATCGACATCATCATCATCATCTCTTCATGTATCTGTTATTTTATTCTTATAAAAAAGGTCAGTGGGGTACACCAACGGTGACAGCAGCAAGTTTCATGGCGATGTTCGCGGCAACCATCACGTCAATAATAGAATCAGTAGGCGATTACTACGCATGCGCACGAATATCGGGAGTTCCGCCTCCGCCAGCGCACGCAATCAACCGCGGAATAGCCATGGAGGGACTGGGAAGTCTGATATCAGGAGCCGTTGGGTCAGGGGGCGCAACTACGTCCTACAGCCAGAACGTGGGCGCTATTGGATTTACAAAAGTGAGTCACTTTTTATTTCTTTGTTTCGCTGTTTCTTTGCTCGTTCGTTCGTTCGTTTAACTGTTTATTTTATTTTATTGTTACTATTGTTATTGTTATTATCTCTGTCTCGCTCTCTCTCTCTATTCTCTCTCTCTCTCTCTCTCTCTCTCTCTCTCTCTCTCTCTCTCTCTCTCTCTCTCTCTCTCTCTCTCTCTCTCTCAGATTCTTTCTTTTAGTTTCCTTTTCGCTTTATTTTTAGTTCTCTTTTTTAGTTTATTTTTCTTTTTTCTTTTCGACTTATTATTATTATTATTATTATTATTATTATTATTATTATTATTATTATTATTATTTGTTTTGCTGACATTTTCAGTGTCTTTCTCTTTCTCTTTGTCACAAACAACAAATATGACAGCAAGTAAAAACGTTTTCTTATTCACTAACATTATAACAATCTATAAACACAAATACCTTTTATCACATTTATCTGATCCAGGTTGCCAGTCGCTCTGCATTTGTTACAGCCGGAGCCATGTTTCTAGTTATGGGAATCATCGGCAAATTTGGAGCCATATTTGTTATAATGCCCGACCCCGTGCTGGGCGGGGTCATTGTCATCAGTTTCGGGATGGTGACGGCTGTCGGCCTCTCTGCCCTGTCTTTCGTGGACCTCTCCTCAGGCAGGAACCTGTGCATCATAGGATCCTCCTTCATCATCGGTCTCATGTTGCCTAGCTACTTCGACAAACACCCCGACGCCATACGTACAGGTCCTTAGTATAAATTTATATTTACTTCATCAGGTCAGTCTTGTCTGTCTGATGCTTCTCTCAATATTTGTCCTTCTTTCTTGGTGGTTCGGCTGTTTGTATGTCTTGCCTTTATTCCATTGTCCATAGACTTCTCTTTCTCTGTCTGTCTGTCTCTCTCTCTCTCTCTCTCTCTCTCTCTCTCTCTCTCTCTCTCTCTCTCTCTCTCTCTCTCTCTCTCTCTCTCTCTCTCTCTCTCTCTCTCTCTCTCTCTTTCTCATATATATATATTTTTTTTTCAATATTCAGGTAATCAAGATTTAGATCAAGTTATCACCGTTCTGCTCAGGACCTCCATGTTTGTTGGGGGAGTTTTGGCTTTCTTCTTGGACAACACAGTTCCAGGTACGTTAAATACCTGACCAGTTAGTTAATTGTAAGAATAATGTGATATTAAGACGATTATTGTTGTTGTTATTATTATTATTATTATTATTTTTATTATTATTATTATTATTATTATTATTATTTTAGATACGAGAGTATTATCTGCTGGATATTATTCTTTGAGTGACGAAAATAATTTTGTTTAGTTATTGAATAATGATGATGATGATGATAATAATAACAATAATAATAATACCAACAACAACAAATTATATTTACATTTCTTGACATTTTATTTTAAATATGATAGGAACAGACAAAGAACGAGGTATCATTGTTTGGCGTCATCACCTAGACAGAAGCGACAACGGCGGTAACGACTGTAGAATCTACTACCTTCCTGTCATCACCGATGCTCTGAAGAAGTGCCGCTGCGCCAGATACGTCCCGTTTCTTCCAACGTTTAACTTCCGGGTTGGGTCGCCATTTAAAAAGATGATGGCGAAGAGAAAAATGAAAAAGGAGAAGAATAAAAACAAAGAAATCGAAACTTTGGAACGAAATACACGAATGTGACGAAAATATCTCTGAGCCGAACTTTAACGTTACGCAATAAACTGGGTCATGATACTGTAATTACGTCAGCAGTCAGTGACGTAATATGTTGACGTCACAAATAAAATGATGATAGATTTTTTTATATATATATAATTTACGTAAATATTATCTAAAAATAAAAATCAATAAATAAAAGAAATGAAATAGTACTGTATTACTACTACTACCACCAGCACCACCACTACCACTACTACTGCTGCTACTACTACTACTACTACTACTACTACTAATAATAAGAATAATAATAATAATGTCCAGTATTTTTGTAGTCTTACTAGAAAACAAACCACAGTTATTAATACATTCTTAATTAATATTCAATACGGAATATTATTACTCATTGTTGGATAGTATCTCTCTCCCTCTCTCTCATCCTGCTACCATCAATATATATATATTTTTCACACTACTAGAAATAAACAAAT
Organism: Chrysomallon squamiferum; assembly: GCA_012295275.1. Taxonomy (NCBI): domain Eukaryota; kingdom Metazoa; phylum Mollusca; class Gastropoda; order Neomphalida; family Peltospiridae; genus Chrysomallon; species Chrysomallon squamiferum. The sequence goes on from CM022675.1 coordinate 13,760,944, forward strand.
TTAAACAAATAAAACATACAATCGTACATTTATACAAAGAAAGCTTACAACTAAACACTTAAATAAAAAATACAATCATACGTTTACACAAAGCTTACGACTAAACACTTACATAAATAAAACAAACAGCAATACATACGTTTACACAAAGCTTACAACTAAATACTTACATAAATATAAACATTCTATCATAAATTTACACAAACAAAGCTTACAACCACACACTTACGTAAACAAAACCTACAACCATACATTTACATAAACGACATATACAGCAAAATATTTATATAAACAAAATATACAAATATACATTTAAATGAACAAAAAATACAAAGACATTCAACACTTGATATACATGTTTGTATTCAACACTTGTAATATATGTGTGTATTCAACAATTGTAATATATGTGTGTATTCAACACATATAATATATGTGTGTATTCAGCAGATGGTTATGATGGACATGTCATTACTCCTGTTTTGGAGGTGTACTGGGTGAACAAATGCCACATTTTCATGACACACAAAAACATTTTATGTTTTTATACAGAGATATGTAGATAGAGAAATTATAAACACAAATGTAAACTAATATAAAATCATTTCTAGGATGTGTGTGTGTGTGTGTGTGTGTGTAAATGACGTGTATATATATATTTATTTAATTTTTTTTTTTTTTAAATATTCATCATGGTTATCTGTATATATTATCACGTCTATGATTATATTCTAGAACATCACATTGGTAACTTTTATATCAGCTGTTAAATATATATATATATATATATATATATATATATATATATATATATTAGTACTAGTAGTAGTAGTAGTACTAGCAGTAGTAGTAATAGTAGTAGTAGTAATAGTAATAATAATATTAATATTACTCTTTTTTTCTTTTTTTTCTGGTTTTTTTTTTATTACATTTATTAACGTTTATATTTATTTTTTTATTATTTGTTTTAAACATTTATTTTTCATTTATTTATTTATTTATTACAAAAATGATAAAGCCACATACTGTACTTTGTTTATTTCAAGGCGACTATTTTCCAAACACGTAGACACTGCTTGTTGTTGTTGTTGTTGTTTAGGCGACAATATAAAAGTTTAACACTAAATGAAAAGAAAAAAGATAATAATACTTTGATATCAGCAAAATATTTATTTTTTTATTTATTTATTTATTTATTTATTTATTTATTCGTTACATTTATTTATCCAATAAATAAGAATACCATCATATTCGATAGTTAACATCTCTGAGGGCAGTTTGCTTTGTCTGTTTCACAAAAACGTTTTTTTCCTTCCAGAAGTGTCCAGTGCATCTTTTCTTCACAAGCCTTTGTTGATTTGTCACGACATGTCCACGACAAATCTGGGGGTGGGGGGTAAAAGAAGAAAACATATGTGAAAAAAACAACAAAACAACGACAACAAAAGAAACCCAGAAACAATGGAATAAATAAATAAACAATGAATTTAACTTTGTCACAACTGTGTCATGTTTTATATGCTGTAGATCGATGAGAAATGAATTAATGAGTATGTTTGTAAATACATCACCATGTATGAACAATAGAAACAACAGATTGTAAACTGACTTTCATCATCATCATTATCATGATTAATATTAGTACTACTAATAATAAAATTGTTGTAAAAATCAGCTTAATTACAATAATATTGTGGTAAAAACTGTTTTAATCACAATAATATTGCAGTAAAAATTGGCTCAGTCTGAATAATTTTGATCTAAATATTGCTGTAAGTATTGACTAAATCAGGGCAATATTGCTGTCAGTATTGACTAAATCAGGGCAATATTGCTGTGAGTATTGACTAAATCAGGGCAATATTGCTGTGAGTATTGACTAAATCAGGGCAATATTGCTGTGAGTACTGACTAAATCAGGGCAATATTGCTGTAAGTATTGACTAAATCAGGGCAATATTGCTGTGAGTATTGACTAAATCAGGGCAATATTGCTGTGAATAGACTGTGCTTACCGTCCCCACAGTTCTCACAAGAATATCTGCAGAAATCCAACATGTGTTTAGTCGTGCACAGCCTCGTTCTGATTATCATAATTGATTTCCATTCTTCATTCGAGCAGACTGGAGAAATAAACACAAGGAGGCACATCCAGGATTCCACTCTGAACATCACTAATATCTAACATACCGTACACTTCACTTTCCTTAACCGTTCTCTTCTAATACAAACAGACATGTATTGTCACACTCCTGTCACACAACTACACTTGTCATACACCTACACCTGTCATACACCTACACCTGTCAAACAACTACACCTGTCACACACCTACACCTACACTTATCACGCTCCTACCTTTGTCACATGTTGTGCCATAGTAACCAGTCAAACATTTACAGCTGCAGGCTTCTCTAATCAGTGTTCCCTGGTTCTTGCACGCCATCCCTGGACACTCGTCTGTAACAGAAATACTTTTTAGTCCACAGTGTCGCTCGTTTGTTCACTAGCTGCAGCTGGGAGCCAGGAAAGCCTGCAGTTATTCAGTAGAGAGAGACTAAGCGGGGGCAGATATGAAGGGTGCGATTTTTTATATTGCCTGTTTGCTTTTATTATTATTATTATTATTATTATTATTATTATTATTATTATTATTATTATTATTATTATTATCATTATTATTATTATTATTATTATTATTATCATCATCATCATCATTATTATTATTATTATTATTATTATTATTATTATTATTATTATTGTTATGTTTCCCTTTTTGAAGATTATCACCATATTTTCCTTTTCTCATACAGCAGTAATACGTCTTTGAATTAACCAGCTGATGAACAATTTTCTCCTGCCTGTAATGTCCCGATCTTTGTATTGATATTGCCTACAGCTGTGCCGTTTTGTCGTATCTTTTAAAAATGTGTTACTGCAGTGTTACTACTGTGTTATTACTGTATTACTACTCTGTTACTACAGTTTGCTACTGTGTTGCTAGTGTTACTACTGTGTTACTACAGAGTTACTACTGTGTTACTACAGTTTGCTACTGTGTTGCTAGTGTTACTACTGTGTTACTACAGTGTTACTACTGTGTTACTACAGTTTGCTACTGTGTTGCTAGTGTTACTACTGTGTTACTACAGAGTTACTACTGTGTTACTACTGTATTACTACTCTGTTACTACAGTGTTACTACTGTGTTACTAGTGTTACTACTGTGTTACTACAGAGTTACTACTGTGTTACTACAGAGTTACTACAGAGTTACTACTGTGTTACTAGTGTTACTACAGTGTTACTATTGTTACTACAGTGTTACTATTGTTACTACGTTTTTATTATTGTTTACTATTGTTATTACAGTGTTACTATTGTTACTACTGTGTTACTACAGTGTTACTATTGTTACTACATTGTTACTATTGTGTTACTAGTGTTACTACAGTGTTACTATTGTTACTACTGTGTTACTACAGTGTTACTACTGTTATTACAGTGTGACTACAGTGTTACTATTATGTTATTATTACTACAGTTTTACTATTGTGTTACTATTGTTACTACATTGTTACTATTGTGTTACTATTGTTACTACATTGTTACTATTGTGTTACTATTGTTACTACTGTGTTACTATTGTGTTACTATTGTTACTACTGTGTTACTACTGTGTTATTACAGGTAGTTCTTTCGAGTCAGTGATTACTGTTCTCTGTTAATTGTTTTTAGTTCTCTGGATCAGTGATTGGTATTGGATTTCTCTACACTCAGAGTCTAGCAGTCTGTCAGGCTCCCTCAGGCTGTGATAGTTTCTCGTGTGACCTCTTCTGTGTGCCCTGGTCTCCATGTTCTACTCTCTCTCTCTTGTCGTTTCGTCATCAACAGCCGTGACGTCATCGATGGCCGTGACGTCATTCCAGACTGTTGGTTACTTTGGCTATTTCTGTTGTACTTTTTAACAAAAGTTATTACATTTGTATGTTAGCGAGTATTTTAATATATGTGTTTGCTATGCACAGAAACTTATGTTAAACAAGATTTCTACAAGTTATACATAGACTGAACAGACAAGATTTCTACAAATTATACATAGACTGAACAGACAAGATTTCTACAAGTTATACATAGACTGAACAGACAAGATTTCTACAAGTTATACAGAGGCTGAACAGACGAGATGTCTGTAAGTTTGTATGTAGACTTAACAGCCAATGTTTATATAATTTCATATCTTTGCTATCGCTATGGAAAAATTAGAAATGTAACATTAACTCACCCTGAGACGAACTGCCAAACAAGGTGAACATAACAATAACCCGAAGTATTAACCACATCTGTGAATGAATGAATAGACATACATAAAATAAATACATATATAAATAAATAAGTAAATAAACAAACAAACTCACAAACTCACAAACAAATAAAATAAATAAATAAATGCATATCCAAATAAACAAATAAATATTTTTAAAAATTACACACAAATAAATAAAAAAAAACAAACAAACCAAATAAGAAAATAAATACATATATAAACAAATAAACAAACAAATAAACAAACAAATCAACAAACAAACAAAAAACAAATAAGTAAATAAATAAGGTTTGATCTTCCATTTTGCTATTATTAATAAAACACACATCTCATAACAAATAAATAAATAAACAATCAAAAACCAAATAAGTAAATAAATAAGCAAATACATATATGAACAAACAAGCAGATAAATAAACAAACAAACAAAAACCAAATAAGTTAATAAATAAGGTTTGATCTTCCATTTTGCTATTAATAATAAAACACACATTTAATAAATAGGTTTGTCTTCCATTTGTGTATAATGTGTATATGTTGTGTGTGTGTGTTGTGTGATGTGTTTGGAAGTGAATAATCTCTGTCGTATGTATGTCAGAATAGACTCTGCACACAGACAATATTCAGAAATGCACGCAGGAGGACAAAGTCCAATCACGACCTCACAAACCCGTCAGATGCCGCTGACGAGACTCGAACGTGTGGCACCCATTCACCCACACTCCTAAGGCGGATGACGTTAGCCATCAAGACAACTATGCTTGTATGTATGTATGTATGTATGCACGCATGTATGTATGTATGTATGTATGTATGTACTTATGTATGTATGTATGTATGTGTGTGTGTATGTATGTATGTATGTATGTATGTATGTATGTAAAAGATTAGCGGCTGTGGATTTAACAAAGTTTTGTTGTTGTTGTTGTTGTTGTTGTTGTTGTTATTATTATTATTATTATTATTATTATTATTATTATTTGAAAAGAAAAGGATCTGTACGGACAATGCAAACATAAAAGTGGCTCTTACCTTCAACATCATTTTCTAAAAGAAGCACAGTAATTGTCGATTTTATTATATTTTTATTGAAAATCACTAATATTCTGCTGCGTTTATTTTAGTTATCACATGCCTGCAGACACAAAGTTATAACACCTGTCTGCATAATTGAGCGATTTGTGTCGCGTACACCGTACTTGCAAGCTGATACGGTTATTCAATAAAAAATAGTGATGAATATACA
>CM022675.1:13771516-13776516 GCA_012295275.1 Chrysomallon squamiferum
ATGAAGAGATGATGATGATAATGTTGATGATGATAAATAAATACATAAATTTGTACATGTTTTTGCAGTCCCTGGTGTATATTCATTAATATTTTTAATTAAATAACCGTATCAGCATGCAAATACGGTGTATGCGACATAAATCGCTTAATTGTGCATACAGGTGTTATAACTTTGTGTCTGCACGCATGTGATAACTAAAATAAACGCAACCATCACGCTGATAATAGAATCAGTAGGCGATTACTACGCATGCGCACGAATATCGGGAGTTCCGCCTCCGCCAGCGCACGCAATCAACCGCGGAATTGCCATGGAGGGACTGGGAAGTCTGATATCAGGAGCCGTTGGGTCAGGGGGCGCAACTACGTCCTACAGCCAGAACGTGGGCGCTATTGGATTTACAAAAGTGAGTCACTTTTTATTTGTTTGGTTCGTTGTTTCTTTGTTCGTTCGTTCGTTTAACTCTTTATTTTATTTTATTTTATGTTTACTATTGTTATTAAATGAACAAAAAATACAAAGACATTCCACACTTGATATACATGCTTGTATTCAACACTTGTAATATATGTGAGTGTTCTCAACACTTGTAATATAATGTATGTATTCAACACTTGTAATATAATGTGTGTATTCAACACTTGTAATATATGTATGTATTCAATACTTGTAGCAGTATGTATTCAACACTTGTAATATATGAATGTATTCAACACTTGTAATACATGAATGTGTTCAACACTTGTAATATATGAATGTATTCAACACTTGTAATACATGAATGTATTCAAAACTTGTCGTATATGTGTGTATTCAACACTTGTAAGTATGTGTGTCTGTTCAACACTTTTAATATGTATGTATTCAACACTTTTAATATATGTGTATTCAACACTTGTAATATGTGTGTATTCAGCATTTGTAATAAATGTGTGTATTCAACTCTTGTAATATATGTGTATTCAACATTTTTAATATGTGTGTATTCAACACTTTTAATATGTGTGTATTCAACACTTGTAATATGTGTGTATTCAACATTTGTAATATATGTGTGTATTCAACACTTGTAATATGTGTGTATTCAACACTTGTAACATGTGTGTGTATTCAAAACTTGTAATATGTGTGTGTGTGTTCAACACTTGTAATATGTGTGTGTATTCAAAACTTGTAATATGTGTGTGTGTGTTCAACAGATGGTTATGATGGACATTTCATTACCCGTGTTTTAGAGGTGTATTTTTTGGTTCATTTAAATTTTTCAAATGTCACATTTTCACGACACACAGTAAATTAGTTTATATTTTTATACAGAGAGACAGACAGACTGTATGCATGTAGATAGAGAGATTACAAATACAGATATAAACTAATATAAAATAATGTCTAGGATGTGTGTGTGTGTGTGTGTGTGTGTGTGTGTGTGTGTGTGTGACGTTATAATATATATAGATAACCATGATGAATATTCATTTAATGTTATTGTTATTATTATTATTATTATTATTATTATTATTATTATTATTATTATTATTATTATTATTATTATTATTCGTACTAGTAGTAGTAGTAATATTACTCTTATTTTCTTTACTTTTTTCCTCTTTTTTTTGTATTATTTAATTACATTTATTAATGTTTATTTTGAATTTATTTTATTTTGTTAAACATTTGTTTTTCATTTGTTTATTTATTTATTGAAAAATGAGAAAGCCTCGATATTTCCAGGCGATTATTTTACAAATACGTACACACTGGTTGTTGTTGTTGGTTGTTGTTGTTGTTGTTTAGGCGACAATGTAAACGTTTAACATTAAGAGAAAAGAAAAACAAATAAAACTTTGATATCAGCAAAATATTTATTTATTTATTTATTTATTTATTTATTTATTTATTTATTCATTACATTTATTTCTCCAGTAAATAGGAACAGCATCATATTCGACATTTAACATTTCTGAGGGCAAACTTTTTTGTTTGTTTTACAAAAACGTGTTTTTCCTCTCACAAGTGACCGGTGCATCCTTCTTTTACAAAACTTTGTTGCTTTATCACGACATTTCCACGACATTTCTAGTGAAAAAAAAAGAGGAAAAAAATGTGAAAAAATACAAAAACAAACCCAGAAACAATGAAATAAATAAATAAACAATGAATTTAACTTTGTCACAACTGTGTCATGTTTTATGCGCTGTAGATCGATGAGAAATGAATTAATGAGCACGTATGTAAATACATCACCATGTATGAACAATAAAAACAACAGATTGTAAACTGACTTTCATCATCATCATCATCATCATCATTATCATTATTATTAGTAGTACTGTTATTATTGTTGTTGTTGTTGTTGTTGTTAGTAGTATTACTAGTAGCAGTTTGTTTTCTTTTTTCCTGGTCAAAATTTTTATGATATAATTACAAATGTATTTCTTCAGAATTATACTATTTTCAGAACTGATTCAATTAGAATAATTACAAGTGTCAGCACTGACTTAATCCAGCTAATAATGCTAATAATATTTATGTTATCAGAATAATATTGCTTTAAATATTAACTTAATGATAATAACATTGCAGTAAAGTTTAACTTAATGAGAATAATTTTGCTGTAAATACTAAATAAAACAGAGTAATATTGCTGTTAATATTGACTAAATCAGAGTGATATTGCTGTAAATATTGACTAAATCAGAGTGATATTGCTGTAAATATTGACTAAATCAGAGTGATATTGTTTAAATATTGACTAAATCAGAGTGATATTGTTTAAATATTGACTAAATCAGAGTGATATTGTTTAAATATTGACTAAATCTGTGTAATCCTGGTGTGAACAGTGTGCTTACCGCTGCCACAGTTCTGACACGAAGACCTGCAGCGTTTCAACATGTGTCTTTTCATGCACATCCGCGTCCTGATTATCATAATTGATTTCCATTGTTCCTTCGAGCAGACTGGAGAAATATAGCATTTCTAATATACCATCTATTTCACTTACATTAACCGTCCTTTCCTAATACAAACAGACACTTATTGTCACACACCTAACCTTGTCACAAAACTATACTTATCACACACACCTAGACTTGTCACATACTTAGCCTTTTCACAACCTAACCTTGTCACAAAACTATACTTATCACACACACCTAGACTTGTCACATACTTACCCTTTTCACACACCTACACTTGTCACACACCTACAACTGTCACACACCTACACTTGTCACACACCTACACCTGTCATACATCTACACTTGTCAAACAACTGCACTTGTCACACACCTACAACTGTCATACAACTACACTTGTCAAACAACTGCACTTGTCACACACCTACACCTGTCACACACCTACACCTGTCACACAACTACACCTGTCACACACCTACATTTGTCACACAACTACACCTGTCACACATCTACACCTGTCACACAACTACACCTGTCACACAACTACACCTGTCACACAACTACACCTGTCACACATCTACACCTGTCACACAACTACACCTGTCACACACCTACATTTGTCACACAACTACACCTGTCACACACCTACATTTGTCACACAACTACACCTGTCACACAACTACAACTGTCACACATCTACACCTGTCACACAACTACAACTGTCACACGCCTACACTTGTCACACACCTACACCTGTCATACAACTACACTTGTCAAACAACTGCACTTGTCACACACCTACACTTGTCACACACCTACAACTGTCACACATCTACACTTGTCATACATCTACACTTATCACACACCTACACTTGTCATACATCTACACTTGTCATACAACTACACTTATCACACACCTACACTTGTCATACATCTACACTTGTCATACACCTACATTTGTCATACATCTACACTTGTCATACAGCTACACTTGTCATACATCTACACTTATCACACACCTACACTTGTCATACATCTACACTTGTCATACAGCTACACTTGTCATACATCTACACTTGTCATACATCTACACTTGTCATACACCTACATTTGTCATACATCTACACTTGTCATACAGCTACACTTGTCACACACCTACACCTGTCATACACCTACACCTACACTTATCACACACCTACCCTTGTCACAGGTTGTGCCATAGTAACCAGTCAAACATTTACATCTGCAGGCTTCTCTAACCAGTGTTCCCTGGTTCTCACACACCATCTCTGGACACTCGTCTGTAACAGAAATACTGTTTAGTCCACACTTAAACTACAGTGTTACTATAGTGTTACTACACTCTTACTATAGTGTTACTACAGTCTTACTTTAGTGTTACTACAGTCTTACTATAGTGTTACTACAGTCTTACTTTAGTGTTACTACAGTCTTACTACAGTGTTACCACAGTGTTAGTACTGTGTTATTACAGGTAGTTCTTTCGAGTCAGTGATTACTGTACTCTGTTAATTGTTTTATAGTTCTCTGGATCAGTGATCGATTCTTGATCTTGGATTTCTCTACACTCAGAGTCTAGCAGTACTCAGTCTGACGGGTTTTGGAACTGGACTCTTTTAACGTTGCCCAGGCTCCCTGACGCTGTGATCGGTTCTCGTGTCATCTCTTCGTTCTCTAATCTCCATGTTCTCTTGCTTGTAGCTTCGTCATCAGAAGCCGTGACGTCATCAGTGGCTGTGACGTCATTCCTGACTGTTGCTTACTTTGGCTATAACTGTTGCTTACTTTGGCTTTAACTGTTGTACTTTTTAACAAAAGTTATTACATTTGTATGTTAGAGAGTATTTTAATGAGAATTTTCATGTAAGTGGTAGTTAGTATTTTAATGTTTATCTTAGTGAGTATTTGAATGCATATGTTAGCGAATATTTCAATGAATGTGTATGTTAGCGAGTATTTTTTTGTCTATATCAGTTAGTGAGTATTTTATTGCTTGTGTGAGTTAGTGAGCATTTTAATATATGTATTAGTGAGCATTTTAATGTATGGGTTAGTTAG
>CM022675.1:13784016-13809016 GCA_012295275.1 Chrysomallon squamiferum
ACAACAACGAGAAGTAACAACTTGAGCATGATTTACCTCGACTGACCACAAAGAACCGATTTGCAAGCTGAGCTGAGTGAAAAGGTTTATATTGATAAAACAGTGACCTTGCGTTTATGTGAATATGATAAAAACGTGAAAACTCAGGTAATCTTTGTGAACGTTTGCATGTGTGAAAAAACACGTGTTTTTATCAAACTGATAACCTAGCAAAAAAAATCATAAAATGATTGTTCGGGGTTTTTTTAATTTAAAAAATAAAAAAATATTAATATGTAAAGATTTAAAAGTATTAAGTAAAAAATAAGAAGAAAGAAAGAAAAAAGAAGAAAAAAGAAAAAGAAAAAAGAAAAAAAGAAAGAAAGAATGAAAAAGAGAAAAAAATTTGAAAAAGAAGAAGAAAATAGTTGAAATCGGATTTAAAATAATAGAAAGTTCTAATTAAAATTGCTTCATAATATTAGAAAGCAAATTGTTTATTAAAATATAATTATCTTGTTTCTTATGTTGTGTTTCCCTGTTTATGGGAAGGCAGTGATTTCTAGTTACAGCCTGAAAAAGAATAAACATTGCGTGTCTGGTTTCCTCTCTTGTCAAGAATGTCCGATGACGTAGGTGTGACAGCTGAGACAAGAATTCCACCCACCCCCCGTCCTTAGAAACAGACAAGTGAAAGAAGTGAGCTTGTTAAAATACACAGTATAATAATAATAATAATAATAATGTTAAAAACAGTAATAATAATAATAATAACAACAATAACAATAATAATAATAATAATAATAATAATAATAATAATAATTTTAATTAATAAAAACACAACAATAATTAATAAAAAAATAATAATAAAGCAATTTTGTTTCATTGAATACATGTGACTAGGTTTTGTTTTTTAGAAAAACTATATTCCAGTTTTTCTTAAACCATTGGTATAATAACTGTACAGTGTTCACAATTAGCAATAAAAACTGATACAGTTCACATTTTTTTTTCTACTCTTTTCTCTGTCTTTCTGCAAGATTCTTCTCATTCTTCATATCTTTGGATAAATTGGTACTCCATTTTTTTTATTAATTTTGTTTTGTTGTTCCTTTGTTTGTTTATTATTAATTAATTTATTTATTATTTGTTTGTTTTTGTTTGGTTGGTTGGTTTTTTGTTTGTTTGTTTATTAATTCGCTTATTTATTTATTTATTTTCTCTCTTATTTACTTGTTCACTTATTTGTTAATATATAGAAATATCTTTTTTATCATTTTTTTTTATAGTCTATATTAACATCTGTTATTTACTTCTTCTGTTTTTTTGCTTTATACACACACACACACATCACACACACACACATACATACATACATACATACATACATAATGATATTATTGAATTCAATTGGATTTCTTTGCAGTTTAAGAATATCTTGATTTATGGGATAAAAAAAGACACACAGGTGTGGGTTGGTGACGCAATCATTCTGATAAAAACAAAAATCAGTAATTTATTCTAACCTTCCCTTAGTGGGGGGAGGGTTAATTATAGAAGGGACCGGACGATGTCCACTGGGCTAAAATCATTTCTTTGCGGATGAAAAGTATTAGACAAGCAGTATAAAGAGGTGTAGTAAGTGTACGACATCCTTTTACGACTTTTGGTGGCGAATTCTCGTAAATACTCATCTGTGTCGTAATATTGTGAGTCAGTATCTAGCAGTGGAGTGTACGGAATGCGTATATTCGATCATACCATGCGGTTTATTGGTGTTGTTGTTGTTCTTTGTCTGGTTTTTTCTTCGATATTTTCTTTTTCTTAATATCGAGTGTAATGCAGTTAAAAATATAGTTTTCTTCTTTTTATCTTTCCTTCTTTCTTTTAACACTTTTTTTTTTTGTTCTTTTATCTTTACTGTTGGTATATGACCAACTTTACAGTGTATAACAATTATCGTTACAGTGTGTACAATTATATGTACAACGTATATAATTATCTGTGCAATGTGTACAATTCTCTGTACTTGTGCAATGTCTGTAAGGTGTATGACATTTATCTGTGCATGTTGTAAAATTATCTGTAGAGTGAGTACAAATATCTGTACAATATGTCAATAATCTACAAAGTGCTGAAAAACGTTTTGGTGAATAACAATGATAAAATAATAATAAACCAATACATAATAAAATGTATTTAATATAATTGAATTATTGAATGTATTATATCAGTTTATGTGTATTATATATACACATATAATTCTTAAAATTCATTTGGAGATCATGAAATAAATGAATAAACTGGAGAGAGAGAGAGAGAGAGAGAGAGAGAGAGAGAGAGAGAGAGAGAGAGAGAGAGAGAGAGAGAGAGAGAGAGAGCATTCTGTTCATCTGAAGAAGTTCTCTCGAGCCAAGTAAAACTGTTTCTAAAACTTGTTGTCAATTCTGGGTGTTTCTAGAGGATCTGTCGAGTTCTGTTCAGACAAACTCGCCTCTATGCTCTCACCAAGATTACGTCCGAACACAAACACATTCGGCTCACAGTTTGGCATTTTCATCTCGGGCGGGTCGTAGCCACGAATATAGCGACACCTAGCAACGTCACCCCAAATCTTTTTTTCTTCTTCACTCATCTTAGGCAGTTTAGTGACGTCATCTTTCGAAGTGGCCTCATCGCAAGGGTTACCGCGATACGTGTTTGGTACCATGTAGCGTCCAGAATCAGCCTCCCCTGTGTATTCGTCCACAAAGGTCACGTTGATTTCGCTGTTCGGGTGATTCCAGCTGCCACGTCGGGTGTGTAAGTATTTCTGGTTTGAAATGTTGCCGCTGCTGAAACTTGCCCTTCTGTCTCTGCCTTTTGAAGCGTTTGCTTTGAGGCTGTTTTCAATCACGTGTTTGGGGATGACACTCCCGTTGGGAGGCAAGGACATTCGACGTCCTGACCTAGCGTACGACGGAAGACGGTTTTCCAAACTGAGAGCATCAACTGAGTGAAACTCACGTCCGTCGCCTCCCTCTTCCTCTAGATTTAAAATATCAACCTGTCCCTGGGGATTTCGGCTCGATTCCGACGTGGTGTTTTCTAACTTCAGTTTGTTTATCTCAGACGCAGAGGAAAACCCGTCGACTTCGGAAATGTCTTCCAAACTTCTCCGTCTCTCGCCATGCTGGTTTTCCTTGCCGTATACCCCCAGCTTCGACCTTTGCAGGAACTGCTGAAACTCCGCGTTCACGTCCGGTTCGAGCAGACGACAGCCCTGGTTGGAAAGGTCGCCGGCTCCGAGACGCGACAACGTCAAGTCCGCAGTCGGCTCGGACTGTCGTCTGCGCGAGTAGCTGTACGTGTTGGTGCCGCTGTTCCGCTCCAGCCGCTCAGTGTGAGGCTGCCGGGCGCCCACGTGCTTGGACAGCAACAACGACTGCTGAATATCAACTTCCGGTAATGTTCCTCTGCGTGCAGTGGCTGGAATTTGAAAAAAAAAAAAAAGAAGAAGAAAGCAAATCAGATTAAATACAATTTAGTTTTTACCGTTACATTTACTTCGGACCTTAAATTGCTCCAGTGATGTTAATGTTTGAAGATTATAATTAGTAAACTGGTATTTATTCATTAAATCTATCTTTCAGAGTTAGTATGTTAGTCACATTATATAGCCAGCCAGTGAGGAAGTTAGATATTCACAGTCACCATGTTAGTTAAGTAAGATGTGTCCGGTCAGCCAGTGTAACTAGACAGAGAAACTAGTGTAAGTGAGACCGCTAGAACGTTAGTCATTCACCCGCTTAGTGACTGCCTCGGATTCACTGAGTTATATAGTAACATAGCTATATAGTCACTTAGTTATATAGCCATTTAATTTTATAGTCATTTAGTTACATAGTCACTTAGTTATATAGCCATTTAATTTTATAGTCATTTTGTTGTATAGTCACTTAGTTATATAGCCGTTTAATTTTATAGTCTTTTAGTTATACAGTCACTTAGTTATATAGTCATTAAGTTATATAGTGAGTTAGTTATATAGTAGCTTAGTTATATAGACACTTAGTTATATAGTCACTTAGTTACATAGTCACTTAGTTATATAGTAAGTTAGTTATATAGTAGCTTTGTTTTATAGTCACTTAGTTATATAGTCACTAAGTAATATAGTAAGGTGATATAGTTCCAGACTATCTTTTTAACACTGTTTGCTGTTCTAATTATAAGACTTGTTTTAATTTTTCCCTTTTTATTTGTAAAAGAGTATATTGTTCGCATGTAAGTGTGAATGTGTGTTACCATCTACATGAAAATGTGTATGTATAATAATGTGTGTGTATATATACTAACATTTATGTTTATTATTATTATTATTATTATTATTACTACTACTACTAGTACTGTTATTATTATTGTTGTTGTTGTTGTTTGTTTTGTTGTTGTCACTTATTACTTATTTTTATTACATGCATTTTTTTTCCTATTCTAACACTTCTGTTGTTTACTCGTGTAACTTCGCTGGCTTCTTTGCGATCAGCTAATAAATCAGATTACTGTATATCGATCATATATCATAATAAATTCATCTTTATAGCCTGCGACACTCATTCACAGGACTTTTGTGTCGTGATCTAGCTGTGCTATCGATTCCTATTTATAAGTCGGTTTATTCAAGCCATTTATTAGCAATAATCAACTCCGTCGTAACTACAGCCATAGAAAAGTTATTTATAGCACAGTGTAGAGAAATAAACATTTTCTCTGAACATTTGTTAACAGTGTTTATACATATCACTACGGTAATATATATATATATATATAAATTGTCAGAACGAACCATGTGTTAGTGTTAATTTCGAAAAGTTAAACTTTCAATATACGTTTTATCGTGAGTTACGAATTTTTTTTACTCTGTCTACATGTCTTTATTATGTTATTTAGAAGTCTTTACTATTTTCTGAAGCTTTACTAACTGTTTATACACCTTTATTCTGTTTTCAAGAGTTACATACACATACGTACTAATACACATAGACATATACCAAGATATATACCTATGTACATTATACCTCGCCTAAATACACACAGAGCTTTTTGTCTAATCTTTTCTGTATGAATTAGTTCGATTGCAAATGTTGCATGTGTTCATGTTTGTGATTTCTATTTACGTATATTTCTGATATATCTACTTATTTTTCTATGTATGCGTCCGTAGTCACGTACGTTTGGGTGTATGTACGTGGGCGTTTCAGGTTTGGTGTAACTTACGTTTTTTTCTTGGCGAGCCGAGTCCTCTGAGATCTTTGTGGATGTCTCTGACGTCCTCTTTACGAAAGCTGTCCAGCTGAGCGTGCTGCTTGTCCAGGTCCCCCTGGTGCTTGGCCAGCACCTTCTTAGCCACGAAGTGTCTTTTCAGAGTCCAAGACATAGCAACCAACAAGTAATAAACCAGAACCCAACGTTTGAGAAAAAACAGACAAGAACGTTCTGTCTTCAACGCACTCTTATAACAGAAATATGATGATCGCTTATTAAGAAATCAATCCTTTCTGAAATTTAGTTTTTTCTCCCGCAGTCTGTCATAGTTTATTTCATTCCACGTTACAGAGTTAATCGTGAATTTCTGATTTTTCGAACTTAGTTGTAATTCCATTTAACGTTATAAATTTTATCGTAATTTTCTGATTTTCATTTCACGTCAGTCGTAGTTTTCACAGCTCCACACACCCCACCATGTGCTACACTGAGATCTATTTTTACTAAAACCCCTAACCAGGCTGCATCGATCATCAGCGATTGTCTTTCACACAAACTTTTCACTTTCTTCTGACATTATTTCTGCCACTGTAACGAATAACACTATGACGTTCATTATCTCCCTTGTTACACACATGTCTACAGAAGAATGCCAGTTCTTTGATTACTCGACGTATTGAAGTCAGAAGTATATTCCACCACAGAATCGCCTCTCCCTGCTTCCATTATGCTTTACTAATGCACCGAATTTCATACCAGTTGAAAAGAACATAACAGTGCGGCATAACGCTTTGTGGGAAAGGGAAAACAACTTTTCTGGTGACAAAACGACAAAGAATACGTTTTTCAGCCAAAGACTCGTCGCATTGTTAGACTGCTGGCTCTGACAGGGCGCGTACAAAACGATATTAGTAGCGTTTCTGTATGGGTTTGTATTTCAATCGATTTTATATCAAATGTATTTTATATCAACGACGGGCGTTAGTCGAAATTGTCACAGAAATAAGTCAGGTGATTTATTTCTTATTTCTCTTTCTTTCTTTATTTTTCATAGTCATACAAATTGTTTAACACCTATAGAATTAAACAAAAAAATAGTGAAGATAATACAGTTTTGCAGGTAAAGTAGTTCGTATATAATTGACGTACATAAGGAATATATAAGTACAGACATACATATTTATGTTTGTAACTGACTGTTTTTAGAAACCAACCGTTCCCAATAATAAATGTAGTCATACAACTGTCTTGCAGTGTATGCATGCTAAAATTGTTTTCAGATTCTCGTTTTGTGTGTGTTGTGTGTGAGTGTGTGTGTGTGTGTGTGTGTGTGTGTGTGTGTGTGTGTGTGTGTGTGTGTGTGTGTGTGTGTGTGTGTGTGTGTGTGGTGTGTGTGTGTGTGTGTGTGTGTGTGTGTGTGTGTGTGTGTGTGTGTGTGAGTGTGTGTGTGTGTGTGTGTGTGTGTGTGTGTGTGGTGTGTGTGTGTGTGTGTGTGTGTGTGTGTGTGTGTGTGTGTGTGTGTGTGTGTGTGTGTGTGTGTGTGTGTGTGTGTGTGTGTGTGTGTGTGTGTGTGTGTGTTCAGGTCTTGAATATTTTCTATCCTATGTACGACTGATTAGACTCTGCAAATAGATAATTTTCGGGAGCGCACTATCACAGGAGGTCAAAGTTCAATCACGACCTGACAAAACCCGTCAAATGCATGTAAGTGATTGTGTATGCGAAGGCGGGTTTGTATGTGTTTATGTCTGCTTTTGGGTGTGCATGTGTGATTTGTGTGTGTATGCATGTATATATGTCTGTATGTATGTACAGTGGTACCTCTGTCCATGAAAAGATGGAGAAACCGTAACCCTGTACACTTTACAAAACCAATTAATTTCTTTACATTCTCTTTCATTTTTTTTTTTTATACAATATTTGTCATTTATACATACGTTTTTCTTATTTAAAAACACGTTACAAAAATTTGGGTGGTTTTGGGGGGGCTGGAATTAATTTCATTTGCGAAAATGTATTTGATATACGAGCAAACTGAGTTACAAGCTCTGTCATGGAACGAACTAAACTCGTAAGTCAACGTACCACTGCATATGTATGGTACATGTGTAGTGTGTGTGTGTGTGTGTGTGTGTGTGTGTGTGTGTGTGTGTGTGTGTGTGTGTGTGTATGCGCGCACACACATGTTTCAAGGTTACCTCTACTCGTTCTCACGACATTATTAATATGTCTGAAACAACGTTGAAAAGAAACCAGTGATTTGAAACAGGAAGTTGTTTTTGATATACACGATGTCTTTGTTATAAACCGGTGTCATTTCTTTCTTAGTCACTGCTTACTTCTTAGCGTTTACTCGGATACAACACTTCAACCACAGAAAAATGCGCTCGTTTTCCTAACACTAAAGGCATGCACTTGGATAACATTGTGTTGAAGAAGATAAACAAGAAAAAGAAGAGAAATAAAATGCTTTGCTTTACTATAAGTTTATATGCTTCATAAGATTAGCAATCTGAGAGAGAGAGAGAGAGAGAGAGAGAGAGAGAGAGAGAGAGAGAGAGAGAGAGAGAGAGAGAGAGAGAGAGAGAGAGAGAGAGAGAGAGAGAGAGAGAGAGAGAGACCGCAGGTTAAACGTGTTGACGCTTGTGTTGTTATCAAAGACAATCGGAAATCTGAACCTGCTTTGTTAGAGAAAATTGTTGTTACACATGTATTGAAGATAACATGGTATCAAACAGTAGATCACATTTCAGTCAAACTTCAGTTTTTTATTATCACACCAAATCTTTTACAATAGGTGTGTGTGTATGTGTGTGTTTGTGTGTGTGGGTACCTAGGTGTTATTTTTAAAATTTATTTTGTATCCTTCAATACTGCTGCTCACAAACAAAAACGTACATTAGTATGTATTATATTGTAGGTATCTTATGTATATGTGTTGTAGGTTTGTGTTATGTATATCTGTTGTATGTAACTGTTATATCATATATATATATATATATATGTTGTAGGTGTATTTTATGTATATGTATAGTGGGTGTGTGTTATCTATGTGTTATAGGTGTCTGTTATGTATATATGTATGTAAGTGTATGGTATGGAAACTCTTTTTACGTGCCCACGTCCAATTCAAGGTTCAGGCACGCCTATCACGGATCCGATCTCTGGGATCGCCAGGGATGGGTTCCGTGACAGGAGAGTGTTTAAGTGTTGTGGATGTCTGTTCGTTATATTTGTTATACGTGTTTCTTCTCTACGTTTGTTGCAGGTGTCTGATGTACGACATGTCGACTTTTGTAAATCTGTATGTAGGCTTGTATCTGCATGTGCGTGTGTGTTTTAAAATGTGGGCTCATGCACATTTTTCAGTTTGCTTATAATGTTATGCATACGCATATATTCAGTGTGCATGCGCGTACATATGTGTATGTGTGAACCAGTGTACCTGTAAGTTTAAAATTTAGTACTTTCAGGTGTTACAAAACGATGTAAGTAATACTCGGTTCCACACTGAATACTGTCTATACCCCTTTGTGTTCTAATCGCCAGTGACCTTTGACTCATTCTTTGTATGACAATGTACCACGAAACTGTCGGGTAGATGTAACCTATTTTAGTAACCAATAAACACTGTGCCTTCACTTCCTAGTTGACTATCCAGCCTGAGTTTATTTCTACAGTACCAGGCGTCTAACTCTGTCACACTGTCTTGTGGAGATGTCTGGCTATTATTGTAATATCTGCGATTCAGACTTGGTGTTTGCTGTGTTACCTCATACAGGTAGGTTTGCTCTGAGGTAACCGTCAGGTAAGTAGCAAAGCTTTAAAATACCTTACTTTAAATACGTGTAAAGTTGATAGATGATTTATTTATTTATTTATTTATTTATTTATTTAGTTAGTTGTTTAGTTAATTGGTTAATTTGTTAGTTAAACATGAGCTTTCTGAAATATATTTTCACACATATTCATGTACATTTAAATATTTCAACTTCATTAAAAAAAATAATAATAATAAAAAATTACTTTTCAGTCAGTTAATCATATTCCTCCATTTTGCTCAAATGTTTTGTTTTGTGTTTTGTTGCTGTTGTTATTGTTCTTCTTTTATTTTAACAGAATCGTTTTGCTTTTTTTTTCTTTGCTTTTTTTCGGACAATGGCAATTTACAGTAAAATTCGTTTTAATATATATAAAAGGTGCATCGGATATTTATCAAATATTCTGTAAGTATTTTTGCAGTAGAGCTTATTTCGTAGGTAAGCATCACGGTATTTTATAATTAAGCTTATTTTGCTATTTTTAGACGCAAGATGGTAAGTATGGTTCAGCTAATTTGCTACAAGCTTCTGTCACGATTCGTTTATTTATTTATTTATTTATTCATTCATTTATTTATTCATTCATTTATTTATTTATTTATTTATTTATTAAACTGCTGTTTCTTAATTATTATTATTATTAATGTTATTGATTTACTAACTGAAATTTAAAAATGCTTGACATATTTATTTTGTATTTGTAAAGGGTCACATTAACTGTACACAAAAACTCCATGTATAACTTGTACTATTTTCTATCTAACCGCGTATTTATTGGTTTTAATTACTAGTTTTAGTGACCACTAACATCTGAGTTCCTTAAATACTAATTTACTTACATACTAACGTACTTAGCATTATAACATTTATATTATTGTTATTGCAATTATTGCTTTTATTATGAGAGTTATTGTTATGGATATCATCATTATTCTTATTGTTACTATTGTTAATTTCATTACTGATTTTATTACGGTGAATTACAAGCTACTGAAAAATTCGGGCGAACTACAAGCTACAGAAAAATTCGGGCGAGCTACAAGCTACAGAAAAATCCGGGCGAGCTACAAGCTAAAAAAATAAATAAATAAATAAATAAATAAATAAATACAAAAATAAAAAAACATTGGGTTTACACTAGTTGTAAAAGATCAAGGCTCATATTTAACACACTTGTTTTGTTGTTTTATTACTGTAATCGAACTAATTTATTTCTTTTAAATTATTTTAAAAGCGACAACAACACCACCATCAGAACCTCCCCCCACTGAAATACGTCCAGTCGGACTGGGTGAGGTGTGCGGTACTGCAAATACAACAACAGCCCACTGTCAAACTAAAAACAGCGCATGCGTAGAAGAAGGCGAGGTTAGAAAGTGCCTGTGCGTACGTAATTTCGTACGCAATTCTTCTTCTTGTGTTCAAGGTATGTTTAAGATGATTTATTATTATTGTTGTTGTTGTTGTTGTTGTTATTATTGTTTGGTTTTATTACTATTACAATTGTTTGTTATGATTTAATTCATTAAATTTTGTGTTTATTTTTCTTTTCTCTCATTTCTTTTCAATAATTTGTGTGCATCTCTGTCTTATTTGTTTTAATTGTTTTTTTCAGAATTTATTTATTTCTAAAGAGAAAGCGTGTTATCGCAGTATTTATTTGGCCTTACATGTAAAATGTCTTTATTTTATTTTATTTTATTTTTATTATTATTTTTTCTCTCCAGCACCACGGATTTTGACAGATTCGCAAAATTATAATTTCAACGTAATGAACAACGCCAAGGGCCAAGGTTGGTATTAATTTGGTTAGTTGTTTTTGTGATGTTTGTGTGTTGTGTGTGTGTGTGTGTGTGTGTGTGTGTGTGAGAGAGAGAGAGAGAGAGAGAGAGAGAGAGAGAGAGAGAGAGAGAGAGAGAGAGAGAGAGAGAGAGAGATGGGGGTTACTAAAGGGAGGTTATTCCTGGGAATTAACAAAGAAAGAAACACAATCTTTTTAGGGACTGCATATTTTAAGTTCTCTCATTTTCTTTACAGTTAGATTGATTTATTATTACTTTAATTAAATTTATTTATTTTATATATTCTTATATTTCTTTCAGTTGGAACTGTAAACCTTATTAAATACGATGGAATTTCAGTGAAAAATTACAACGTTGACGTGTTTTCGACCGGCTCTTATTTCAGAGCTTCTGTTATTAGCGGATCTCACATAGACATTTCTACTGAAACCCAAATACCGGAAGCCTCCTACACTGTTTTACTGGTGGTCACCGCTGATGTGGACTACGTGACAATAACTAATGTGGTCAGTGTGACAGTGACGGTGTCACAAACCACGACAGTGGTCGCCAAGGACGTCGTTTTGTTCCTCCCAGACGGAATGTATAAATCTTCTGTTGTTGACTGCGTGCAGAATCGAACCGGATTCCGAGATCTGTCATACAAATTTCACTCGACTGATCCAGACTTTGATATCTCACCTGATGGCGTCATCTTCTGCAGCAGGGATATGTTCATTGATAGCATCGCCAACGACAACTCCATAGCAGTGGAGAAACATTTTAGTGTGACTATTTCAAAAAATGGTGTAACCAAGGATTTGGCGCATTATACAATACTAATATTTCGGCAGACGTACAGAAGAGATTTAGATGAAAACAAGAAATACAGTATTGCCCAGTTCAGCAAATCTGATCATTTTAATTTTTCAAGTGATGATTTGCCAGTCGGTAAGTTCGAACTGTTGGACGGCTTTGTGTTAGTTTCTCAGCTGAACTACGAAGAAAATAAACAATTTCACTTCACAATAAAAATTACGAGTAAAAGTGGGACGATGGAGAGAACTGTTGATATTAACATAAAGGTGAATGATTTGAATGACGAGTCGCCAGCGTTTACTAAAAATGTTTTCTATTTTCATACATTGTCGCACGCTCCGGCTGGCACCGTGGTTGGTGCGGTAGTGGCTACTGATCCCGACACCGTCCGTCTGCATTATAAAGTAAGTAAAGGCTCGTTCACACTGCTTCATATTTTATACCAATCTGTTCCCGGGATTAAACTATAGCAATATTGTAGTGAAATAACTTTGCATTTATCAAAAATAAAACATAATTATTACACAGTTACTGTTTTTCGAGTTTTTTCGGTAGTTGTTGTTATTATTATTATTATTATTATTATTATTATTATTATTATTATTATTATTATTACTTTATAATAATAATTTTTGGGGTGGGGTGGGATGGGGAGTATTTTTTGTTTTATTTTTTAAAAGTTACTGAAAATATCTAGAATGTCTTCAGCTTAGCAGAAATGTTCATAGTATTACGTTTTGTTGTTTTTTTATTAGTTCAAGCAGATTATATCAGTAGATGTAGATTTTTGTCAAAACATTAAAATAATAATATTGGGTCATTCCGTGTCAAATCACCCAATGGTTTAAACCCGACCGTCTCAGATTTTTATGAAACTTGGTATACTTGTTGACTGGGATCCCACAGCACCAAATCTGACATTTTAGCTCAATCAGACCAGTGGTGTGGGAGATACGGCCCACGGAATTTTGAGATTTTTGCCAAAAATGGGTGTGACCACCAACCTTAGAACCCTCATATCTCAGGAACTACTGGGCCAATCTTCACAAAATTGGTATTGTTAGAAAGGCAAAATGACAAGGATACCAAATCTGCCAATTTTGTTTAGTTTGGAAAATATTGGAGTACCTTGACCTTTTGACCTTTGCTATGACCTTGAAATTGACCGTGTGGATCACGTGATCTTGAGATGATCTTTATTGAAATTTAATCTCCCACATGTTAACTAAAACATATAAAAGTTTCCTGGGTGTAATATTTTTTGTTTAGCCACAATATAGATTTAAAAAATGCACATACCTGAAAATAACACCTTTTCAGCCATTAACATCTGATTTTAAAACCTGAATGATCAATTCTGGATGCTAGGAATCACCATCTCTCTTGATCATCGAGTAAGACATTGTAGGCCTACATGTATGCATAAAGTTCACATATAAAAGTTTCCTGGGTATAATATTTTTTGTTTAGCCTTAATAGAGATTTAAAAAAATGCATACCTGCATGGATGATTGATACAATGCATTACAATGTACATTTTCTCTGAGACTAAAAACTCATCTTTGGAGTTAAAACCCACCTGACATGTCTGAAGGAATGCCTGAAGGATATGAAAAGATGCCAAATGGCATGACATGTTCTACACAATCAGGCTCAAAGGGTTAACAGGAAGTAATGCTTCAGGCAGGTCAGGAACTCCTTTAGATTCCCTGGTGCAATCCCCATTGAGCACATGGCAATTTGAAGTTTAAGACAAAGAAGTTTCTTCATCTGTATTTCTTTGACAATCTGAAGCTTTTTTTAAGTTGGACACAATGTCAGATGTTGATATATAAACAATATTTTTATTTCATAAAACCTATTTAATTTTAATTTTATCATGTCATGTGGGCCTTGCCATTGGTTTTGAACAAGGCTTCAGTCAACAACAGTACAACCCAGTCTGAAATCAGACGTCATCAAGTGATGTACTGCATAATGTATTTGTACACCCAGTCTTCAGCACAGAGTATGAACAAGGTCTACTTCACCTTAATAAACTGTGATTTATACTTGAGAAGATTGACATAAATGCCCAAGACTTGTGGGCCTTTGGCAATAACACATGTACTCTGCTGCCATTTTATGACCTGCTTAACTTTACTGAAAGGGTTTCAGGATTTGATTTAATATTTAGGAAAGCACTGACTTTGAATTGAAGGTGCAGGCCAATACTGAAAATCCTTATTTCTTCCAGGGCTAACTGCAGCTTTAACTCTCCTGAAAATGTGTGTTATCAACACCATCATATCAAAAAGGAGTTGTTGCAAAGTGTATGGAAAACTGAGGAAATCGAACTCCTCACTCTTTGAAGTGGGATCAAAACACGGGACATCAAGAGTATCATGAACAAGAACGTTTCATCAAATTTTCAACATCGCAGAAAAACTGTTGTGATCCCCTTAATCGCCACCCTGAGCAAGCACGCACTAGATCTTTAAGAATTGTTAGCATGGGCACTTACAAATGCTTAGTAAATCCTCCAAAGACACTAGTGCCAGGAGACAAGTTGTGCTGTGACTGTCTGATTACCCTTCAGAAATCAAAGGTCCTGCAGAGGATGGCTTTAGTATGGGTGGTACTACAATGGGAGAATTTGGTGATAACTTGCCAGACAAACCGCTGGTTGTTGTTTCCCCAGAAAAGGACTTTGATTTGAATTCTATTCTGTTGAGTTTAGGGAAAAACGCCTGTCAAACTCCATTCACTAGCACATTCCAGTAAATGAATGAAAGGACAGAAAAAAACTAGCATCAGCTACAGTAACATTAAAATGACATCTTAATGTCTGAATCCTACCCAGAGCGTGTGCAAATCTTGATTTTGTCACCCTTTACCATTGAAAGGACAATGAATTGAAGGAGGAAATAATCCAATTTTATGAAAGTGATGAGAACAGTAGAATGTGTCTGGGAATGAAGGATACAGTGAGCATTTGAAACAAACATAGTGAGAAGGTTAAGCATCAGAAACACCTAGTTCTCTCAAATTTATGTGAACTTTATGCATACATGTAGGCCTACAATGTCTTACTGGATGATCAAGAAAGATGGTGATCCCTAGCATCCAGAATTGATCATTCAGGTTTTAGTTAATCAGATGTTAATGGCTGTAAACGTGTTATTTTCAGGTATGTGCATTTTTTAAATCTATATTGTGGCTAAACAAAAAATATTACACCCAGGAAACTTTTATATGTTTTAGTTAACATGTGGGAGATTAAATTTCAACAAAGGTCATCTCAAGATCATGTGATCCACACGGTCAGTTTCAAGGTCATAGCAAAGGTCAAAAGGTCAAGGTACTCCAATATTTTCCAAACTAAACAAAAATGGCAGATTTGATATCCTTGTCATTTTGCCTTTCTGACAATACCAATTTTATGAAGATTGGCCCAGTAGTTCCTGAGATATGAGGGTTCTAAGGTTGGTGGTCACACCCATTTTTGGCAAAAATCTCAAAATTCCGTGGGCTGTATCTCCCACACCACTGGTCTGATTGGGCTAATATTTCAGATTTGGTGCTGTGGGATCCCAGTCAACAAGTATACCAAGTTTTATAAAAATCTGAGACGGTCGGGTTTAAATTTCTTTTTTTTTTGGGTGATTTGACACGGAATGACCCTATTAATAATAATAATAATATGTTGTATTATTATTAAAAAAAAAAAATTATTAAATAAATAAAATACTGTTGAATTAATTGAACTATTTAAGTATTGACATACAATTAATACTTACTGACACTGTAAAATAATTGTATTTCTTTATTTTAAACGTACTTTTTTATTCTTTTTCTTTCTTTTTTTCTTTTCATTTTTCTATTATTTCAGTGTTTATTTTATTATTTGAAACGTTCTATTTATTTATTTAATTTTTTACTGTTTTATTTAGTGGTATTATACTTATATTTTCTTATCATTTTAAATTTTTTTTTATTAATGTAGTAGTATTTGTTATTATTATGATTATTATTATTATTATTATTATTATTATTATTATTATTATTACTTCTACTACTGCTACTGTTATTATTATAATGGTTATTATTGTTGTTGTTATGATTATGTTTATGATTATTATTATTATTGTTGTTGTTATGAATATGATTATTATTATTGTTATTATTATTACTATGATTATTCTTGTTGTTAATTGTTTTTCTTTCACAGTTCAGTTTAAAAGTGCACACTGCAGAAGAAATGATATTAAATTAAATTTATAACAATTATTAAAACAAAGAAATTAAATTAATACTATCAATGACTTTTTAATAATTATTTTCAGATTGAAGAGACTTCAAACATTGGTGATATTTTTAAAATTGAAGAGTCAACTGGTGTCATCACCTTGAAAAAATATCTGATTACTTCAGGGTCAAGTGTCAACATTACTGTTGTTGTCTGCGATAATGTGAGCTGTTCAAGACACAACAGTGCAGATGTTGTCATGTATCTCAAAACTGTGCAAACAAATGTCAAGAATTTAAATTATAGGTGAGCAAATATCCTTAGAACTAAATGTTGTTGTTTTTTTTACCTTTGTAGTAACAAATATTTGTAACATTTTTAATAACATTTATGTAACATGTATAGTAACATTTTAGTGACCTGTATCTGTAACATTTTTAGTAACATAAATCTATAACATGTATAGTAGCATATATGCAGCATTTTTAATAAACTATATATGTTACATGTATAGTAACAAATATCTGTAATATGTACAGTAACAAATGTCTGTAACATTTATAGTAACATAGATATGTAATATGTATAGTAACAGTTTAGTAGCATATCTATAACACTTTTAGTAACATATGTCAATAACACGTAGAGTAACCTATGGTATTAACATGTATAATAACATGTTTCTGTACAGTAGGGTTTATTTGTTGTTTTACAGTTTTGAAGGAACAGTTAAAGAAAACGCTGCTGTTGGTAGTTTTGTCATCTCTGTGTCAGTGTCAGGATACACTGGATACATCTTCCCTGACATCACTTCTTCTCAGCTTTATGTCCTCAATTCTACTTCAGTAAGCTCTTGTCTTCCATTCATACCTTTGTCAGTTCACACATCCATCCTTCGTTCTGTGCACATCATTCTGCCCTCTGCATACAGTCATTCATCAGCTCTGTTTATTTGTCCTTCCATCCATCAGTTCATCAATTCATTCATCAGTCTATCAGTTCGTGCTTCAGTACATCTGTCAGTGAGTTATTTATTCCTTTCTGTGTGGGACCATTTTAAAAACACACCCACTGCATCCAGATAATTTATTTTGATGTAGACATCTCCCACAAAAAAAAATTAAACAAACAAAGACACAAGAATAAATAAATAAATAAATAAATAAATAAATAAAATCAAAAAGTAGATTCAGGTACATTCAGGTTATTATTTTAATCTTTTATTATTTTACTTTTAAATTTAATAATTTATTTATTTATTTATTTATTTATTTATTTATTTATTTAATTTATATATTTTTTTATTATTATTACTTTTTATTTACTTCCTTCCTTCCTTCCTTACTTATTTACTTACTTACTTACTTACTTACTTATTTATTTATTTATTTATTTATTTATTTACTTATTTACAGTTAGTTTAGTATTTTGAATGGTTTGAAACTCTGTTGTTACTCTATTCTAGGGTCATGTTACACTGAAGAAAAAATTAGATTGGGAAAAACGTGCAGAGAGAGAAAATCAGTATGCTGTCCAAGGTTACAGAGTGGGCAAAGATCAGTGCTTCTTTGATGTGAGTATTTTGCTCTTTTTTTGGTTGTTGTTGTTGTTGTGATACTGTAATAACAGTAATATCATCAGCAGTAGTAGTAGCAGTAATACCAGATTAGTAACAGTGCTATAGTAGATTAGTAATAGTGCTGTAGTAGCAGTAGTAGTAGTAATTTTAGATTAGTGATAGTGTTGCAGTAGCAGTAGTAGTAGTAATTTTAGATCAGTAATAGTGTTGTAGTAGCAGTAATAGCAGATTAGTAACAGTGCTGTGGTAGATTAATAATATAGCTGTAGTAGTAATAGTATTAGTAAAAGTGCATTAGTAGTTGTAGTAATAGTAAGATTATTAAATGTAGTAGTAGTAGTAATAGTAGATTAGTGGCTGTAGTAATAGTAGTAATAATAGTAGATTAGTAACTGTAGTAGTAGTAGTAATAGTAGATTAGTGCTTTAGTAGTAGTAATAATAGATTAGTAGTACTGTAGTAGTAGTAGTATAACAGTAGATTAGTAACTGTCACAGTAGTAGTGGATTAGTAATAGATTAGTAACAGTGCTGCTGTAGTAGTGGTATTAGTAGATAGATTAGTAACAGTGCTGTAGTAGTGGTATTAGTAATAGATTAGTAACAGTGCTGTAGTAGTGGTATTAGTAATAGATTAGTAACAGTGCTGTAGTAGTGGTATTAGTAATAGATTAGTAACAGTGCTGTAGTAGTGGTATTAGTAATAGATTAGTAACAGTACTGTAGTAGTGGTATTAGTAATAGATTAGTAACAGTGCTGTAGTAGTGGTATTAGTAATAGATTAGTAACAGTGCTGTAGTAGTGGTATTAGTAATAGTAGATTAGTAACTGTAGCAGTAGTAGTAGTAGATTAGTAACAGTGCTGTAGTAGTAGTAGCAGTAGTAATAGTAGTATTAGTAAGATTAACAGTACTGTAGTAGTGGTATTAGTAATAGATTAGTAACAGTACTGTAGTAGTATTAGTAGTAATAGTAGATTAGTAACAGTGCTGTAGTAGTATTAGTAATAGATTATTAGTAACTGTAGTAGTAGTATTATAATAGATTTAGTAGTAGTGGTAGTAGTAGTAGTAATAGATTAGTAACAGTACTGTAGTAGTGGTATTAGTAATAGATTAGTAACAGTACTGTAGTAGTGGTATTAGTAATAGATTAGTAACAGTACTGTAGTAGTGGTATTAGTAATAGATTAGTAACAGTACTGTAGTAGTGGTATTAGTAATAGATTAGTAACAGTACTAGTAGTAGTAGTAGTAATAGTAGATTAGTAACTGTAGCAGTAGTAATAGTAGATTAGTAACTGTAGTAGTAGTAATAGTAGATTAGTAACTGTAGCAGTAGCATTGTACTTTGTAAAGAAGTAATAGTGTTGTATAGTAGTAGTTATAGTAGATTAGTATCAGTACTGTAGTAGTGGTATTAGTAATAGCAGATTAATAATAGTGCAGTACTAATAATGTTAGTAGTAATGATTTGAGTATCACAGTAGCAATAGCAGTATAGTAGTAATAACAACAGTAGCAATAGTAACAGTAGTGGTAGTGATATTAGTTGCAGTAATAGTAGTACCAGCAGCACAACAGTAGTAGCAGTATTACTACAGATCTGTAGTGCTTGATGTATTAGTAGTTAATAGAAGTAGCAGTACTAATGGTAGTAGCAAAGGCTGTAGTAATGATAATGGTAGTTGTAGTGGTAAATTAGTAATAATACTAATATAGGACATGCAGTAGTAGTAATAGTATAGTAGTAGTAGTAGTAGTAGTAGTAGTAGCAGTAGTAGTGGTGGTAGTTGTAATATCAACATTACTGTTGTTGTTGTTGTAGTAAGACTGTATGTAAGTTATGAACTTTGTTAAACACATGATGTTTATCTGAACAAAATAAATGTAACCATGGCAACACTGCTTCACAGTGACAGGAGTAAATACATCAAAAAGTGTAAATGTGCTCCAACAACGAATAACAAAATCATCTCGAAATAACAGGATTCCTTTAACAGTTGTGTTAAATCAATCCTAGCAGAATAATTATTTCATTTTAACAGTATTAATATATGTTTTTTAATTTTTTTTCATCAAACCTGTGTTGCTACTTTTTTATTGTTCAGCACATTGGAACATTAATTTTAGCAATATTCTTTGTAGATATAACCTGTGGGATTTTTTTCTTTCTTTTTTTTTCATTTTATTCTATTTTTCATTTTTTTCAAAAAATTTTAACAGTTTTGTTTTTTAGATGTAACTTGCGTTACTGTTTTTGTTTTCAGAATATTGGAACAGTGACTTTAACAGTTGAAGACATGAACGATCATATCCCAAGTTTTAATAATTTCTCTGCAGGAACAGTCCAAGAAAATTGTGCTACCGGTACCACTGTTTCCTTCACGGTAAGCAAACATCAAATTACTGTGTGACTAACTGTCTCTGTTATAAATTACTGTGACTAACTGTTATAAATTACTGTGTGACTAATTGTCTCTGTTACAAATTACTGTGTGACTGTCTCTATTATAAATTACTGTGTGACTAACTGTCTCTATTATAAATTACTGTGTGACTAACTGTTATAAATTACTGTGTGACTAATTGTCTCTTACAAATTACTGTCTGACTGTCTCTGTTATAATTACTGTGTGACTAACTGTCTCTGTTGTAAATTTCTATGTGACTAACTGTCTCTGTTATAAATTACTGTGTGACTGTCTCTATTATAAATTACTGTGTGACCAACTGTCTCTGTTATAACTGTGTGACTGTCTCTGCTATAACTGTGAGACTAACTGTCTGTGTTGTAAATTACTGTGACTAACTGTTATAAATTACTGTGTGACTAATTGTCTCTGTTACAAATTACTGTGTGACTGTCTCTGTTATAATTACTGTGTGACTAACTGTCTCTGTTGTAAATTTCTATGTGACTAACTGTCTCTGTTACAAATTACTGTGTGACTGTCTCTGTTATAATTACTGTGTGACTAACTGTCTCTGTTGTAAATTTCTATGTGACTAACTGTCTCTGTTATAAATTACTGTGTGACTGTCTCTATTATAAATTACTGTGTGACCAACTGTCTCTTGTTATAACTGTGTGACTGTCTCTGCTATAACTGTGAGACTAACTGTCTGTGTTGTAAATTACTGTGACTAACTGTTATAAATTACTGTGTGACTAATTGTCTCTGTTACAAATTACTGTGTGACTGTCTCTGTTATAATTACTGTGTGACTAACTGTCTCTGTTGTAAATTTCTATGTGACTAACTGTCTCTGTTATAAATTACTGTGACTGTCTGGGTTATAAATTAGTGTGTGCCTAACTGTCTCTGTTATAAATTACTGTGTGACTGTCTCTATTATAAATTACTGTGTGACTGTCTCTGCTATAACTGTGTGACTAACTGTCTCTGTTGTAAATAACTGTGACTAAGTGTCTCTGTTATAAATGAAGGTTTTTTTAAAACTATATGCAGCTAATTATTTTTGTTGTAAACTGTGTTATTGTTAATGACTTTTTTGTAACTTGTGTTATTGTTAATAAGATTTGTTATGAGTTAAGATATTGTTAATTATTATTGTTATAAACTGATTTATTGTTAATTGTTATTGCTATAAATTGTGTTATTTTAATTAGTTTTGTTATAAATTGAATTATTGATAATTCTTATAGTGTTATTAAAATGCTATAGACTGAGTTATTGTTAATTGTTATTCCTGTAAATTGTGTTATTATTAATTATTTTGTTAGAAATTGGGTTAATAACAACTGTTTTATTTTTTATTTTTGTAAATTGGTACTGTTAATTATTTTGGTTAATTAGTTTTGTTATAAATTGCATCATTATTAGTTTTTTTTTACACAAACTGTGTTATTATTATTTGTGATTTGTTATAAATTAAGTTATTTAAATATCTGATGTTTTCTCTTACAGAAAGTGATAAAAGTATCAGATCTCGACTCTCCACTCTTGAGTAAGATCACTTTCTCGTTATCTGGTTCCGGCAGTGACAAGTTCTCTGTGTCTACATTGAGAGACAACATCGCAGTGATCACAGTGACAGGTCAAATTGACAGAGAGGTGAACAACATTTACACATTACAACTGAAAGCCGTGGATGGGATGGACAGTGACAAGGTCCGTCATACAGCTACAGCAACAGTACAGATTAATGTAGAAGACATCAACGACAACTCACCAACATTTGCACAAACATTTTATTCTGTTACAATCACTGAAAACAGCCATCCAGGGTCAGTTGTCACGGTAAAGGCTTCAGATCGCGATTCTGGTCTGAATGGTAAAATCACATACCGGATAGTTTCTGGAGCTAAAGGATACTTCAGCATAGATGAAACAAGTGGAGAGATGAGGACAACACAGGAAATTGACAGAGAGCAGCACAGTCACTTTCTTCTCTCCATAGTAGCAGCAGATTCTGGTCAGCCAAGCTTGATGACAACAGCTACAGTAACAGTCACTGTTGATGACGTCAACGACAACGACCCAGTGTTAGAGAATGTTAAAACTGTATGGTTTGATGAAAACAAAGCATGTTCTTCTCCCATTGTCACTATCAAGGTGACTGATGCTGATGTTGGGGCAAATGGTGATGTTACATTGTCGACAGATAATTCAAAATTTCAAATCGACCAATCAGGGAAATCTGAGATGTGTTTCTCCTCTTGATTATGAAGATCAAAGTTCACACAGCATGAACATCATTGCAAGAGATCATGGTCAACCAAGCAGATCAACAGAGGCTGTCATCACAGTTTCAGTGAACGACGTCAACGACAACAGTCCACAGTTTTCAGCTCCCGACTACTCAGTGAACATCAGCACACTGGAGTTACGAGCTGACAAACCTGTCGTTGTCATCGATGCGTTTGACCGTGACTCTGGTGACAACGGCAGGATTACATTCAGTTTCTCAGATGAAAGCATGTTTTACATCAACACCACCAACAACGTGGGCATCGTCAGAGTTAAGACAAACGGCCATCAGAGCAGTGCAAATTCTTACAGCATCACTGTCACGGCAACCGATCATGGACGGCCACCAATGACCAGTCAAACGACACTTTCAATAGATGTCAGAGGTCAGACCAGCAGCTTGGTCAAGTTTGAGAAAAATGATTTTGTGTTCACTGTTAAAGAGGATTCTCGCGACACCAACCAGAAGATTGGAAGAGTGGAAGCCATTTATAACACGTCTGAAGTGACTGTGGAGTACAGTCTGCCAGAGACGTTCAAAATTAATTTCACAATTAACACAGGAACAGGAGAGGTCTTCTGCGGCTCACTTCTAGATCGGGAAAAACAAGCGTTCTATCACATTGTTGTACGAGTTCGTTCCACTAGAAACAAGAACGATGGAGATGTGGCTCTAGTAAGAATTTTAAAATAAAAATCTAGTAGAATTTTTTATACTTAAAAATATGTAACAAAACTTTGTATTCTTAAAAAAATCTTGTCCAATTTTTTTTTATACTTAAAAATATCTTAAAAATTTCTATTTGTAAAAAAATCTAGTAGAATGTTTTATACTTAAAAATATCTAAAAGAAAGTATTTTTTTACCTAAAAATAGTAAAAATTTGTATTCTTAAAAATATCTAGATCTTTTTATACTTAAAACATATAGTAGAATTTTGTTTATTTAAAATAACTAGTAGAAATTTCTATACTCAAAAATAACAGTTTTCAAAAACTACATAATTTATGTCCTAAGTAAATTTTTTTTTTTTTTTTTTTTGCTTATAAAATAATTCAATTTCAAAATTAACAAATACTATAAATAATTTTAAATATACACTTACTAATAAATATTTAATACAAGTAAAATGCAAATGAAGGAAGAAAAAAAAGAAGGAAAAAGAATGAAAGAAAAAAGAAGGAAACACGGAAAAAAGAAAGAAGGCAGAACAAAGAAAGAAAAAGACATATAAAGAAGGAACAAGAAAAAGAAAGTTATTTAAATGTTAAATAATAATTTATTAATTTATGTTTGTATGAAACAGATTTGCTTATATTGATGTGCTTACTATCCTGGCATACTTTCTTACTGTTAGTTAAGAAACTGTTTTTTAGATTAAGATCCAAGTCCTGGACATCAATGATAACAGTCCGACATTTATTGAACCAGCCAACAGACTGGTATTTGAAGTCCCTGAAAACAAAGTCAGGGAATTTGTTGGTCGCATCAGTGCCACAGACAAAGATGAAGGTGACAATGCCGCAGTTGTTTATTCAATCAGTGAAGATGATCAGCGTACGTATTTTTTTAATATTTTTAGGTTTTTATTTTTTACCTTTCACTGTTGTCATTAGTATGTATGTCTGTCTGCGTGTATATGGGTCTTTGCATGTGTGTATGCATGTGTATGTTTATATCTGCATGCATGCACATGTATAAACACATATATCTAAGATATACATATTTGGACTCCGTCATCTATTTATCTGTTTATTTTGATTAATAATCTTAATTTAAATTCATATCTCATTTTTGTTTTATATTCAGATTGGGGATGGGGCAATCTTATAATCATTTCTTAATATCATTTGTAAAAACACGTAAAATATTTCTTAGTTTCATACAAAAACAGCAACAACTTTTTTTATGTAATGAATTATAAGTTTAAATACAAATATATAAACGTAAACATGAAAATCTGAAATACTAAACTATTCTGGGAAAAGGAAGAGATCAGGATAAAGAAAGTGGAAAGAAAAAAGAATGAATGAAAGGGTGAAAAAAGCAGAAAGAATAAAGACAGAAAAAAGAAAGAATAAGAATAAAAGAAAGAAGAAAGAAAGAATAAAATCAGGAAAGAATTAAAAAAATTAAGGAAACAGAAATGAATGAAAGAAAGAAAAAAGAAAAAGAATGAAAGAAAAGTAGAGAAAGAAAGAAGGAATACAAAAAAGAAAGGAAGTGTTAATGAATTTAAATGTTAAATGATAGTTTATTAATTTATGTTTGTATGAAATAGCTTTTCAGATCAACCCTGAAACCAGTGAACTCACTGTAACCACTCCACTTGATTACGAAACACAAAAGCAGTACAAGCTTACCATAGTGGTGAGTATAAACAATATACACTTACCATAGTGGTGAGTATTAACACTACACTCTTACCATAGTGGTGAGTATTAACACTACACTCTTACCATAGTGGTGAGTATTAACACTACACTCTTACCATAGTGGTGAGTATTAACACTACACTCTTACCATAGTGGTGAGTATAAACAATATACACTTACCATAGTGGTGAGTATTAACACTACACTCTTACCATAGTGGTGAGTATTAACAATACACTCTTACCATAGTGGTGAGTATTAACACTACACTCTTACCTTAGTGGTGAGTATTAACACTACACTCTTACCATAGTGGTGAGTATTAACAATATACCTTACCATAGTGGTGAGTATTAACACCATAGTGGTGAGTATTAACAATCTTACGCTTATCATAGTGGTGAGTATTAACACTACACTCTTACCATAGTGGTGAGTATTAACACTACCATACAGTATT
>CM022675.1:13814016-13819016 GCA_012295275.1 Chrysomallon squamiferum
TCTGTGTGTCTGTCTGTCAATCTGTCTGTCTGTCTGTCTGTCTGTCAGTCGGTCTGTGTATGTGTTGTATTATGATCTTTGTGTCCTGTTACTCAGATACAAATCAACATCTCGGATGACAACCCGTCGCCGTGGTTTGAAAAAGCTTACGCCTTTTCTCTCGTGGAAGAGTCTGACCCGGCTCGGTTTGCAGGGAAGGTGGAAGCTAGCGATCGGTCACCTGCAGGACAAACAGTCACCTGCGACTGTCACTATCAACTGTCTTCAGGTAAACTTATCTCTGTTACGAGTCACCTGCGACTGTCTCTATCAACTGTCTTCAGGTAAACTTATCTCTGTTATCTGCAGGTAATTTTACCTGTGATTGTTATTATGAGTTATATGCAGTTAATTCTACCTCTGATTGCTAATACAAGTTACATCCAGGCACATTTATCTATGAATGTAAATGCATTAACTGTAAGTGTTAATATGAGTTATCTGGATTGGGAAGAAACAAGTAATGATCTAATGTGAGCACTATGGCACTGAACTTCGTCAAGGTTTGTTTCACATACTCTCAGCAGCAAGGATTCTTTTACAAACTGGTTGTTGTGTGTTTCAGAGAGTCGCAAATATTTCACAATTGATGAAAAAACTGGTGAACTGAGTCAGACTAAGACGATAGACAGAGAGAGAACAGGTAGCATCATGTACATCACAGTGACAGCAACAGACAACGGCGAACCACCAAAAAGTTCAGACACAACAGTTACTATCAATATAATAGACATTGACGACAACCTGCCACACTTCTTAAACAGTCAGCAACATCAACAGTTTAATGTCAGCCAGGTATTTAGAAATACTTACTCTTTATTACACCTAGTGAATAATAAATAGTATCACACAGAGAACAAAAATCTGTTATTTATCATCATCATCATCATCATTTTCATTATCATCAGCATCGTCATTATAATTATCATTATTATTAAAAAGATGTTGCTTATTATTCTTTTTAACTGACATTAAAACTATTTTAAATGGACATTCATTATGTTAAATTTGGTGGGTACATGTGTAGTTTTGTTTTTCTAGAACGCCACGGTGGGTACTCTGGTGGGTGTGGTGACATACACTGATGAAGATACTCCAGAGAACTCTGCAGTCTCTATGACTCTGATATCCGACGTCCAGCTCTTTAATATTTCTAACGATGGTAAAATCTACACCAGCCACTCACTGTTTGCAAATATCAAAGATGATTACGTTGTCCCGGTATGTGTTCATGTACTAGTAGTGATGTAGTAGTTGTTGTTGTTGTTGTTATTGATGATGGTGTGATGTGATAGTAATGATGTAGATGTTGTTGTTGATGGTATGTTGTGATAGTAATGATGTAGATGTTGTTGTTGATGGTGTGATGTGGTAGTAATGATGTAGATGTTGATGCTGTGACCTAGTAGTAATGATATAGATGTTGTTGATGGTTTGATGTGGTAGTAGTGATGTTGTTGATGTAGAAACCCTTTGTTATCAGTGGTGATGTGAAGTGATGATATTGTTAATGACTGATGTAGTTGTAATGTGGAGGTTGTTGATGATGGTGTGACACAGCACAGTTGATTACAGTGCTGTTATTATTGTTATTGTTGTTGTTGTGTTGGTGGCGACGCTGTCGGGATATTTGGATGTGATTATTTGTAAAACATCTGTTTAGTTTGCTGTATTAACTTATCACAGATGCTTACAATTGTTTACAGTTGAGAATTCTCGTGACGAGTGCCAACAACAAAAGAGCCGAAACCAACTTCCTCTGTCACGTAAACATCACAGTGGTGTACATCTCCAACAACACACCACCGAAATTCAGCAAAGGTAAACACTTAAATAATTGTAAACAAGTTTGTAAACATCATCCAGCTGAGGTAAACACTTAAATAATTGTAAACAAGTTTGTAAACATCGTTTGTAAACATCATCCAGCAGAGATAAACACTTAAATAATTGTAAACAAGTTTGTAAACATCATCCAGCAGAGATAAACACTTAAATAATTGTAAACAAGTTTGTAAACATCATTCAGCAGAGGTAAACACTTAAATAATTGTAAACAAGTTTGTAAACATCATTCAGCAGAGATAAACACTTAAATAATTGTAAACAAGTTTGTAAACATCATCCAGCAGAGATAAACACTTAAATAATTGTAAAGAAGTTTGTAAACATTCAGCTGAGGTAAACACTTAAATAATTGTAAACAAGTTTGTAAACATCATCCAGCAGAGATAAACACTTAAATAATTGTAAACAAGTTTGTAAACATCATTCAGCAGAGATAAACACTTAAATAATTGTAAACAAGTTTGTAAACATCATCCAGCAGAGATAAACACTTAAATAATTGTAAACAAGTTTGTAAACATCATCCAGCAGAGGTAAACACTTAAATAATTGTAAACAAGTTTGTAAACATCATTCAGCAGAGGTAAACACTTAAATAATTGTAAACAAGTTTGTAAACATTCAGCAGAGGTAAACACTTAAATAATTGTAAACAAGTTTGTAAACATCATTCAGCAGAGGTAAACACTTAAATAATTGTAAACAAGTTTTTAAACATCATCCAGCAAAGGTAAACACTTAAATAATTGTAAACAAGTTTGTAAACATCATTCAGCAGAGGTAAACACTTAAATAATTGTAAACAAGTTTGTAAACATCATTCAGCAGAGGTAAACACTTAAATAATTGTAAACAAGTTTGTAAACATCATTCAGCAGAGGTATAGATGTTAAATAATTGTAAACAAGTTTGTAAACATCATTCAGCAGAGATAAACACTTAAATAATTGTAAACAAGTTTGTAAACATCATCCAGCAGAGATAAACACTTAAATAATTGTAAAGAAGTTTGTAAACATTCAGCTGAGGTAAACACTTAAATAATTGTAAACAAGTTTGTAAACATCATCCAGCAGAGATAAACACTTAAATAATTGTAAACAAGTTTGTAAACATCATTCAGCAGAGATAAACACTTAAATAATTGTAAACAAGTTTGTAAACATCATCCAGCAGAGATAAACACTTAAATAATTGTAAACAAGTTTGTAAACATCATCCAGCAGAGGTAAATTTAAATAATTGTAAACAAGTTTGTAAAACATCATTCAGCAGAGGTAAACACTTAAATAATTGTTAAACAAGTTTGTAAACATTCAGAGAGGTCGTGACTTAAATGCCAAAACAAGTTTGTAAACATCATTCCTCAGTCAGGTAAACACTTAAATAATTGTAAACAAGTTTTTAAACATCATCCAGCAAAGGTAAACACTTAAATAATTGTAAACAAGTTTGTAAACATCATTCAGCAGAGGTAAACACTTAAATAATTGTAAACAAGTTTGTAAACATCATTCAGCAGAGGTAAACACTTAAATAATTGTAAACAAGTTTGTAAACATTCAGCAGAGGTAAACACTTAAATAATTGTAAACAAGTTTGTAAACATCATTCAGCAGAGGTAAACACTTAAATAATTGTAAACAAGTTTGTAAACATCATTCAGCAGAGATAAACACTTAAATAATTGTAAACAAGTTTGTAAACATCATTCAGCAGAGATAAACTCTTAAATAATTGTAAACAAGTTTGTAAACATCATCCAGCAGAGATAAACACTTAAATAATTGTAAACAAGTTTTTAAACATCACAGTGCCTACATTCAACAGAGTTTAACAGTTACAGAGATAAACATGTTAATCAAAGTCAAATCTTTGTTACACAGATCTGTTGTTGTTTTAAAAATCAAAATGTCAGCTGCTGTGTGCCATGACAATACTATTTTACTTTCAAACTTTACAACTAACAGAGAAAGACAGAACAAAATGTGTTCAGCTTATTTGGTAATGATTTGAAAACATGTTTGTCCTTGTAGAGCTGTATCGCCAGAGTATTTCATTTGAGACAAAGAAAAACAGCAAGTTTGATCTCAAAATTAGAACAACTGATCTTCAGAATGACTCAGTGAGCTACAAGATAGAAACTAAAATACCCAGAGTATGTATATCAGTGTCCGTTTGTCTGTCTGTGTGTGTATGTGTGTGTATGTGTGTATATGTGTATGTATGTTTGTATGTATGTGTGTATGTGTGTATGCATGTATGTATGTATGTGTGCATGTATGTATGTATGAATATATGTGTATATACTGTGCATGTATGTAGGTATGTATGTATGAATGTATGCATGTATGTATATATATATATATATATATATATATGAATATGTGTATGTAAGTATGTACTATGTATGTTAGTACATTTGTATATATGTGTGTACTGTGTATGTATGTATTGTGTATGTATGTATGTTAGTACATGTGTATCTATGTAAGTATGTACTGTGTATGTATGTATGTTAGTACATGTGTATGTATGTAAGTATGTACTGTGTATGTATGTATGTTATTACATGTGTATGTATGTAAGTATGTACTGTGTATGTATGTATGTTATTACATGTGTATGTATGTATGTACTGTGTATGTATGTATGTTAGTACATGTGTATGTATGTAAGTATGTACTGTGTATGTATGTATGTTAGTACATGTGTATTTCTGTTGTAGGATGTTTTTCGACTTGATGAAAACAATGCAGATGTGGTGGTTCAGTATGACATTGACGACACAATTCCTGATAATGTCACATTCAGAATATCTGCTGTAGACAACAATGAAGTACCAAAAACTAGGTGATCACGCATGCACACACACACACACACACACACACACAGACATACACACACACATGTGCACTCAGGCACACATGCATGCACACTCAGACACAGACACACACACAGACACAGACACACTCAGACACACATACAAACACACACAGACATACACAGACACACTCAGACATACACAGACACACTCAGACACACATACAAACAGAAAGACACACAGACACACTCAGACACACATACAAACACACACAGACATACACAGACAC
>CM022675.1:13824016-13884016 GCA_012295275.1 Chrysomallon squamiferum
ACAAAAAAAATAAATGTTTAGCCATTGAAACATCAGGCGAAGCACAAGACATCCCCCCACACCCCACAGCATTCCTGTTTTGTGTTAATGGAGTTCAGAGCATGTCTGTTTTTCTTTTAACTGAAACTTTTCTAGATTTTGTAACAGTTTTATGTCTGGACTGTTACTGAGGTAAAATAACTTAATTGTGATACATTTTTTACTTTATGTTTATTGAGACGCATAGCTAAACATTTTTTGTTATGTTATTAATAAAATTTTACCTTAACGCTTTCATGGCTCATACAGGTTCTATTAGTAAAATTTTACATTTATGGTACTTAGGTTGACACAGATGTACATAAATTGATTTTCACAATAAAACTATTTTGAGAAAATCTCCTATTCCAACCACTTCCCTGTGCCTGTTTAAAAAAAATCTGTGCTGTGTCTTGTTTTCATTCTGCTGGCCTGAACACACATGTAGTGAGTTTTCTTTTCTCAAATCTCAGTTTTCTACATCTACATGACACAGCAAGTTGGTAAGTGTGATAAAGATTTGCTGATTTCTGGAGAAAAAAAATGCAGTTTTATTTCTTCAGTTAATAATTCGGTTATTGCGTGCTTGGATAGAATCGTGGAAGTGGGTAACTTGATGGTGAAGGTCCATTTTCATTGTCTTTCTTCATATTTTCATGCTTTGCATTGAATATAATTTTACACTAGTAATTTTAAGCTTGCAGCTTGTATAGGTTTTACACAGTTGTCTTTCTTGCTTTCTCCGGCAATAGCGATACAAAATTTGTTTATTCAACATTTGTCATTTTTGAGAGAAATATTTAAACTACTGTATATCAAAAGTAAGAAGAATCAAATGGTGTTTCAGTAATAAATTAGCTGTACTTACTAAACAAATAATTGTTTATATATTTAAATTGTGCTTGATAGTACCTATTATTATTATATTAGTATTAGTGTTATTGCTATTGCTATTGTTATTGTTATTGTTATTTAATTAATTAATTATGATGTCCATATTTGTGAAAACCTACAGGTTAGTAAGTTCTTATTTTGTGATACCTTACAGCTTACTAACTGCTTATTTTGAGATAATTTGCAGGCTTGAAGGTCAATATGTTTTGATAACCTTTAAATTATATCATTTTGTGATTACCTGTAGGTTACAAGGTTAATATTTTTGTCATAATCTGTAGGCTTTGAGGTCCATATTTTGTGGAAACATGTAAATGGTTTATCAGTGTTTATTTCAGTGGCTATATAATGTTACCAAAATATTTGCAAAAAGTATAAAAATACATATTAAAAATTTCATTCCTTTAATTGTTTTTTTATTTTTTTTTTTTTTTAGAATAAAGCCACCATTTTATGAGCCACCTATAGACTACCCCAGAAATGAAAGAATTAGAGATCACGTCAGTTTGGAAAACTTACACAGACTGGGTGATTCACGTTCCCGACGTCCATCATCACACAGTTACCAAGCTTGATCAAATCTGAACATTTGTTCTGGACTGCGAAAATATCAAGTTGTCACAAACATATAATCTCATCAATTTAGCACTCTCATCAAAAATGAATAGTTATCCTATAATAGTGTTATTTAATACTACCATATAGCATTGTTAAAATAAGTTACCATGAGCCTACACTGCATCAACATTACTCTATACCTGATGTATCAACAGTTCCCTTACTTAATAAAGGACCTCATCACTTTACAAAATAAGCAGTATTAATAGAAAATAAGTGTTTGTTTGTATTTAACCTTGAACGAGAACTGATAAAATAAGTTACAAAGAGCTGACATTGTACCAACTTGCTTTATGTAATAGAGGACCTCTTCATTTTATTTAGTAAGCAGCATTGTATCTAACCTTGCACCAGTACTGATAATATATCTACAATCGTTATCTATATTTTTGTCAGTTTTCATGTCTTTCACAAAGTACTAATAATAAAGAAATGTAGAATGTGTGTTGTAAATAATAATAATAATAATATATGTATAAAAAAAGAAAACTGAAAAAAAAAAAGTAAAAAATTAATATACTTTAACATTTCTTTAGTTATTTTTCTATATATATTTTTTAGACTAGTAACATTTTTTTAGATTCTCGGAATTGTCTGGTGATATCTATACATTTTGTTTACTTCTCATTTATTTTGTAAATAACAGAAATCAGGTAATTTGTGTAGCCAAGATGTTTTAAAAAGAATAAAATTACCATTTTGTTCTGTTTTCTCATTGTCAATTTTATGTTTCCAAATTTTATTTCAAAGTTAATTTATTTAACACACAAATGCCCACATATACATATTAACTAAACAAAATGAATAATAATAATAATTGCATATGCATGGTAACAAAGATTGTTTGAGTGTTAATATTTAAAAGTATAGTTGTAGAAGAAACAACACAAAGACAAACAGCCAAACAACCATGTCTTTATTGACATAAACGTGAAAAAAATATGCATTAAATTTCTAATTGCAACATGATGCAAAACTCCATTAAGCTACGATCATTGCTACAATCCATTAAATACTTGATACCTTTGTCACAAAACTCTTCTCTCTGCTTGCCTGAAATCAATCTACACAGACACTAA
This sequence comes from Chrysomallon squamiferum, assembly GCA_012295275.1. NCBI lineage: Eukaryota > Metazoa > Mollusca > Gastropoda > Neomphalida > Peltospiridae > Chrysomallon > Chrysomallon squamiferum. Next base: position 13,826,626 of record CM022675.1, read on the forward strand.
CAAATGGCAAAAATAAATATATAGTAATAATAATAAAAGGAAAAACAAGGAAAAATAGAGCATCTGAACATGCCAGCACTGTATCATAAACAAAAATCTATCACATTTCAACAGAATCGATTTTTTTTAAAAATATATTGGAATTGATTCCCATCATAAGCATCTATTAAGCATATTTTGTTGTTCTGGTGTTTCAGTGAACTAAAACGAGATAAGCTACCAAATTTTCTCAGTCTATTCCTTCAGTTGACTCTGCCTCAGAACCAATCATCACTCTCATTCTTTATCAAATGAACGAAAACAATAATTATATAATGCAACTGATTTTGTTATGATTAGAACCTATGCAATTAAAACAATAATTACATAATGTGCAATGCAATTGATTTTATTATGATTAGATCTACGAAATACAATCAAAACAGTAATTTGCGTGCAATGCAACTGATTTCATTATGATTGGAACTAAGTAGTAAAATTAGAACAATAATTACGTAGTGTGCAATGCAACAGATTTTGTTATGATTGGACCTACAGCAGTGTACAATTAAAACAGTAATTACGTAGTGTGCAATGCAACTGATTTTATTATGATTGAAATTGGAGAAAAATTTATGATTTAAAATACTCATAATGATCACTGCAGCCATCTTTTCCTTTCTGTAACATTCCTGAATCCAAACAAAAATCTCTTCTCTATCAGAACAACATGATTTGTTATCTGAAACTTGGAGACAAAGTCAGATGCAAAGACAGATGCAAAGACTAACTCATGATGTTTTTATCATCCTTCATATTGCTTGCTATACAGTATTCCTTAGGGCTTATATATTTCATGGAAATCTTGTTAGATTTGGAGAAACCAGAGGAAAAATAATTAAAGAATGTTTATAAACAGTTCTATATGCAAACAGCCAACAGTAATATGTTATTGTAATAGTGATTCTTTTTTTTTCTTAAATTAAACAAGATGTTTATGTTGTATATAATAATAATAATAATTTCACAATGGTATTTATGATGCTAGCATCTATTCAAAGTATTTATTAACAAATCTGTTACAGTCAATCTGTCTGACAATCAATAATCCAGTTCATTAGGAATTGTGTTACATTTTTCATCTTCCTATAACTCTGATGGTTTGTTTTTTGTATGAGTAATAATAACAATAATTAAAACAATAATACTAATAATACCACTACTACTAATAATAAATATAACAGAAATTAAAGTATATAACTGTACAGTATTCTTACCATTGTAAAATAATTTATTACTACCGTTTCCTAAAGGAAAAAATAAAAAAAATAAAAATTAGGATATTGTAAGCAGAATAAGATAGAGTTAACTGGATAACTGGATTAGTGATGGTTAACATACAACCCTGATGGCAAACAATTCTTTACATGACCATAGCAATCTTCCAGTTACATTTATATCTAAATCACATACTTGTTTCGAACAATGGAATGCATAGAAAAATAAATCTATATGTGACCACAACTAGCTTTCTTCCAACATTCACAGTTTACATATTTTAGCTGCAGTTCTAACCTCAGTACAAGATAAAGACCAACAGTTTAATCTCAGGAATTAACAAAGTTCAGTTTCAGTGCTGACTGCTTTCATTTATGTACCTACAATTTAAAATCTTTCTCTTTTGTTTTGTTCTAGTTGTTAGTTCTGTTAGTATTGGTTTTTGAAAATAATAATATTTAAAAGCAAAAGTAAAATACATATTTGATATGCCACATCAAAAACATAATATAAATTTAATTATTATTTTTTATCCACTGAAATGGAGAGAGAAAAAAAAAAATTATACTAAACACTGTATATAGCAGTCAATAATAATAATAATAATAATAATAATAATAATAATAATAATAATATTGATAATAATGAACTACTTGTCTTGACTGTTGTGGTAATAAATGGTTGCAATTGTTGTGGTTGTAAAGTTCCCAGGAATAAATTGTTGGTCTATAGCAGTACTCATTTCAACAGTACTGATCATGATAACTCAGTCAAAAATCAACAGTATTTTCAAGATAGATAAACTAACATTAAGAAAAATCTAATTGAAATATAAAAAATGAGATTCTTGTTTCATGCAAAACAATCACAGCAAAGCCTAAATATATATTTAATTAATCTTACTTTCAAAAACACTTTTGTCGTAACAGAGCCAACAACATATAAATATACTCAACAATAAAAATTTTCATGTAGATCAAAAATAAACTTTCCCATTAAAAAGAAAAATCCAACCTGGTGTCAAAGAGCAGTCACTAGTCAATATCAATCTATGTTCCTGTATATTTACATGTATATATATACATACATACATACATACACATATTTATTAGACATGTATGTAATACTGATTTATATATAATTCTTTATTCCTCTGTACAATTGTTTTAATAATTTAGTTCATTGCCATTGAAGCGATTATGTACAAATATATCACAACTGTAGTTTTAGATTGTCACAAAATTCTAAATAACAGATCTTGACACAACTTTCCCCAGATGAGGAATTTTATTTTTATTTATTAATATTTTCTGAAAACTCTATTTACAATTATGAACATATTTTTCTTACTTAAATATGAAAAATATAATTTTTTGACATCTATGTAAATAATACACTTTTTTCCCCCTAACCCATCACAATAATTGTTTTTAAATTAAAGCTATTTCATAAAGATACAACTATATTAAAACTTTCACATTTTAAAATTCCTGGAAGCAATCATAGATTTACACAACAAAGACATCAAGTAAATTACTGGTCTTTCTTTAACATCTTTGCATCATGCTGCACACAAATTCTAAATGGTCTAAACAAAACTTCTTACCAAACAATGTGCAACAACAAAGCAGTGGAATGTCTAAAAAATATATCCACCAATTACTGAACCTGCTACAAGCCACTTTTAAGTACTAGTCAAATACTGTCCATCGTGGAAGCGATTTAAAACAGATTTACACTAGAAATTAAAAAATGTTGGACTAGGACATACTATGTGCTTACTACAGTTAACTATGTACCATGGGAAGGGGTGAGGTGTGGAAGGCACATTTAAAAAATTTATTTTTTGCTAGAAATGATTTATCATCTCTATAATTTGTTGTTTGGTCTGTGAAATTTAAACTTGTGAGATTCTTCACTGAATGTTTCATGACATCAAACATTAAAAAAATAAATCAGTCAACAATAAAAAGGATTACTCTTCAATAATCTCCAATTAAAAATATAATTTGGTCCTTTTCTTTACACATAAACAATACTGATAATTAAACATTTATTTTCTATAAGCAACTAAATAAATTTTCAAGATGAGCAGCAAGTAGCAGGAAATAAAAAAACAATTAAATAAAATAAATTAAAAAAAATATATATTAAATATATATATATATATATATATATATAAATAAAAAAACAAACAAAAAAATAGTAATAATATATATATAAAATAATAAATAAATAAAAATAAATAAAAATAAATAAATAAATAAATAAATATATAAATATATAAATAAATAAACAAACAAATAAATACCAGTGGAATGTGACATTAATAACTACTATATTGTTTGATTGTAGTCAGATTACTTTTAAAAAAATTAAATAAAAAAATCTGGAAATACTTGCACAATAATATTATAAATATATATATAAATGAAATATGGCTTAGCTATCTAAAACCATTATGCAAGCTTTACAACAGTATTCAGCTATAATATACTTGCACATTTAATGCTTCAAATCACTATTTATAAATGTGCTACTAATACCAAACTAATTACAATATATTGTTGGGTCTTAAATTAAGTTCCCTGCATCAATTACATTAAAAACTACTTTGCTGAACACCCCAGTTACTGAAAGTTCATCAAAGCAAGATGAAATATTTAGATCCCTTTTCTCAAGATGATTTAATTATCCAAATCATGTTATTAAACATTTCTTGTAAGAACAAATTTAGAAAAATATTTTTCTTTAAAGTAAAATATTATTTGAGGAAAATTAAAACAAATAATAAAAGAAAGAAAATGAAAAATCAACATATTTGTTATTTTTAAACCATCCAAAGCATAAGCTAATACATAAAAATTATTTAATGTATCCAATCAAATTTCATTAAAAGCTGCACCAATGTTTGAAGATTAAATTTTATATTTCTCATCTGTAAATTTTTATATTCATCCATGAAAATGGAATTGTCATTGGAATTATCAAAAATATTCTGAGCCATACAAAATGAGTAAGTAATTAAAAACGAGATGTTTCACCTCATCCAAACGTCCAGTCTAATGATTTCATATATCTGTTCATAACAATTCGATTCATATTAATGTTTGTTCAGAGCCAGTATTTAGTGCAACTTATCTTAATGTATTTTGATAAAACTTGTAATACTATATTTTATGAAAAATAATTGCATTTGATTAGTCAATCCATACCTTATTTTGCAAATAATATCAATATGTTATAGTTTTCTGATAGTAATAAATTACCTTAATATATTCATCTAGAACTTAGTATAGTTATACATTTTCATAAGCCTTCAAAAATAAGCAATTAATAGGTTCACAACTGATGCAGGTTTTGATTGAAAAGTTTGATAAAGTGAAACAGGGAACCTTTACAGATGTTTATGGTAAAACTATGAATATAAGTATTTTTTTGTGTTTTTTTCTTGTTTTTATCTTTTATAAAATGTATATTGAAATAAATTAAAAGGAACAGTGGCAGTATTTTAAAAGTAATGTTGTGAGAGACAGTGTACTATTCAAAGTCCTCCTACTAAGTCACAGAAAGTTTGTTTACTTTCACAACCATAGATCCTTCCTGTTATGACTGAAAACAACCTGCCTATATACTGCAGTATTAAAACTATTTTCTACACTGTAAATGCTATTTAAAAATGTGAACCAAATTCTGTGTTGTGCAAATCACAAACAAAAGAGATCATTATTTAACAAACCATCACAACCTGACAGGTCTGCCATTATTCATCTTTCATATAACAAATACCTGTCCTTTTGATATGTATCCAACTAACTCACTATATAAATGAATACCAGTTTAAAAAAAAAAAACTAAAATAATAATATAAAACCTCTACAAAATTTCTTCTAACTGCTATGATGTGCATTTATTTTGTGGCAATAATTAGCTCAACATATTTCCAAAGTAGCCTTAAAGTCTAGCTTTCAGATAAACATTATTTGTTTTAAAATAATAATAGAACAGACTGCTGCAAGAATCTCACTGAACAATTAAAAATATTATTTTTGTTAAATTTACAAATAGTTTTTATTAGTAAGAATTATTTAAAGATTTAAAAATATGATTATCAGTTGAAAAATAAAAGCTTTTTATTACTTTCTTCTACAAAACAGAAAATTAAATATGCCAGTGTGGGATTATCATTTAGTTTCTGGATATCTATACAATACCATTTTGTTCATCTATTCATATTAGTGAAACCTACTGTCACAATGTTATTATAAATAAGATATATGAATAACTATATTTCTTTATACATAACCATGACAACCATAAATAACAAGTAAAAGGTAAGTAAGTAGCTCAACTATATAACAATAAAAAATTGTAACTACCTTAAACAGTGACAAATACAGATCTCTGATAACAGCTATAAATACAATAGTATAATTAATGATTGGAATTGCTGATCATGAGCGAAAAATATCATCATACAAAAATATATTATTTGTACACAATACCCAAATCGATATAGGGCCAGATTAATCGTTTTACAACAAAATTCAATGAGCTTTTACTGCACACTGTTCATCCTGTGGGTGCCCAATATTTTCTTAATTTATTATACATTATACAAATAATAATAATACATATATACATACATACACAGCAAAATATATGTCTGTGTGTGTATGTATGTGTATAAACCTTGCTTTTTTCAATAATTCATGTACAATATTACCGCTAATTTAAATAAAATATTTAGATCTGAAATGTATGTGATTTAACACTAAACTGCAACACAAACAAAATCTGCAATCTGCTAAATTGTGTAGTATTTTATAGGAACTGTAAATAACAACACCGTAAACATTTACATTCATACATCCTGAAAACAAACAAAAAAATTGGTTTTTGATTTAAATGACATGAAACCTAAATTAAAAGATAAAATGAAAACACAACAGTAAGCACCCACAACAGATGAACATTCATATGGCATCTTTTTTTTTTTTTATCCTGTAAGAGTCTATTATATATTTTTATTACTACAACATACATGGCCCTGGGTTAAGCATGTGACTTTGCATCAGTTTATGAATACAATGTACAATGTGTCACAACAGTCATCAAATATAAAAATATTCTGCAGTAAAAAAGAAAAAAGAAGAAGAAAAAAACTGTGATTGATTTGTCAAAGCTAATATTATATTTATATACACACATACATATATATACACAAACACATTTATATATATGGCACAAAGAACTAACCACCTCTCAGACTACAGCCTCATAAAAAATAAAATAAAATAATTAGAAAATGCTAGTCACAGGCTACTAGAAAAAATAAATTAATCATCATCTTTTTTCTTTTCAAACAATAAAATGAACATTTATTTTCTATCATGTTACTAGCACATGCCATCATTTGTTGCAGTTGTTAAATTTAAATATATGTATAGATATAAACAAATTAACCAACATTATTGTACAGAGAAATTGCACTTTGTAATGGTAACTGCCACTGGGAGATTTTTGTACTTTTTTTGTAAGACACTAGAGTACAAATAATAATTTTAAAAATGTACTGCGTAACCAAATTTTTTAATAAAGGACAAGATAATATGGAAATATATTTAAACATTTTCTGGTATATATATATATATATAAACAGTATGTGTACTCACATACACAAAATAATAAAAATAATAATAACAACAACAACAGTAATAATAATAATAATAATAATAATAATAATAATAATAATAATAATAATAATAATAATAACAATAACAATACAATAATAATAATAATAATAATAATAATAATAATAATAATAATAATAATAATAATAATAATAATGAAACTATTAATATTTATATGCTAGATAGTAACAAAAAAATTATAATTCTTTGACATTTAAAAGTTTTAATAAAAGTTTAAATTTCTTATTTAAACAAAGATTGCACCAAACAGAATTAGTCATATAATAATAATGGTTTCCAATGACAAATTTAAAATAATAATTATTTTGAGGGTTTTTGGGATGGGTGGGTCGGGAATTGTTTTGGTAAAACATTTATACAAGAGATATGAAATATATTTTCTTAAAAAAAAATCTATTAAATCTATCTCAGTCAAAAACCTGATTTAATATCATTTTCTTTATTTCTGCAATGATTTTTTCTCTTTTTCTTTCTTTTAAAAACATCTAATATTTACTCTGGCAAATTTTCTTTCAAATAATTAAAGATGAGTTGCAATGAAGCTAATTTTAACCTTAGACTCATAATATTGCCACACTGGATAAATTATTTTAGCATCAAACTTAACCACACCTACTTAGCAATCAACATTTACTACATTATCACTTATTTTTAAAACATGTCCAATTAAAATTGTCTGGAATGGAATATTATATTTAAGAAGTTAAATATATATGTGTAATGAGACAAACTTTCAACAGTGTTTGAAATGTGCAAAATGAATATTTTACACTCTCACATGTTAATTTCTCCTAAATGCCAATTATCTTTCATGAATTATAAATATAAATATAAATGTTGTCACCAGTTATTAATGTACATCACAAATGAAAAACTTAACAATAACAGCAATGATCAGAATATCTTGAAGAAAAAAGAAAATAGTAAGAAACATATGGTGGATATTTCAGTTAACTGTATTTATATGTTTGGAAATAAATATTCAGTCAATAAAAATTTTTGAGACATATAAATATTATCACAGCTTCAAAATATACAAAATAATGGCATGACCAGATCCAATTTCATTCTCAAGCCATACACAGAGATGACATCAAGATTCAAGTTTAAGAAAATGCTATGTAAAGTATGAAAATAGAATTTTTAAACTACTTAATTATTTAATACACAACACCATGATCTCAGTAAAGAAAACAGCTACTGGTTCTGTTCCGAGATTTCTGTTGCAGCAGCTGCAAGCACACAAACAACTATTTAATGCAGGTCTCAGGATTTCAAAACAGCAACACCGTTTCTTCATGTTTTCACGGATACAAGCTGCTGTCGGTCTAACTTGTCACACATTCAATGAATTTTGAAATCATTCACATCCATGTGGCAAACCATCTGATTGTTTTCAGTGTTCACACAGAACAAGAAAACATTCAGTTTCAACACTGAATGTGACCATTATCACTGACAAACATTGCACAAATCCAAAAGAACTTCTGAAAATGACAGGTACTGGCAAAGCTCTGCTAATAATCCATTTACTTAAATCTGCAACATCCATGACTTTCAATTATTTCCAACTCAGTTCTGTTTGAACATTCTTTTCTCTCTGAAATCCAAAGTTCTACAAGCAACTAGAAGCTACAAATCTATCTAAGCTAGATAAAAAATATTCTAGTATCTCTACTCTTGAAAAATATAACACTTTGAAATTTCCTTACATATACATAGATTGGAATATGAAAATGATGACATTACAACACAGATTAAAATAAATGGTCAGACATCAGTTAAAAACTGTATAAACTGTCATGCTTATACAAATACTGTTGTAAACATTGATGCCTGTGGATTAACATAATAATGCATTCATCAACAATGAATTCATCTTTAATTTTGAGCCAAATCATTCAAGACATTCAAAAATTAATATATTTTTGTAAACATTAAACTCTTTTTTTTAAAATAACAAATAACTTTTAATAAAGTAGAATAACAGAGTTAAAACTTTCCATCATTGCGTTGCTTTTTATCACATGTCTATGTTTCATATGATAAATTTATGTAATGCAAAAATATTAAATTAGAATCAAAATGCTGTTGTCTTTAAAAGTACACAGAAAAATAGTTTAATGGTTTTCTGAATCCATAGTTAGATAAATTAACTGTTTTTTATTACCACACACAGTCAGCAGCCATACAAAATTTTCAAGTGACGTCTGATTATTTTTAACACAATCCTACACTAAGCTATTACTCAATCAACTCTGTAAACTTGATTATCTGAACACAGTTTGCTCTCCAAACTGTCTTAAGTGGAGATAATTTTCAACCTGAGCCACATGTAAATAATCTACAGGTAAGAAAATAGACTTTGCCATTATTTTTAAAAACCTTGCCTTGCATATTACACTTTTTAAGTCAGCTAATCAGCTATGGTGTCCTTTTATATCTAAGTGAAAAATATATTGTTGACAGATCGTCTTAAGAAAGAAAAAAGCTTTAGCACCCAGAATGAATAAATAGCACTATTAAATTACAAGACCAATCTGAAGTTAAAAAATTAGACGTTAGAAATAATTTACAAATCACGAAATTTTTATGTTTTATGTTTTTTTGTTAACTAATTTATACTAGGTGATTTGTAATCATAGTTTACAAGACACATAACATTGTAAGAGATCAGTCAGTAACTACCAGTTAGAACAATTAAAGAATCTCAGAAATCTACTAAAATCATATTAAAACATATGATTCTAATGAAAAATGCAAATAAACCTCTTTTATATTAATCTAACCAATCAACACTAGCCTATCATCTACAATTCTCAGATCTGAGAAAGGTGAGTGCAGTTATTATTACTCAACATTCTTCAGTGTGTGTGGACCATCTTCACCATCTTTTCCGTCACTACTAGCAAAACTGCTGAGCTCTGTGGATGCTGTGAAAGGTCGCAGATTTACTGGGCTGTCTATGTTTACTCCAGCTTTGGGTATGAGTGGATTGTCTTTGTCAGCCATCTGCAGAGCTGACCAAGTCCCAGTGCGAGCACTTCTAGTGTGAGCGGTCAACTCCCCAATACTAGCAGCAAGAGCCAGAACATCTGTCAATAGAAACAGTGTCAATCAGCCAACCATATCAGAACAAAACAAAGTAAAATTTATACCAGTTTCAACAACAGTAAAACACAACAAAGAAAAAATGTATACCAGTTTCTAAAACAGTAAAATAAAATAAAATTATAATTGGAATAAAATGTAAGAGCAGAATTTAGATAAGACTTGACAAAACATAAACTTTATTGATTAAAGGGAGATAATAGTAGACCAGTAATATCTTTGGTAAACTATAAAAAAACCTTGTTAAAATATAAGAATGCTATTATTAACAAAATTATAATAATACAAACAAGTCATAATTAATCATGTGGAAATTAATCAAAACTGCACTTATGTAAAATTTGATGAAAATATTGTATTAAAGGAACATACATGCCAATTTTATTACCTCATATCAACATGTGTATACAATACAATAATGTAATTGATAATTTAATAACCCCACATAAAAACATATCTTTGTTCAAACCAGAGGATGGTTTCTGTATACTTGTGTAATTAATAATCTCACCTTTATCCTCCTGGTGCCGTGACATTCCTGCTCTGTGTCTATTAGCAGCATTGACAATCTCCTCTTTCCTTCGAGCCTGCACTTTGCGAATTCCTTTGAGCCATTTCTCAAGAGACGAGTGCACATTTGAATGTATAGTGATATTTCTCAGTTTCTCCATTTTATCCACAAGTGTAATGATCTATTTTGCAAAAAATAAATTTTATAAATAATAAAACCCAATAATCAAAGATTGAGTTATACTGTTAAAGTTACTGTCATTTTGTTTCTGGTATATTTATCCAAAAAAAAAAAAAAAAAAAAAACGGACAAAAGAAAATTAATTTTACACACACACACACAAGTAAATAAATAAATAATCTTCTTAGTGCTCAACAACAGTTTACTTAGTGAAAACAAAAACAGATACAGGATGCCAGATAGAAAATCTGTAATTTGATTATTCGTAACTAACAAAGTTAACTATAAAATTAACAAAAATTAATAATCAATCTACAAATTTTTAAACAAACCCTTGCATGTTCTCTGAATGAGTCTACAATGAGACGGTCAACTCTTGAAGGGTTTGATGGCAGACGTGAAATTACAATGTTGTTTGTACTTGACACTTTTTTGCCTGGATTCTGCCGAGCAAGTTCTGCTTCAGTCTGTAGATTAATATACAAATGTGATGATTTTCAATAAAACACAAAAGGATGTGTACAGATTAGTAAATAGCTGTAATAAACAAATTTAAATGTATTCACTGTTAAGGAAAAAAAGAATGCCTATAATTTTTGTTTTTTTTACTTTTTAGTCAAATGCAAAAAAGATGTTAGTAAATGCCTATAAAACATTTTTTTTAAATATTATACAAAACATCAGCCTTATAATATAGCACATTTAACAGAAGAAACAGCAGACTTTACCTTTTTTCTTTCTTTTTCTATGGCTTTAAACTGTTCACAAGCTTCTTCTAGCTTTATGTGCAGCTCGTTGGAAGGTCCACTTCTCCTGAATCAAAAAGATTTACAGCAATTATTCTTTAAAGTCCTGTTCAGATCTGGACGATCATCAAATACCAAATTCATAAATTTCTTTTTCACCAGATAAAAATCATTGGAACAATATATTTCAAACAATCTTTTTTACCTGGAACTGTTTCCTTTGGAATGTTTTAAACATTTCTCTCAAAAACAAGGCATTATTTCACATTCTGAATTATAGTTTTCATCATTTTTATTTATCATTTGTAATTAAGGTTACAATACTTTCAAATCTTTGTAAACATAACATTATGTTTAACAAAATAAAATATTTAATTTTTACCTGAAATGTCGGATGCCAGGATACCAAGATGGATGGACACTGAAAAAATAAGGAGGAAATTCATGGTACAGCATTTCACCAAAAAATGCAGGTGGTACCCTGCAAAGTGGATCTGCACGATAGTAATCAAATGCTTCCCGGGGCAAGGCACCATGGGTAGGATTGAAGACAGCATGAGCTGGAAATCCTGGTGGGTAGTGCAACAGAGTCTGATGAGAAAGAGGGTGGGTGAGACCAGTTTGTTCGTGCATGGTATGCTCGTCTGATGTGCTCTGGCGACCAGCATGAGATATGTCAAAGTGAATAGGATGCAGATCTGATACCTCTTGCTGACAAGATTCCAGACTTGGGGGAGGGTGACTTAAATCAAGCCCTGTAGAGTCTGCGGACCATCGGTCATAGTGTGGAGATGAGTTTAAGTCAAATGGCAATCCACTGATTTTCCGTGAATGAAAACCCTGAGGAGCAAACTTCTGAAAGCCAATCTTTTCTCGGCCTAAAGTTAGAGATGGATCTATTGGCACAGTTTTTTTCCTATATATTCTACTAACATCAGGACTAGAAAGCTGATTGTTTATATTCAACCCGTTCACATTTCCACAGTTAGACAGTCTGTCAGTGCCCACTAAATTGCTATCTCCACAAGAACTAGGTGTACTGGGATCTGACCAGGTAAAACTATTTTGCATATTGCCATGGTTTTGTGTATTCACATGAATTGGATGCATAAAGTCTCCTGCTTGGAGCTGCTGAGCTTGAGGCTGCTGTTTGAGTCCACTTTGAGCAAAGTTCACGGAGGTTTGGACATTAGTGGATGTCAAACCTGAAAATGTTCGTTCTGGAAATGCTTCAATGGGTGTTTTATGGAATGATTTCTGCTGTCTGTTGACAAACATCTCTGAGCCTGGATAAATCACTTTAGACTCACTCACATGTTGGGCAACAGCTTGCTGGAAGGCATTCTGAGTGGCAAACATGCCATCCTGAGATTGGTCGTGTTTCGGAGAGCGATAGTGGGCTGCTGTTTCTGAGTACATCTCACTGTTACCATGCTCTGTAAAGTTCTTTTGAGTGAACTGGGAATGTAGAGTGGACAAATTGTTCGAGATATCTGTGAAAGAAGTAGTGCTGTCAGAAACAATGTCGTTTACAAGAGGCTGGGAAACTAAGTCCGAAGATCCAAGAGCAGAAAACTGAGTCAGAAATTCACTTTCTGAACTGCGAGTATTTGGCTGTCTGTAAACATCTTGCTGTGAAAAAGTTCGTGTGAATGGTGGCTCAGCATTTTCTGGAATCTGTGGCGACAAATTCTCTATGTACTTATCATCCCAAAGATGTGGAGTGAATGTGGACATGTGTTCAAAACTTCCATATGAAACAGAGTTCTTGTCAGACTTTGCTGAAGGTGTTCCCTCACTGCCTGTTGACCAAACACTTCCACCTGTGAAACTTGGTGATCTGAAATTTAAAAAAAAATACCTTATTTACAAATAATTCAAGAATTTTAATATTTCAGATATGGACATTTGCCAAATTAATATTCCATGCAATCACAACCAAAGTAAAAAAAATTATATTTTCTAGATAATCCAACAAAAGAAACATTTTTTTTTTTTTGGTGAATGTTAGTACTTGGGTTGGAATAACCAAGGTTTACCCATCGAATGAGAAAATATCTGATGTTGGCTGTGAATGTGCTTCTTCTGGTGCATCTGGCATGATGTGAGGTGAAAACAAGTTTGCATCGTCATCTACGATTTTGTTAACAAGATCATCAAATGCAGCAAATTTATCACTAGAGCAACTGCTGTTAAGACCAAATCCTCCACTGTCTCCAAAGGATGATGTTGTGGTTGCCATTGAAATGGGTACTTGCTCCTTTGAAGCGGATGTCTGGTATGTCATGTGACTCCACTGAGGGTAAGCCTGCTGGTCCTGAGTTTGTCCTGGCCTTTGCTGAGGTTTGGCATGAAATCGATCACCAACACCAAACGACTGCATCTACAAAAAAAAAAAAAAAAAAAAATTTAGTTAATGGAAAAGATGATCTACAGTGAGATCCAAAACAAAAATGTATCAGAGAAATAAAACAGCTCAGTTTATCAGATTAAATATTTTGATAAATAAACAAGTAAACCAAAATAAATATAGAAAGAAAGAAAGAAAGAAAAAAAGAATCATTAGAGATGTAATCCTAGTATTCTGTAGATGACAAAATATGACAAATCAACAAACAGCAACTTATAAAAAGTCAATAGACACTTTAGTACATATGAAACCATTTACTTTTATTATTAATACTTCTAATTGCTGTTTGTTAATATGCATTCTCAAAAAGTAAGAAATTTATTACAGGCATGCTGTACTTTCTTTACCTGTCCATTTTTCTGCATGTATGATCGGCCTAAGTTCTTAGGGAAGTCTTTAATTTCTTTTGGAACATCACCACCACCTCCATCTTGGTAGATATAGTCATAAGCATTGAGCTCAAGTGTTCGTGCACCAGCATTGTGCTTGTAAGGCTGAAATTTGATTTAATATTTATTAATAATACTGATACAAAAATAATAAAATATATATATGCACAAAATTCAAATTAACATGAACCTGCATTTGCACAAGAATATGGACAAAGAATAAATTATATCCCCAAAGATGTCCCAAGACAGACCTTTTCCACATTTAAATATTAAGGTCAAACTTAGTCATCTGTTGAAATGAAGACAAAATAACTGTTACAAAGAAACATTTATTATTATCAATGCATTTTATTTTTAATAATTATCGGATATCAAACAAATTTTGTATTTTTACTTTTTTAATGACATAAAAGAAAAACCCACTGTCAGTGATCCATTGGCAAAAATATTGATTAGTTACAAATGATTCTTTTTCAAAGACAGAAAATTAACATATTCAGACTTTTATAAACCAGTGGTAAGGACTGGCTGGAACAGCAGATGAGTTTAAGGGTGTGGAGGACCCTGTGGGGCACTGATAATGAAAATAATCATAAATCAGACAAACAAGAAATTAATAAATATTAAATATAACAAATTTTAACATTATTGCAATTAAATGTCAGTCACAAATTTACTCATTTGACTCTATGAGAAAGCAAACAAGATGCTGCCTCTTAAAGGGTTACTTATGTGAAAATGAAACAATGGATCTTTCCTATGCATTTACACTACAGAAGAAAAAACTGTATCACATCTTTCAATACAACATGTTTCGGACCCAACTATAATGTTAAATTGTTAAAGAAGAATTTATCCCATGACCCATAATCCCTCATGTGATGATACTACAGCGAACTGTAGCCAGTTCTATCACTGAGCTCTGAACATAGTTTTCAAACCTTCTTATCATTATTTTTGTGTTAAAAGAAAACCAAAAATTGTTGCAATTTTTTATTATTATTTTTAATAATTTGGTACTGTCAATATTACAACACTGTTTAAACACTACTTTAAAACCTCAGATACTTCATAAACCACATCAAACATAATTATGATGTTACTGTAATTCTTGACCAACATTTTCACCCATGTAAATATCTGAAATGTATATGAAAATATAATCAAAGAAAATAGTGATTTCATGGATGAGTGCATCCACAGATCTGTATCTACTTTAAAACATTAAGATTATAAAGATTTATTTCACTTTGTCCATCTTTCAACAATCAACACAGTGTAAATTAAATTAAGCCTACAATAATTCACAAAACCTTTTAAAGGAAAATACAAATACACAATGAATGAACTGATTATTGCGAGTTGCTACAACAATTTCCGTCCGCTATGACGACCAAATCTAAGGCAAAGTAAAAAACAGAATCTGACTAGTCAGTGTTTTCGATGTATCTTCTAGAAAACAGTAAAATAAAATAATAAATTAAGTAAGGTTTTTGGATTTTTTTTTAACAGTAACAGAAATGAAGTAGAATCGGCTGTAACATTTTTCTTACAGAACTCACATGTCAACATTTAAATGCACCCACTTTGGCATGGCGCCATACACAAACGAGTTCCGGTAGTTTATGAAATGAAAATAAAATAAAACGACGTCTTCGTTGACATCATTCCACTTAACTTCTGAAAATGAAATAACTAAATAATATATTTACTTAAAATATGCATGTCATCAGTACATTATTTAAATAAAACGTTTGGGAAGTGTAAATATTTTTAGTTGTTCGAGTTCAAACGTCAAAGCAAACGGACCAAAGCATTTGCAGACGGCAAATTTCAACCGAACAGCCGTTCAGCGATTACATATAAACACGCCTATGATTTTATGACAAAATGAAGGAAAAACATTAGTCATTATACCTGTTGGGTGCGGTGGTTATCCCCAGCAGACCTCATCAATCCTACCTGGAAATTATCATATTTTTTGCTCTCCTTTTGCTGGATGGAGAGAGCCATTGACGTTCATTTTGCTAAATCTAATCATTTACTCATACTATTTTCCAAAATGGATTAATGATATATACTTCAATCAGTGAACGATCAAAACAGCCTGATTTGCTTGGATAACATCTTATATAATAAGAAATTAATATTATGCACACAAAATATATAAATTGGTTGAAAATAATTTTATAAAGAAAAAATACTTTTCTTAATATTGAAATAGGTGTGCAGGAGAGATTATCAAAGTCGTTTGAGTACCGTTAGCATGACGTCATAAGCCAGTAATATGACATTGAGAGAGAGAGAGAGAGAGAGAGAGAGAGAGAGAGAGAGAGAGAGAGAGAGAGAGAGAGAGAGAGACTTCTTCATTATATAACATACATGAATATAATATTAAAATAAATATTCCATTCTATATTTTTACTTAATTGTTTTTTTGGTATTATATTAGCAACAACAATACCAATATGTTGTTGTTATTGTTGTAATCGTCGTTGTCGCTGTTGCTGCTGCTGTTCTGTTCTTTCTCTACTTGTAGACTTTAGTAATGGAAAATCGAACGGCCTTATCTCTGTTTAAAACATTGTTATTTGTTAGACGAAGATAAAGCATTATTATCAACAGACACAGATATATATATAAATGCATAAAAACGTCCATTTATACATACATTCATATATGCGTTCACTTTCATACGTGTACATTCATACATACATACATATATACAGACATACATACATACATACATACATACATACATACATACATACATACATACATACATACATACATACATACATACTTGTATATACATATATATACATGCATACATTCGTACGTACGTACAAACCGGACATCATATGGAGTTTGTTATTGGCTCTGGGGCATGATCCTCTTTGTTTCTGATAAAATTTGATTGTGAGAAAATGCGTTGCTATTTTATATAAATTAATTAGAAAAATGGAGGTTATTTACTAATGACTTTCTAGCATATCATGGCAGGCTTATCGAACAGCAAAATTAATGATGTAGATCTATATACAAATCTGATATTAATATGCAATGACAGAAAAGAATTGGGCCGGGACCATTCTCAAATGCAAATAAAATTCTGTCCAATGAAAAATTCTTTGACGGCGATCTCTGTTGGTCAAATTAACTGCAAGACGAAATTATACACTGAAAAACGAAAATGAATATCTGGATATGTCCACTAAAATAGCTAACCAACCAACCAACAGAATAAATAAATAAATAAATAAATAAATAAATAAATAAATAAATAAGACAAATTTTATTATTTTCAAATATTTCTTAATTTTATTATTAATTATTTTTAATTTTTAATTCATGTAACGTTAATATACCTATATCCATGTCATTTATTTTCCACGGTGTATCTCAGTATCACCTAGAACTGTACACAACACAAATATATATTTTAGATGTTTGTTGTTGTCTGTTTTTGTTGTTGTTGTTGTTGTTGTTGTTTTTGGTTTTTGTTTGTTTTCAGTTCAGAATTCTGTAATACTGATCAGAATATTTAATTTCTTTCATATTTATTATCGACAATTAGAAACAATGTTTAAATTATATTACATTTTAAAAAACAAAACTTTCCTCCAGTTTCAACAGAAGTCGTAAGCATTTTTAAAGTAAAAGTGTGTTATAGATGGTATCATAATTGTACCGGCTTTTCCTTCAACCTCCCTCGAAAATAAACAGGATAACAATAACAAACATAAACACAAGTCAGCTGACCAGAACTAATCTATTTTTAATTCACAGAAGAAAATATCGTTTTAAATAAACTTTTGCACATAATTTATATATTCAGGAAAACGTATGTTAAGTCGCTTGTGTCAGACGTGATATAAATAGTATCTTAGCTATGAAAACTTAATACATAAATAATATTTACAGTCGAATCTGTAGTTCAAAACAGGAACTCCAATGCTGTCAACACACACACACACACACACACACACACACACACAGAGAGAGAGAGAGAGAGAGAGAGAGAGAGAGAGAGAGAGAGAGAGAGAGAGAGAGAGAGAGAGAGAGAGACACGCTCACATATTACAAACAGCTTACTTTCAAATATAAACGTATAATAATTTGTGATTTTAATGATGTACAAGAATTAAGTTAATTTATAAATTGTGCAGCTTTTTATTAAAAAGAAAAATATTACAATGAGTAATATTTCACAACACACGTATTTCAAAAAGAAAAAAAAAACACAAACAAACCCCCCCAAAAAAAACAACGACTGTCTGCATTACGTTAGCTGACACATTAAACAAACAAGTATTGTGCGATGATATAAAATAGTGATAACAGAACAGTTTTGAAGCATTTTGAGAATCACCAATATCTGATAGTAATTAAGTTTAAAAGCTTAACCCATAAAAAGTTCAAGAATAAATTGTACTTTCTGTATTATAAAACTTGTTATTATGTCAAACCAGCGATCTTTGAAAATAGTAATGGCAGTAATATTTGAGCACCCGTGTTCTTAGAAAAATTCCCCATAAGCTGAGTAAATATTTGACGTTATCATTTTCCTCAGTCTATCAAGTTTTATTTCGTTTCATTAACTATATATTTCTTATTTATTTATTTATTTATTTATTTTTTTTTTTAATAAATAAATAAATAAAATACAATTTTAAAAAGTAAAAAGTGAAATAAAATGAAAACAACACAAAACAAAAAATCCCCCGCCTTTTGGTACTATATATTTATGTTATTTATTTGGACCAAATCATATATTTAAAAATGCATTTTAAATAAATAAATAGTTGAAAAGTAGATGACATTTAATTAACTCATTTGGTTCTGGATAGGTTCTTGGATCAATTCTTAATACTGAACCTGCAATGTTTATGTCCATTCCAGCTAACAAATAATTCAGCAGCAACAAGAAGAAAAAGCGAAACCGCAAACTCTGTTAAAGAAATATTTTATTGTACACATAATTTTGTTTTGTTTACATTCAGAAACACTTTCATACACTCTGATTCATCAAGATAAATAAAGACAGTGTCACACACTTATTCACAAAATTAACAATAATTATAATTAGACATTAACTTTGAGAAATCTATTTCAGGATTTCTGCAAGAGTAGAACAAATAGTGCTTTTCCTTATTGAAATTTTTAAAGAACAGCCAAATTTACATATGAAGAAAGAGCTGTTAAAAATGTTCTGATTTTTTAAAAATATTTGCAAAGAGGCACAATTTAAACTGATATATATTTAACCATCTTTTAAAGAAAATGAAATAAGTAGGCCAACTACTATGCCAAAGAAACTAATACACAATTTTTTGTAACAAAAAACATCTGTGCAGCAGCAAGGAAAATAACATGGGTCTTATAAATGCATGAAAAAAAATTAACAAAAAAAATAAAAATGTAAAAAAATAAATAAAAAGTAAAAAAGTACAAGAAAAATCAAAATCCCTTCTCCTAATTACAATAAAAATACCAGCTCATTCATTTGTTCAAAAGTTTTAATGTTTTTATTACCATTTTAAAAACAAATGTATTCCAATGTTGTTATTATACAGCAAATGAAAATATTTTTATATTAAACATAAATATATATATATAAACAGTGATGTTCTGAATGAATTAAAGTAAAATTAAAATTCAACATTTGTAACATCATCACAAATTACTGAACAGCCATCTTGTTACATTTTGTTAAATAATTAAATATACATATCACAATTATGTGTGCAGTAACAAATTTACATAATTATGTAGCAAATCTGTATAGAATAATCATTATGTGATTTCTACTTTACCTTTTTTAATTTTTCAATTTTTTTAAACTTTATTTTCAATTATAATAATTGTAACTAAAAATAGTTTATACATTTATTTATGGGTGAATAAAAAGAGGAACGCAAAGGAAACAGATTATTTTATTTTATTACATTAAGAAGTAAAACATATAGATATTTTTATTTAAACTCATATTTGTAGTAAACAATGTCAATTTCACAAGCCATTTTAACCAAATTTTCTCCATATTTTCTTTTCTCTTTTCACTTTGATTATAAAATCAGAGCTTCATTTCCAAAACATCCGTAATTTTAGCAAAACTTTATTTTTCAATTTTCTTGACCTTCACCTGCACAGTCAGAATAAATTCAGAATGTTTTGATTCACCATGCAACAAAAAAGTTTACATTTAAAAATTATTTTAAAATAAGCCAAAACACTATTACAGATTTCTTTCCAGTCTTTCAAATTTTACAATGACTTCCTGGCTAAATTTACGTCAGTTTGTTTCTAGCTGTTCTGTCCAGTCAGACAACGTTCACATTTACAGCTGTTGTGTTGAGTTTCCATTCCACGTCGCTGAATCATCATCGTCATCCTGTCTGTTTGTGAAACGATGCAGATTGCCCTCCCTTCTGCTGATACCACCCCCACCACCTGAATGAGATTTCCGATTGTATGCACTGAAAAACAAAAATAAATAAATAAAATAAGTAAATAAGTAAGTAAATAAAAAGAACAAATAAATAAATAAATAAACATAAGTAAATAAATAAGTATATAAGTAAGTAAATAAGTTAAAAAAACAGCTATAAAGTAAGTAAATAACTATATAAATAAGAATATCAGTAAGTTAGTAAATAAATAAACAAATAAAAAAAGAAACTCATAAACTTACACACTGAAATATTTTCACTCCATGTAAATTATTTGTATATTGTTTTAACATAAAAAAAACACACACATCACCCCCAGAATATCTTTTTAAAACTGCATTTAACAAAAAAAAAACTTACGTATTTTGTTTACGATCACCACCCACTGCCTGGTCTGAGGACGTTGGTGTAACTGGTGATGTTGTAGGAGGTGGACTACTGGTAAAGAAGGAGACCACAAAGTTCCAGATCATCATAATAGGAGCCAACAAGAGAGAGAACAGATTCTCCCCTCCTCCACCACCAGAAAACTGAGTCACTGAACTTCTTTTCTAAAAAGAGAAATTTTTAACATTTATTAGAACTGTTTTTTATCACTTTTACATAAACATTATCATTGCTATGAGAAGAATATCATGTTTATATAAATTTGTATCACTATTTTAAAATAAATCACATTTAGATGCACTGTCTCAGTTTTAAAAACGTATCACATATAAATTGTATCACTTTTACATTAACTATATCAGTATTATAAAATTATCACTTTTACATAAACTGTATCACTATTATAAAACTATATCACTTTTACATAAACTGTATCACTATTATAAAACTATATCACTTTTACATAAACTGTTTCACTGTTATAATACTATATCACTTTTACATAAACTGTATCATTACAAAATTATATCACTTTTACATAAACTGTATCAATTATAAAACAATTATTTTTACATAAACTGTATCAATTATTATAAAAATATATCACTCTGACTTTTTACTAATCAACTATATCATTACTTCATACACTTTGTCATTGTTTAAAAACTATATTTCAATTGTAAATAAACAAAGAAAGGATAAATAAAGGACTAAACAAATAAAAAACACAGAATAATAAACAAACAAAGAAATAAATAAAGGATTACACGTGTAAATTAATAGCTCACAGGAATTACAATGATGACAGAGGAAGGAGCCAAGTTCAGTTCGGCGAGTGTCTGTGGCATGTCCTCCTCAGTGAAAACACGTTTAGGAAATATCGTTGATAGCGACACTGATCCATTCAGATGCTGCAAAATACAAACATAAAAAAAATGAATATTAACTGTAAGTGGTGCTGAATTAAATATATATAAAAATTAAAAACAAACATTATGAACTGTCAGTGCTGTTCTGTGAAATATACAAAAGATTTGAAATAAAAACGTAGATAAGAGGATCACTTTGGTGTAAAGTTTAGAGAAGAGACAATACTTACTTCTGAGATGAAATTAGAAGCAGTCTGAAGAGTTGCTTTCGAAGGGAATTCCTGTGTAACACTTGTACCATCAGTCAAGCGGAACTGAAGTCGAGCAGTCTCGCTGTGTTGTATTAAAATTATTATTATTATTATTTCAGTGTGGAGTGTATTTGCAAAAAGGAAGATAAATACAAAATATGCAACTTTAAGTCAGAAAAACAAAATAACACAAATGTTTCTCTTTTCCTACTGATCAGAATTAATGACAAGATAACTGGAAGAACAAAACAACACAATATTTTCTTTTAATCCCTCTCCTTATATAAAAAAAAAAAAAAAAAGAAAAAAAAGAAAAATTACCTCCTCCTAGACTCAGCCTCTTCTGCCTTTTTCTGCTGATCAAGGAGTTTGGTTTTCTTAGCATTTTCCTGTGACTGGAGTCGTTCCTCCTTCTCTTTGTTAAACTTTGCAGCCCTCTCCGCTCTTAAACAAACAATAATTCTTACCAGGCATTATTTAGTCTTTGTTATCAAAAAAGAGAGCAAATTGTTACAGTTCCTACAGTGCATAGATGTACATGTCTGCAACAATGTTTGCCATGTACCTGTCTCTATGTTTTAATTACACCTGTCTCTGTTTTAATTACACCTGTCTGTAACTATGTTTTAAAGATACCTGTCTCTAGCTGTTTTAATTATACCTGTTTCTAGTTATGTTTTAATTACACCTGTCTCTAACTATGTTTTAATTACACCTGTCTGTTTTAATTACACCTGTCTCTAACTATGTTTTAATTACACCTGTCTGTAACTATGTTTTAAAGATACCTGTCTCTAGCTGTTTTAGTTGTTTTAATGTTTTATACCTGTCTCTAGTTGTTTTAATTATACCTGTCTCTGTTTTAGTTATGTTTTAATGTTTTATACCTGTCTCTCTAGTCTCTAGTTATGTTTTAATTATACCTGTCTCTAGTTATGTTTTAAAGATACCTGTCTCTAGCTGTTTTAATTAAGTTCTAGTTATGTTTTAAAGACCTAGTTGAATCTGTCTCTAATTATGTTTTAAAGATACCTGTCTCTAGCTAAGTTTTAGTTGAATCTGTCTCTAACTATGTTTTAAGTATACCTGTCTCTAGCTATATCCTCTTTCACTCTTTCTCTCGCCTTTCTTTCTTCTTCTTTGTCTTTTTTCATCTTCTCCTGGATCTCGCGCAACTCCTTTTCTGCCTGAGTCTCCTTCAACTTCTGAATGTTTTTCCCAGTCTCACGACGCTCCTTTTCTTTCAGTTTTAATTCCTGAAAACATTTATTTTTATTTTTACAGATTTCATATGAAAATTCAGAGTTTTCTAAAAGACAATGTTGAAGACAGATTGATGAAAGTACATTTGATGGTTTACTGTCGTTTGGGTGTATTCTCTCTCTCCTGTTAATGGCTACAAATATTTTATTAAAATATCAAGGCACATGTCAAAGTAAAGATGGTTTTTGTTTTAATTAATATATATATATATGTATTTACTCAGACTTAAAGATATCATTCTTTATTAAAGACCAGATTCAGCACATAAAACAGTGTTTAAAAATAAATATATATCCAAACCTCTTTTTCTTTTTCTAGTTTCTCCAGTCTCTTCTGTTCCATTTTCTCTTTAGCACTGAAACAACAGAAATTATTATTTTTTATAATTACAGATTCTACCACATCCTATGATATTTGTTTACATTGTTTTCATGTTTGTATATTATGTTTTTTTTATTATTATATTACTATACTGTAGAACTCTACTAAAGTTTAATGTTTACATTCACCTTTCTAGTCTTTCGAGTTTTCCAAACTGATGCTCCCCTTGAAACTGAGGGTCAATAGTATTAATAATTACAAAATTATATAACATGAATAATAACATTAATAAAAAATAAAATAAAAGTCCCCAATTATAAACTTTTTTTACACTTGTTATTAATTTTTACAACTGAAAATGAGTTTATTTTATAAAATTACATGGCAACTCTGGTTTCAAAATCCAGTTTTTGTTTCTTAGCTTCAGATGAACTTTCGTCATCAGCTTTGGTGTCAGTTGTACTGGATGCTGGCACCTCCTCTGACTCTGGCTTTTCTGCTGCTGCTGCTGCAGATGCTGCTACATTTTCTTCTATAAAATATATTCTAATATGTATTTACACATAAAGATTTCAGGTACACTGTATAACATATATATGCATATCTTTATATAAGTACATACAGATCAGCTTTTTTTTTAAAGTATCGGTTATCCATGGTTAGCACACACTCACTCAGTAACTTCAGTGGAAATATAAGTACTTTTAGGAACTAGATCTGTTCAGTTTTATGGTCCACTCAATTTAAAACATAGTGACTGATGTGATGTGTATACTCTATAGTGTCAGATCGGAGTCTGAGAACACAATGATTATCAGTGTTGAGTACTCACATCTGATACTGCTTCATTCACCATTTGATGTCTGACACTACTGCATTCACCACCAGACATCTGACACTACTACATTAACCACTAGACATCTGAAACTATTACATTCACCACCAGACATCTGACACTATTACATTCACCACCAGACATCTGACACTTTTACATTCACCACCAGACATCTGACACTTTTACATTCACCACCAGACATCTGACACTATTACATTCACCACCAGACATCTGACACTATTACATTCACCACCAGACATCTGACACTACTACATTCACTAGACATCTGACACTACTACATTCACCACCAGACGTCTAACACTACATTCACCACCAGCTGTCTGACACTACTACATTCACCACCAGACATCTGACACTACTGCATTCTCTACCAGATGTCAGACATAATGAAATACTGAACTTCCTATCTCAATATGGCCTCCTGTTACTTCAACTGAGATTTAACTAACACAAAAATCAGTAGGATTTTCAAAATAAACTTGATAAACAATTGTTAAATACCAAAACATACTGTATATACTTGTGTATAAATCGAATTTTTGGGAGACTATATTAAGGTAATATTTTGGGGGCCGACTTATACATAGGTAATGCTTTTGTAGCTGTTGCTGAAGAGTCGCCATTTTGACTATTTTTTGCTACGGGATGCATCTAAAATAATCGCAGTCTTTCAGCTTTTCAAAAATATAATTTTATCGTATAAAAAAATTGGAAAAATTAAATAACAAAACCAAATATGAATGTAAAACATGATATTCTTCTGTTTAATGACATAAAAATACATTTTAAAGCGAGAAAACCGTCAGTATGGTGTTATGCCTTACGGCATCTTGCAATGATCTAGGAATGCAGACTTCTCTGCCAAATTGCACTAAATATCGGTCCTAATTTCATAAACAAAACTCACTTGTTTAATTGTAAATAATTTGATGAAATAATATTGCAATCGTCATTAATATCCACTACCGACAAATTTTGTAAATCATAGAACGGCTAAATATAACAGTAAGTTAGGTCTCCATGTTAGACCTATTACATTAAAGAGATACTATTTATGATACATTTAGGCTATAGCTCGTGTAATACATGCATTTATGTTATTATGGTATGTTCGTGCAAGTTACAGCTCGTGCAAGTTATGTTACAGTAGGCGTACAATGTAGGCCTTCATGGCACTGTCACAATGGTCTGAAAATAGTGACGGTGCCTGGAATCTACAGTCGACTTATACACAAGTGACGCAATTTTTTGTCTTAAAATACACATCGACTTATACATAAGGTCGCCTTGTACACAAGTATATACGGTATATATTTTTTTAAACAATATTAAATATATTTCACAATCCAACAATTTCTCCAAATCTGGTTTGTAGCATGTGATCTCTTATCTTTTAAATAACATTTATAAAAGATACTTTGTTACTAGCCTGTAAGAGTATCCTATGATATAACAGCAAATTTAACTTATTTCTTTCCCCCCCATCTCTCTATCTTTCTCTCTGTATTAAAAGTAAACACTCAAGTGATATTAATATATACCTGCAGCCATTTTTTCTGCAGGTTTTACTTCGTCATTCTGTTGTTCTGTTTTTTTCTCTGACTGTGGCTGAATTTCTGACTTTGTCTCTGTTTGTGGCTGTAACTTAGACTTGTGAGTCTAAAAAATTACAAGATGTGTTGTTGATACAGAATTGATAAACACAAATATATATATATTATATAATAATCTTAATAACTGCTTGTGAAATCTGTGAGTTATAAAAAGTCTATTTCTGTGGGCTAAATTTGATGCGTTTTACATCTAGTAATAATTATGACTCTGAATAAGAACAGCATTATCTTCAACACTGACAAAGACATTATTATTATTTCGAAAGAATGATAAAAAATGTATTCATTTCATTATTTTTTAAATAAAATGAAATAAAATTTACTAAATTACTTCAACATTTTTCTTTTTAATACATTCACAAGACTCAATAGTTTTCATTCAAGTTTCTTTTTAAGAAAAAATATTCTTTATTAGCTGGGTTTTTTTGGTTTGTTTGTTCTTATTTTTGGTGGGGTTTTTTTTTTGTGTGTGTGTTTGTGTTGGATGTTTTCATCCAGATTAAATAACACTTAAAAAAATAAAAATAAAATTTTTAAAAATTCAAATGTGAAGACATCAGATGAAAGTTGTTACTTCACTAAACTCCCTGAAATCAGTTTCTAAGCAAGGATCAAAGAAAAATGTTTGCTGAAACTTTAACAGCAACAACAATCTCACCAATTTCTTGAAAACTATCACGTGCAAGAGATGTAATAACAATTTTAATTTTCATAATAATTACAAAACATTTCAAATTAAACTTTATAACATCTTGAATAATGATTAATTAATAATAAAATAATTAATAAACATACCTCAAGGACTGACTTAATAATTTTCAGAAATTCCACACTTTCAACATGTCCACCTGTCACTTCAATTGGGATTCCATTGACACTGATAAAGAATGTCGATGGAACAACCACAACGGGGTCTGAACATTTTTGTAAGGAATATAACAATAACCATTACATTAATAAATTAAATTAAATTAATTCACTTATTGTGTCTTAAAAATATAAATTAAAAATACTCTCCATATGTTAATGATTTCAACATGACAACAGAAAGTAACTGAAAATGACACAAACTGTGTCAAAACTCCATCTATGAACTTTATTATTTACTTACTCTCCCAATCTATAAATGTTAAAAGTATTTAGAAAAGTAAAAATGTATGCTAACTAAAAGTAAATATATTTAAATTTAAAAGTAATACAAGTTGAAGTAATTTGTTTATACATATAATTATAAAAGTAATACTAATAGATATAAAATTAATTGGCTTTAAAGGAAACAAATAAAACGATTTGGGTTTATTTTAAAGGTAACATACTAACTTAAATCAATTTTATTGAATTTAAATAATTTTCTTTTTGAATAATAATATATAATAAATATCTGTTTATTTAAAAGATACAAATCTGGGAAAAGAATCCACAGGCATCACTGAAACAAGAAAAGCAAATTCAAAACTAAAATTGGTTGTTACATACTAGGGATGGAGTAAGTCTAAAATCTGAAGAAAAGTAAATGAAAAATAAATAAAAAAAATAAAAAATAAAAAATATATTGTGATCATTTTATGTTAATATTCTTCAATTTTAAGAATACAGTATTTTTCAGTGGATATCTGTGTACACAGCAGGCTACACTGTAGATGGAAGTCAGTGTTTAAACATATCTTTGTGAGTTTATGTAGTTGTATGTAAACCACACACACACACTCGCACAGACATAGAATAGAACTAACCTGTCTGCTTCTATACGGATGGCAACACATTTCTCTTGTTCACATAAAGCACAAATTTCAGAATTTTCCCAAGTTTCAAGCATCTTTTTTGAGAGATCATCTTTACCTGAAACAAAAATAATAATAATAATAATAATAATAATAATAATAATAATAATAATAATAATGAAATATTGCAATAAATGGATATCCGAATCGTCTCTGGATCAGTGGATGCTGCTAGCATTTGTGCAGCATTTATATTTATATTGCAATAAAATTAAATTTACAGCAAACTGAATATGAATTTGCATTTAAGAGCTAAGTAGTTACTGATACTGATAGTGATAGTTAATTTTCAAAACCTATTTTCAGTATTTAAATTTTAATTTTAACTTTTTTCTCACCAGAAATGTATACAATAAATAGCAAATTATTAGCTTTTGAATGTTGGATGGCCTCTGGAATTGTTCCCGTAAACCACTTCATTGTTGTCATTTCTTACAGTGGATCAACAATGAAAAATAAATAAAACAGATTAATGGGTTTTTTGGTTGTTATTATGTTTTTAACTTTCGAAGATTACGTGTAGGTAAGAACCGGAAGTAGCTATTGAGAATAGACTGACAACCAAACATTTATAAATAGATTGATAAAGCCAGTCTAAATGGAACGTTCGGAATAACTCGCTTTTTTCCGAAGTTTTCCGATTGTGTATATTTTATATGTACTGTAAACCGAATTTTGTCGACTTCAGCGAATGCTCTGTGCGTTCTTATGGCTCTATTAGTAATATTGACAAAGTAGTTACCTTTCTTATTCCAGGCAGGAATAGGTTGCAACCAGGATGTCTATTAACACGGTGAGTTATGTATTATGGCAGTCTAATTTAATTTGTTTCTTTGCTTTTTAAAATATTTAATTAGAAAAATATAAAATTTAAACCGGAAGATATGAACTTTCGGCTTTAATCGGGATAAAGTTCTCGGTTGACTGAAGTCCCTTCAGGTCGCGTACAATAGACTAAAAGCAAACAAAAATTAAAGAGTCACATTGTGATTGTAATAATTTCGTGTTGTCATGTATTAAACTTTATCAGACATAACCGCTGAGAGATGTATCTGAATATAAATTTAAAAAGCCACATAATGTTTAAATTCAACCATCACTCAGTGACTTTTTTTTTTATCTTCAACATTTAATCACTGATGGTGATTAAATATTGAAGATAAACAAAAAGGACAAAGTTTATTTCCACGTTTGTCCACCCAGACCTTGTGACCAACTAATTAACCATGTGATCGCAAGCTATCCAGGAAGTAAAAAGATCACCTCCTTTTCTTCCTCAACCGGTAGAAATATTTTAAGTAAGTTTATATTCAACATTTCAGGCACAGTTTCACGATTTCAAGCTAGGGGCAACAGAACGACAAATCCCTGATTTTGGAAAAGGATAGAAACGAACAAATGTTTACACACAATATAATGAATACTGAATTAGTGAATATAGATATTAATTTGATATTTTATATAATCCTAATGTTATTACTAGAACGGCATTTACAAAATCTCGTGAGTTTGTACTCTAAGTGTAAGTATGAAGTATTTAAGCAACAATAATCGGGAAACAAAGGCCTTTAATTCATTTGTCTTCAATTTAAAACGAAAAAAATTACTTTATTTTTATTATTGTTTTGTTTTGTTTTTCTTTATGTAAATACTTAACAATAATTTTGTGTGTGTGTGTGTGTGTGTGTGTGTGTGTGTGTGTGTGTGTATGCCTGCAAAGTAATAAAGACTCCAGTCTTTAAAAATATAAAAAATGGAATCTGCTTTTCCCACATCCAGTGTCTCATATCAAAAGGATAATAAACAACATTTCTTTTTATGGGCCTAATTACCCTGTCATTAAGGAAATGTAATTTAAAAGTTTTTCAGACAGGTGAGGACATGGTACAGGTGAATGAGTCACGGGAGTGGCAGGCTAAAGCAGCAGGCACTGCACTGTACCAAGGCAGACCATCCAGAGATCTCGGTCCATTAAATACCAACGACAACCTGTGAGTTTTAAACAGTTTAATTTTTTTTTTTTTTTATTTGTTAATAACAAACTGAACATGTAACAGTCAATTTACATTTAATTTTATTGTTTGTTATGCTTTTATTTAATCTCTCTTTCTCTGATTTGTAAACAACTTTTCTGTACACACTTATTTTCACTGCATAGCTTAGGAATATGTTCACACAGAGACATACACTAAGCATTATTAAATATATATTCTTTTTATTTTATTTATATTTAAGATTCATGCACAATCATAATGGTATAAAAATAGACATGCACACAAGCAAACACAAACATGCATTCACACATACACACACACTGATATTGTTTGTATTTGTTTTCCAGACCAATTCCCAGTAACATAAGAACAGATATGATTGCAATGGAAGAAATGAAAATGTCTGCTGTCCGTAGGACATTCTGTCTGTTTGTTACCTTTGACCTTATTTTCTCCTTCATATTGTGGGTCATTTATACACAGGTATTAAGATTTGTATACCTTGTTTTGTGTTTATAAGCATAACGTGTCTTTCTACGAATGTCTTAGTTTGCGTCTGTGAGTATTGATACAGGGAGGTGTTTGTCTGTACTGTAACTGGGGGTTGTTACAGGGAGGTTTGAGTTTGTACTGTAATTAGCTATTGTTATAGAGTGGTGTGTGTTATAAAGATTAAAAATGTATAAAATAAATACTTTATATTAGTTTGTTTCATTATTGTTTTGATATATTTTATTCATTTATTTAAAAGTAACATAAGTAAAATTAATTTTGTTTATTTATGAAGTAACAGAAATAAACTTAATTAGTTTTCAGAAGGTTTTAAAGATAAAAAATTAATTTGTTTTAGCTGATTTTAAAGTTAATATAAAAGCTTATTATTGGTTTTAAATAATTCTGTCTAATATAAATAAGTATTATTTCAAATTAATATTTGTTTCAGCTCTTTGGAGATAAAAAGTACACAGCTTTCAAAAAGCAGGTCGCTGACTATGACTTCAGATACTCATTGTTTGACTCTGTCGTAAGATTTTCAACATTTCATAATACAGTTTATCAAAAATTATTATTATTATTTTTTTAATTGACGAGTAACAACATCCCCCACCAAAACACACATTAATTGATAAATAAATGAATAAATACATAAATAATAAAAGGGTTTTGTTTTTTTAATTGACAATGACACCTGTTTTTAAGTGTTTTATTTTTTAAATTGACACTGACACATATTTTTAAGTGTTTTATTTTTTAAATTGATAATGACACCTGTCTTTAAGTGTTTTATTTTTTAAATTGACAATGACACATGTTTTAAGTGTTTTATTTTTTAAATTGATAATGACACCTGTTTTTAAGTGTTTTATTTTTTAAATTGACAATGACACCTGTCTTTAAGTGTTTTATTTTTTAAATTGACAATGACACATGTTTTAAGTGTTTTATTTTTTAAATTTTTTTAAATTGACAATGACACATGTTTTTAAGTGTTTTATTTTTTAAATTGACAATGACACCTGTTTTTAAGTGTTTTATTTTTTAAATTGACAATGACACATGTTTTTAAGTGTTTTATTTTTTAAATTGACAATTTTACATGTTTTAAGTGTTTTATTTTTTAAATTGACAATGACACATGTTTTCAGTGTTTTATTTTTTAAATTGACAAATACACCTGTTTTTAAGTGTTTTATTTTTTAAATTGACAATGACACCTGTTTTTAAGTGTTTTATTTTTTAAATTGACAATTTTACATGTTTTTAAGTGTTTTATTTTTTAAATTGATAATGACACCTGTCTTTAAGTGTTTTATTTTTTAAATTGACAATGACACATGTTTTAAGTGTTTTATTTTTTAAATTGATAATGACACCTGTTTTTAAGTGTTTTATTTTTTAAATTGACAATGACACCTGTCTTTAAGTGTTTTATTTTTTAAATTGACAATGACACATGTTTTAAGTGTTTTATTTTTTAAATTGACAATGACACCTGTTTTTAAGTGTTTTATTTTTTAAATTGACAATGACACATGTTTTTAAGTGTTTTATTTTTTAAATTGACAATGACAAGTGTTTTATTTTTAAATTGACAATTTTACTTTTTAAGTGTTTTATTTTTTAAATTGACAATGACACATGTTTTCAGTGTTTTATTTTTTAAATTGACAATGACACCTGTTTTTAAGTGTTTTATTTTTTAAATTGACAATTTTACATGTTTTTAAGTGTTTTATTTTTTAAATTGACAATTTTACATGTTTTAAGTGTTTTATTTTTTAAATTGACAATGACACCTGTTTTTAAGTGTTTTATTTTTTAAATTGACAATGACACATGTTTTTAAGTGTTTTATTTTTTAAATTGACAATGACACATGTTTTAAGTGTTTTATTTTTTAAATTGATAATGACACCTGTTTTTAAGTGTTTTATTTTTTAAATTGACAATGACACCTGTCTTTAAGTGTTTTATTTTTTAAATTGACAATGACACATGTTTTAAGTGTTTTATTTTTTAAATTGACAATGACACCTGTTTTTAAGTGTTTTGTTTTTTAAATTGACAATGACACATGTTTTTAAGTGTTTTATTTTTTAAATTGACAATGACACCTGTTTTTAAGTGTTTTATTTTTTAAATTGACAATGACACATGTTTTTAAGTGTTTTATTTTTTAAATTGACAATTTTACATGTTTTAAGTGTTTTATTTTTTAAATTGACAATGACACATGTTTTCAGTGTTTTATTTTTTTAAATTGACAATGACACCTGTTTTTAAGTGTTTTATTTTTAAATTGACAATTTTACATGTTTTTTAAGTGTTTTATTTTTAAATTGACAATTTTACATGTTTTAAGTGTTTTATTTTTAAATTGACAATGACACCTGTTTTTAAGTGTTTTATTTTTTAAATTGACAATGACACATGTTTTTAAGTGTTTTATTTTTTAAATTGACAATGACACATGTTTTAAGTGTTTTATTTTTTAAATTGACAATGACACCCGTTTTTAAGTGTTTTATTTTTTAAATTGACAATTTTACATGTTTTTAAGTGTTTTATTTTTTAAATTGACAATTTTACGTTTTTAAGTGTTTTATTTTTTAAATTGACAATTTTACATGTTTTAAGTGTTTTATTTTTTAAATTGATAATGACACCTGTTTTTAAGTGTTTTATTTTTTAAATTGACAATGACACATTTTAAGTGTTTTATTTTTTAAATTGACAATTTTTCATGTTTTTAAGTGTTTTATTTTTTAAACTGACAATGACACCTGTTTTTAAGTGTTTTATTTTTTAAATTGACAATGACACCTGTTTTTAAGTGTTTTATTTTTTAAATTGACAATGACTCCTGTTTTTAAGTGTTTTATTTTTTAAATTGACAATGACTCCTGTTTTTAAGTGTTTTGTTTTTTCATGTCAGATGTTGGCGGCTGTGCGGATGGTGTTTTTGCTGTTGGCGTACGCTTTGTGCAATCTGAATCACTGGTGGACTGTTGCAGTGAGTTAACCATTTCCTTTGTTTTAATTTCTTTTATTTTAATTCTCTCTTCATTTTTTATTTATTTTTTTATTACCTTTTTATTGTACTATTTTTTAGTTCTGTAAAAGAACTTTTCATTCTAATAGTTACAAATATTTATTTTTTATTTATTACTGAAAGGTGTAACACTAGTTTAACACTGAACAGTGAGGTATGACTGTACCAGACATTGTCTTAAAGAAACAGTCAAGATAATCATAAATAAAATACACTGATTTTCTTCTTACTGATGTCTAACCAGAGGTTTAAAACTGTGTTATATGTATCCCTTGGGGTAGATGAGTAGTTACCATGGGTTACGTGAGCAAAATACAGCAATAGTGGAAACACTATTTATAGAAAGACCGCTTAAAGTTAAAGAATGATAATCATCTCTACTAATATATTTTTTTTTTTTTTAAATTATAATTTTCAACATTTCATAATACAGTTTATTAAAAAAAAAAATTATTTTTTTTTTAAACTGACAAGTAACAACATCCTCCACCAAAACACACATTAATTGATAAATAAATGAATAAATACATAAAAAATAAAAATAAAAACAATAATAACAATAACACTAACAATAATAATATAAATGATTTATTGACAGGACAAAGTAAAGAAAAAGAAAGGTAGACAATGTAAATTCACTAATAGAGATTCTGTGAGCTAAGATAGGAAAAAAACAAAATTCAATGTTTCTGTATTGTTTGTTATAGAAACATTTTTCATGTTGTTTAATTTTAGCAGTTGAATGGAACCTGTTTTTAAGAGTTTTAGTTTTTTAAATTGACAATGACACCTGTTTTTAAGTGTTTTATTTT
Source organism: Chrysomallon squamiferum (assembly GCA_012295275.1). NCBI lineage: Eukaryota > Metazoa > Mollusca > Gastropoda > Neomphalida > Peltospiridae > Chrysomallon > Chrysomallon squamiferum. Next base: position 13,861,099 of record CM022675.1, read on the forward strand.
TTAAATTGACAATGACACCTGTTTTTAAGAGTTTTATTTTTTTAAATTGACAATCACCTGTTTTTAAGTGTTTTATTTTTTTATATTGACAATGACACCTGTTTTTAAGAGTTTTATTTTTTTAAATTGACAGTGACACCTGTTTTTAAGTGTTTTAGTTTTTTAAATTGACAGTGACACATGTTTTTAAGTGTTTTAGTTTTTTAAATTGACAGTGACACCTGTTTTTAAGTGTTTTATTTTTGAATGTTTTAATATAAAAAGATGCTAATTAGATGTTTCCTGATTTAATGTGGTGTTAAATTTCCATCTGATTTGAAATTTAAATTTTTCCTTTTGTTTCATTTTAGCTTAAACATTTTGGCAATGTCACAAAATTTCCCAAATATTTTTATTATTATTATTATTATTATTTATTTTTATTTTTACTTTTTCAGGTAACAACTTTTCTTACCTGTGTTTACCTGCTTTGCAAGATCTTCCTATTTGATGTGAGTTTAAAAAAGTAATACTATTTATTGTATTAAAAATAAATTTATAAATTATAATAATATTAACAAAATAAGTTATGAATAATGCTGGTAACAGTGACGTAATTTAATAATAATAATATACACATAGTCGTACAGTGCAAATCAAAATACATTCTTTGTGAAATTATACTTTGATATTCTTGTAAAATTTATTTATTTATTTACTTTTCAGTTTGGTAAAACAGACAGTGCTAAAAATCCTCTGAGTTTTCTGGTGCTGATAATATCATTCATTCTGGCCTGGGCAGAAACATGGTGGCTAGATTTCCGAGTGCTGCCACACGAAAAGAAAATAAGACAAAGAATAGCAACTATAGGTGTGTGATAATATGTTTAATTTATGATAAAAAATAACAGCTGTACACATGTGATAATGTTTTTAATTTATGATAATGTTATAGTAGCTGCTGGTACACAATACAGCTAGTATATTTAAAAACTATTTATAAATCCAGATCATAACCAACTTAATATACTTATTTTATAGAGATATGGTTAGGATATATCACATAAAGACAATATAATATATCTTGTAAATTACATGTGTGGCTGTGTTGTATCGAGTATATGTAATATTAAATTAATATAGTTATTTTATGAATTTTAGTGTGACTGATGTAACTAGTATATGTAATATGATAAATAGTTATTTTATAATTTAGAGGTACAACTGTTAGAAGTAGTACATATAATATGAAATAAATATAGATATTTTATAAATTATAGTTGTGCCTATGCTATAACTAGTATATGTGATATCAGTTTAAATTGAATTATTTTATAACTCCAGGTCATGTCTATGGAGCAACAGAGAGGACTCCATTAATATCAGGTGACAGGTCACATGATGAAGCTAGCAGATACTATTCACCAATAGAATCACCAGAAGGTAAGTTACACATTTTTCTTTTTGTCAAAAGTAGTGGTATGTACTACCTTGTGCATTATAGTTTTTTTAACAAAGACTGAAGTATGTCCTGTTGTAATCAAAGAAGTAAGCATATTAGATATCTTTGTTTTATTTCATAAAAGTTGGTGGTATGTGTTGCAAAGCTGTCTTTTTGCTTTTGTCATTTGTCAAAAAGATGGATCTAGTGTTAAAGAAAAGTTAAATATTAACTCAGTTATTATCATTCTCAGTAGTCACTGAAGTCTGTGGTATGTCCAGTCCTGACTAAAAGAAATTAGTTTTCTTTTTTTTTTTTTTTTTTATAAATTTATTCCATAACAAAATCATGTGTTACAAATTTTACTTTTGTTACAGTAAAATACTTTTTTTATTATTATTATTACTTTTCTGTTTGATTTTTAAATTGATTAATTATTATTATTATTATTATTATTATTATTATTATTATTATTATTATTCATTTTCAAAATACTGATTAAAATTAGTTTTTTGAAAGAAATATCAGTATTAATCAAATAATTATTTTAGAAAAAATAATTGTACATTAAGTAGAAAGAAAGCCTTTGCTATAAAAAGAAAAGTATAATAAAAATAGGTTGAGTTGGTGGCCCTGTCTTTATACTTTTTCCATAATAAATTGACTGCCAGTCTCTGTGTCTCTTTTGCAATTTACTGACATCATTTTTGTTTCTGAAATCTTTCAACATGAGTATTTTCTCTGAACAAAAAAAAAAAAAAAAAATTATAATAAAAATTACAGGGTTTGATATTAATTTTTTATTATTACTAGACCAGTGGACTAGTATGTCTTAGAATTTACTAGACCTGACCTAATATCAACTAGACCAAACTGTTGAATGACAAAATATGCTTTAAGCAGGGATACTTTTGTTAAACTGTGCTTTGTATTGCATATTATTTGAAGAGTATACATAATAATTAACCAGTGTAACTATATGAATATAAAACATTGACAAAAACATTGTATTGTAACTTTTTTTTGCATATTTTACTCATGACTGAACAGTATTTAACATTAAAAGTTAACATTTGTAATTTTATTACATTGGATTAAGCTAAACTGTCTCTGTGGCAAACAATGCAATATCACTTCTTACAGAATATCCATATAGATTTTTCAGTTGATTGTTTGTGATGACTCTTTCAGTTTGAGTTTGAATAGTCACTTTTGTACACAGACTACTCATGGATATTTTTATCTACACCAATTCTATGGGATCATAGAAATCAGGAGGCCTCGCCCTTTGCCCACCATCCCACCACAGTTCCATGCTTGTTGTGCATTGTAATCAGCTGGATTTGGCCCTTTAGTTGATCAGGCAATTCAGCATATCAATGTCCAGACAAGACTGCCTGTCTGACTTAATTAAGGCCATTGTGGAAAACCCCCTTGCACAGATTGCACTAGAAACTGGTATATATAAGGCCATTGTGGAAAACCCCCTTGCACAGATTGCACTAGAAACTGGTATATATAAGATGATCTCAGGATGAGGACATTTTTCAGAGCATCCTTAAGGTTTGTAAACAGTCTGTTATAGAAGTCTGACATACTGATGCTTCTGGGTTGTCTGTTTGTGTGAACCTTCAGTGCAGACTATTCTCTCCAGTACAGCTGAATAATAGTGGCACAGTTCATTCAATCTTTCTTATCCATACACTGCTCTCTCTGCCCCAGTTTCTGGAAGATTGACTGGATAGAAAATTTGCATGTGCCTCAAGAGACAGTGTGACTCTGTCACCAACTGTGCTACTAAAGTGGCCAATAACCAAGTCAATCAGAGCATTCTGCTTGGTTTTGAACTGTTCCTGTGTCAGTGTTGGGCAATGGAGTTGAACGTTCTTCAACTTATGGTCTTTGGTGACAGTGACCAGAAAATTCTGCAAGTTAACACCTGGCCACTGGTATAGAGCTGAGAGTCTTAAACATGCAGTTTCCAGGGCTTCAGTTGCTTCAGGTAAACTACAGCTATCCTGAAACTGCAGGGATAACTCACTCAGTATTGCTAATACATCTTTCAAGTGCAGTTCAAAAAATTATAGTCCTTCAGATGTCTAAGAATATGTTGTGCTCTGGCTTGAACATTGACAGTTACCGACTTCCCCTTCAGCATGCTTTCAAAATATGTCATGAATGTAGAGTACTTACTCAAAAGGACATCAAACATCAGCTTAGATGTGGCATCCACCTTGTTCCAGACAGACTGACACGTTTGACCATCTTGTCTTCCATGGCCTCCAACAAAAATTGTAGTTCTCTCAGTGCCTTGACACTGTAGTGTTAGTGTTTATGTAAATTCGTGAGAACAGATGTGAGATCATCAAACATTTTACCATCCTTTTGCTTCATTGCATCTGTGGTCCTGAGTTCAAGACTGTGGCAAACACAATGCATGGCTACATGCGAGGTACCTGGTCTTTGAGCAACTTAGCCACACTTTGTCTTTTCCCCACTTCACAATGGCACCATCTGATCCTGTTCCTATAAGCTTATGTTTCCAGTCCCAACCATGATCTACAACAGGGATCACCAGATCACCCCCAAGAGCCAATTAAAAGCTGAATATTGATATTATCTGTATCCAACTTGTTAAGCCATTGGTGATAATTATTGTGAGAAATCATTAACATGATCAGTGTCTTTACATAGATGGGTATCATTATTAATAATATATAACAAAAGATAAACTGAACAAATTTGTTATTTCAGAAGAGTGTAACAAACTGACAGCCCTTCGTTGACTCAGTACCTATGAAGTAGCTCTCATGTTCAAAATTGTTGGTGTACTGTGATCTACATTGTCCATGGCTGTTTCAGTTGCATCCAGAACCCCTCTGCTTGTGCAAATACATTCTCTGGGACACCTTGCTCAGCAACTCTGGCATAAAACCTTTCATTTTCACTGACAGAGACATCTGTAGCACCGTCAAAACATGATTGATAACACTTTGGCATTTTTCTCTTGAACTGACAGTAACCTGGGATACAAGGTAAATGGCAACTCTTCCGAAGCAATAAAATATGCAATATTAAAGTAAGCATCTAACTGATTCCTTTGATCTCCAATCAGCCTTCGAATAACAACATCTATACCACCAGTTACAGCCTGATGATAAGCTTAAACTCCACTGGGATCAGAGTGAGACTCCAAGGAACAACATTCTGAAACAATTTGCCGGAATGCATTGTGAAAACTGTGCCTGACGACTTGCCATGTTTGATGTAAACATTTTGTTTATTTTTTGTATGTGAATTGGATTCAGAGGGGCTTTTTATTGCATCAGTTCTAAAATTATTTGTACCCTCAACAGCTCTCCTGGCAGTTTCATATTTTCTACATGGAATGTAGAACATGGTATCGCATTCTTTATTATAACTTGTCTTTACCTTTCTGTGAGAACTGTTACTTTCACTTTTCTTTTTCATATTTTTCTTTAGATACTGCCTTACCCTTTCTTTTCTTGGACAAATCAATTTCTGACGGGTCTTTGTCAGATGAAAACCTGTATTTACGCAGGTCCATGTTGTCTGTTCAGTTATGACTATAACCACGTGTAAACAACCCAAAAACAGAATTGATTGTCATATATTTGAAAAACCTGGAAAATATTTATTCAAAGAACTTACACAATTTTATGTTTGCATATTATTGCCTTATTCAATTTATTGGACAAAAAAAGAACAACCAATAATGTACCAAAGTATCAAGAAGAAACAATGATACTGTTTTTGCTTATAGTATTTACGACATAGATTTATGCATACTAAATTTAACTGCATACTCTATATTCAGCAAATCTCGGTGAATTCCTGTCAGTTGGATCACCTCATCACATTCCACTGTATTTACATTTCACAGAAATGTGTGAGGTGTTCTGAATGTATCATGAGGTATGGAATCAACTGAGTTGCAATGAATGTCGCATCTACAAAAATTTCCATATCTATCAGCGTTTAGCACCAAGTAAGGATTGTTTAGTTTTTAACTGCATCCATCACATCTAATTATACAGAAACAGTTGTGATTAGACTGACCAAATCAGCCGTTGTTCAGTTGTGCCTTGCTGCCAATGCCTGATTACAGATTTATGAAATTGAAATATCTTTTATTTTCACTTTTTTTTTTTCCTTCACATGTTAATAATAATCAAATAAGAATCAAGTAATATAATGGTAATTTAAAACTCTGAACAAATAAAGCAATAATAATATATTTCTCTTTCAGAGGACCACAAAATGATTGAAATTTTCTTTTAGGCTTTGTCTAAACAGAATTTATATGTTATATGTTGTTTCTGACCAGTGTTAAGTTGTATGTTAGTGTTTCAACAAATAGTTTACCCCAGAGGAGGAGAATCAGAAATAGTGATTAAATACACATACTGATAAAAGGTAAACACAAAAACTGAGTTTGTGATGAGAAGACGAATAACTGTGTATTCTTTATTAAACATTTGTTAACATAATTAATATCACTGTAATTCAAATCACTGTAATTCCATATTTGAATTAAATTTTACAATAACATTAACAAAATGCCATTGTACATTTGTAATATAAATTATGCAAACTGTAATGAAAAATGTTTGTTTAATCTTATTTTACATCGTAATTGTTTTTATTTTTTTAGTGAAGTTAAAAAGTGTCAGTGAGTGTTTGTAAATACAAACTGTATGTTGACAAGTGTTTTTATTTCTGGTTATTTTACACCTCCTTTGTGGGTTTTTTATTTTGTGTCCTTTGTTGTTGGAATTATTACTGTTAAAATAACAAGTACTGTAAGATAAAATGTTGTTTTGACTTTGTCAAATTTCAGTATAATGTAGATATCTTGGCTGATTTATCTAGACAGAAACATCTGGGTTGAGTATAATAGCATTCCATTTACACTGAGGCAAAGTAAAAGATAGACTAAGGTAACATTCAGACTGAAATGTAATTAAAGGTATAATGACTAAGGTGATACTAAAGATGAAATATAAATGTATAATGACTAAAGGTGAAGTATAAACATATAATGACTAACGGTGAAGTATAAAGGTATAATGACTAAATGTGATATTAAATGTGAAGTATAAAATATGTAATGTCTAAGGTAATATTAAAGGTGAAGTATAAAAGTGTAATGACTAAGGTGATATTAAAGGTGAAGTATAAATGTGTAATGACTGAAGCGATATTAAAGGTGAAGCATAAATGTATATGACTAAAGGTGAAGTATAAAGGTATATGACTAAAGGTGATATTAAAGGTGAAGTATAAACGTATGTGACTAAGATGATATTAAAGGTGAAGTATAAATGTATAATGACTGAGGTGACATTTGAGGTGAAGTATAAAGGTATATGACTTAAGATGATATTAAAGGTGAAGAATAAACATATTTGACTAAAGGTGATATTAAAGGTGAAGTATAAAGTCATGTAACTAAGTTGATATTAAAGGTTTAATGACTGAGGTGACATTTGAGGTGAAGTGTAGTTAAAGGTATACAGCAGATGTTTTATTCAGAGTATTTGGAGTAAGATAAGAAAAGAAAAATATTGTTATGTTACAGCACAGAGTGACATACAGACAGACAGACAGAGTGTGCTAAGAATACAATTAAAGTAATTACAGTATTATTTTAATTATATTATCATTATTGTTATTATTATTATTATTATTTTCATTATTTGTTTACTTATTCATTTACTTATGATTATTATTAATTTATATCATTTTTACACCTTTCTTTTTCTTCCAGAATGAATGCATATTAATAATATTTCTAAAAATAAACCAAACACTCAGAATAAAACACACCCGTATTAAATGAATGTATTTTTTTCACGACAGAGTCAACTGCCTCTGTTACTTCTTTAACATCCTTTAACTTGGTGACCTCAGTTGACATGGGATGTTTCTAAAAATAGATCAATCTTTTAGGAAGTGTTGTTTTTGTATCACGCCACCTTGTTTGTATGACGTGACTAAAAAAACCACGCCATGGTTACGGTGAATGGTCTGTTTCCACATGACTGACTGCACAGTTAGTGACCTCGGAGAAAGGTCAGGTACAACGTTGTAGCCGTATTGATTAAGTGGAAGACGTCCGTCATAGATCAAAAAAAAAAAAATAAACATCAGAAATGGCTGCAATGTTCATTCAGTTTGGTAGGAAGATTTTAGGAAAGCATGGGAAACATGGTAATTTTATCATTTTATTTCAACCAGACATCTTTCTCATTTCTTTGTCTGTCAGTACTGGTTTTGTCATATTTTAATTAATTCAGTCTCTAGTTAGTGATAACTGTTAATTATTGATTTTGTCATTTACTAGGTGATGTTGTGTGTACAAATTTGATGACTAAATGATTATAATATATTTATCTGTGCACGTGTGTGTGTATGTCTGTGTGTGTATTTGTGTTTATCTCTGCATGTATTTCTTTGTGTGTGTCTGTCTCTTTCTCGGTGAGTTTGTTTGTATGAGTGCATGTGTGTTTTTGTATGTATCTGTGTTTGTGTCTGTGAACATGTTTCTTTGTATATGTCTGTGTCTTTCTCAGTGAGTGTGTGTGTATGTGTTTTTATTTCTATGTGTGTTTGTGTCTGCATGTATTTCTGTGTGTCTGTGTCTTTCTCAGTGAGTGTGTTTGTGTGTTTTTTTATGTATGTGTGTTTGTGTCTGCATGTATTTCTCTGTGTGTCTGTTTCTGAGTGTATGTTTTTATTTCTATGTGTGTTTGTGTCTGTGCATGTATTTCTGTGTGTGTCTGTTTCTGAGTGTATGTTTGTGTGTGTGGACGTTACTTGTGATTTTGTATTTACTGCTGTATGCACTTTCAATATATGTACACAAGAAATAGTTAAAAAGTTTATTTATTTATTTATTAAACAAATGACTGTATTTGCTTTGTTGTTTTTTTGCTGAATGTGGGTGTGGAGGTGTGTGTTTGTATGTGTGTGTGTACCTGTGTGTATACGTGTGTATACCTGTGTGTTTCTGTGTGTGCATTTATGATATATGTGTTTGTGATGAATATAATGTTTGTGTGCGTGAGTGTATGTGCATTTGTGGGTGTGTGTGTGTAAAACACATTTCTCACTGAAGACTGCTGTGTACTTTCTGTAGCCTAAGGTTAGTGCTGTAGATAACGGTATCTGTGTCAGTCTACTCTAAAATCAGCTATAAATCAACACTTAACATTTGTAATTAAAATCTCTCTACACCATAAAACTTATTGTGAATAACAAGCCAGATTTTATCTCTGAGATAAAAGCAGTTATTTTCTAGTGTTCACTTTTATTACATGTTGCTGCGATGTAACAATAGGAACTTTGAATCTTGTTAGAAGTTATTACAAGTATTTTTATTTAATTCATCTGTGTGTGTTACATAGCTTAAACTTAATAACTATTGTATATTCACTGTGTATATTTGATTATTTATTTGTTATTGTTGCAATTATTTCTTCATACTATTTTTCTATCATTACTACTCTATCTACAGCCATTTACTTCATGATGATGAAGATGATGATAAATCATTAACACATTATCATCATGATCACGATCATTACTAACATCTTTTTGATTATTATTATCATTATTGTTGTTATGCCAACAAAACAGCTACTACAACTGTTACTGCTATTTACAGATTCTGGTGATGAAGATCAGGTGAACAAAGAACAGTTTCGGAGTCTGCCACCAACACGAGGTCATTCTCGACCTCACAGCAGAACTTCCCTTTACAAAGTGAGTTAGCGGTGTACTGCTCAATGTATATAAAATGTGTACTGCTCAATGTATGTAGAAGTTTCTGTTAATGGTCCTCAATGTTGTTTTTGTCACATAGCCTATATTATATACCATCATCACTGTGGCATGGAGGACACAGATATATTTACTTTTAGGTTTTTTTTAATGAAACTTACTTTTTAAAAAGGTGTTAATATTTTTATTATTCAGACAGACAAACTATATAATATGAAATGAGTAAATTTATTTTAAAAATTTTAATTACCCATAAAACAATATGCAGAAAAATGGCATCAAGTAAGATGATGAATTGCAATTTGTGTGATCCTCCAGTTCAGAAAGCCATATTGGCAACATTTTAGGTTTTCGTTAACATGGCAAACAAGGGAGAAACACATCAGAGTCACATGCAGACACTGTGTGATAACCCTGAAATACTCTGGCAATACAACAAATTTGTTAACTTCAGATGTTGCAAAGGTACCACTGAGACATGTCTCATACGTATTGGGTTGAAATGTGGAATCTCCAAAACGCTGAATCCAGTGTCCATGTTTCTAGTAACAAGACACGAGAGACCACACGATCCACAGCTGAGTTTATTGTTAAAACTTTCATCTGTTTTCTGTACTGGAAAACGTGGGATTTAGGCAACTGATTAAATTCTTGGAACTCAGATTCAGATTCTCTCCCATCCCTTCTTTTCAGACACATCTGTATGTACACTGAAAGAACAGTTACTACATGAATGTGTATCTGCATTATTTGTAAGTGTAACAACAGAGTGATGCTGCTTCCAATGTGGTGTCTGCCATGAAACTCCTTCATCCACATCACATGCAGTGTTTTGCTTATAATCTGAATTTAGCAGCCCAAAAGGCTATGAAGGTGTCTGCTGTCTCCAATATCCTGACTCACTATAAATATAAGAATCATTTCATCTTGTTCACTCATGAGTCTATTTCACAATCCAGCCAGTGCCTCTTCTTTGGTAAAAGAGCTCTAGCTGCCAGTCAGTGACTGTAGAGTTGTATCAGTGATTTTCTTTTTTTCATTTTACACTTGTAACAAAATCATATCTAGTAACTGTTAATGGTTAAAACTGTGTCTAGCTGTCATTATTTCATTCTTTTTTATTTATTGTGCTGTAGTTATGGACAGTAAACACAAAATATTTTTTAAAAGAGACAATAGGAAAATGAAAAAAGACACAAGAGGCTATTATTTTTATTTTTTAAATACTCAGCTTGTATAGAGTTTACTAACAGTAACAGATAAGATGCAGGTATTTGCAAAGAGCATCTTAAGGGTAGGGCAGACTTTTTATTTATTTATTTATTTATTTATTTATTTATTTATTTATTACGGAAAAAAGGAAAATGATAAGATTTATTTTTGATAATAATTTTAAATAGTTGTTTGAAAGTTATATGTTTGTTATTTGAGGAGGTTGACTATGATGCTGCTGCACAGGAGGCATGGGACATGATGTGGACGATGTTGGCTATTCCAGACTCCGAGTGGAAGCTTGAAGCAGGCAGTAACTCAGTTAAAGGTTGTGTTCACACAAGACATTTCCCACGACAGGGAAAAGTCTTCAAACTGCAGGTCTGTGAGCACTAAAGTTTATATTTCAGTTCAGATAATATCTAGATAATTTATCATTCTTTTTCAGTTTAGATAAATACTTTTTATTAATTTCTTTTGGTTTCAGCAAGTAATTTATCATGTTTTGCTTTTAAATTCAGATAATTTGCAATTACTTTATTTTTTATTTTATTTTAGATAAATACTTTTTTATTTGTATTTTTGTTTAGATAAATTATTTTTTGTACTTTTTAATTTAGATAAATTCTTTATACTATTTGCTTTGTGGTTTAGATAAATACTTTATATTATTTGTTTTTTAGTTGAGATAAATATGTTAAATTATTTTTAGTTTAGTTTAGATAAATATGTTAAATTATTTTTAGTTTAGTTTAGATAAATATTTTATCTTTTGGGGGTTTTAGTTTAAATAATTTGTAAAGAATTTTTCTTTTTTGAATTTACTTTAGATAAATACTTCATATATTTTGTAACTAATAATAAATATATTTTAGGGACATAATTTGCAGATTATCTGGGTATGGCAGTTGTTTTTTAAGTTTTACAATAAAAATAAATATATATATTTCATAAACTTTGCACTTTAGCCATGTTTTCTCATTTATATTTTAATTGACAATAATTTGTAGATAGTTGTAATTTGGTAGATATTGAAGAGTAGATGTTTGTATTTCAGGGTTTGGTAGAGATGAATCCAGAAAAACTGTTTGAAGAAGTGACTCACAGAGTGAGTGACTCACCACAGTGGAACCCTACAGTTATAGAATGTAGAGTGAGTTATCTCCTCCTTTTGTGACTCTTCTTTCTCTTTCTTTTACTTTAATACATGATATCTAACATATTTCACATACTGAATACAAGTGGTGGTGTAGATAAAATATTTAATGTTACATAACTGCCTGTTTCAGACTATACAACAATTAGACGACAACACAGAAATATCCTACCAGGTGTCAGCTGAGGCAGGTGGGGGTTGATAACAAGCAGAGACTTTGTCACACTTCGGCGATGGGGCATGAAGAACGGCATTTACATGTCTGCTGGACAAGCTGTCACACACCCCGACATGCCTCCACAAAAAAAATACGTCAGGTATTTACAGTTCTCTAAAATATACAATTTTTTATTTGTATGTATGTATGTACATATGTGTATATATTTTTATTTTTTTATTTATTTTTTTTTTTTTTAATTTTTTTTTTATATATAATATTTATTACATATTATTTTTATTTTCATTTTCATTCATTTTCAATTATTTATATTAAACCTATTTAATTATTTGGTTTTTAACGATTATAATCATGTACATGCAGAATATGTGTATGAGTAGTGTGGGTGCATGCGAGGTAGACAACGAGAATTTGTATCTTTGTTCATGTTCTTCCGTGTTTGTGAGTGTGTGAGTATGTACTTATGTCTGTGTGTATATATGTGTATGGATGTTATTTTGTCTGTCTCTGTGTGTGTGAGAGGTTTTTCTTTCCACTGTGATTTTAAATTAATAATTTAACTGATAATTTTAATTTTATTCAGGGGGGAGAATGGTATTGGAGGGTGGGTGTTTAAGCCAGTCCCAGGAGACCCTGACAAGTGTTACTTTGAGTGGTATCTGAGTACACACCTAAAAGTAAGTACACTCACACACACACACACCTAAAAGTAAGTACATTCATACACACACACCACATTCACACACACACCTAAAAGTAAGTACACACACACACAAACACACCTAAAAGTACATTCATACACACACACACACCTAAAAGTAAGTACATTCATACACACACACACCTAAAAGTAAGTACATTCATACACACACACCTAAAAGTAAGTACACACACACAAACACACTAAAATATATACACACACACACAAACACACCTAAAAGTACATTCATACACACACACCTAAAAGTAAGTACACACATACACACACCTAAAAGTAAGTACACACACACACACACCTAAAAGTAACTACACATACACACACACCTAAACGTAAGTACACACATACACACATACACACACCTAAAAGTAAGTACACACATACACACAACCACTTAAAAGTAAGTACACACATACACATCCAAAAGTACATTCATACACACAAACATATCTAAAAGCATGTACAGACATACACACATACACATCCAAAAATAAGTACATTCATATACATATACACATCTAAAAGCAAGTACAGACATACATATACACATAAGCCCATACCAAAATAAGTATGGATTTATGCACACTCAGATATATATTTGTATTGAAATTAATAATGGTTAAAATTAATAATTAGTTTGGTTAATTATGACAGTTATTGAATAAATTTATTACAAACAAAAACTGAGAATAATTTTTGATGTTAATAAATTTAATATAAGTAGTTGCAATAAAAATAGATTATTCTGAATTTCACAGTTAATTTAATATATGTATTTGTAATAATAATAGATAATTTTAAATTTAATAATTAATTTAATCTTAAATATAATAATAATAGATTATTCTGAATTTAATAATTAATTTAATATGTGTATTTCAAATATATAACAATTAATCAGTTTAATATTCATGTATTTTTGTAATAATAATAGATAATTTTAGTGTCATTGAACAGTTTTGATGTATGTATATATGTATATCTAATTAAAAATAGATTATTCTTAATGTTGGAATGAATTTAATGTAGGTGTTTGTAATAATAATGACCATAATAAATAGTAATTGTTGACGTGTTAACTAATTTTTTTTTTTTTTTTTTTTCCTTATTCAGGGCTGGTTGCCACAGAAACTGATTGATCAGACTCTGTCAAACATCCTACTGCAATACCTCGAGTACCTGAGAAAACATATAGCAGAAATTTTACAGGAGGAAGTCTAACAAGAGTCATGTGACTTAATGAATGTGCATGTGTCTGATGAAAGGGAAGAACTAATGAATATTTAGTGTTTTTGTTTTAAAATTGAGAATTTGGAAGGATGGTTGTGAAAGTGAAAACAAATTTAGTAGTTTAATATCATTGTTCAGGAAACTGAAAATGGCATCAACAAACTGGTATTAATCAAAATTAATACTAATATGAATTCTTGGAATTTACAAGTTGAAGGGAAATGAATTTTGTGATGACAACCTACTTCATATGAAGATATTGGCCGAGGCATGAAGTAATGTCTCAAACACTCACAAAACACAAACTACAAATATCACATTAAACACAAACACACTCACATGTGTGTATGACGTAAAAAACAAAACATTATTTCATCTGCATATCAACAGATACATTTGTAGATGTGCAGAAACACATACACAGACAAGATACACACACTGAGACACACGTACACAAACGCATACACGCTGAGTGTGAAAAGTGAAAGGAAAGACAAGTGCAAATTGTGGAATTTTAACAAGATTTTTCTGTGTCACTTCGTGTAAATCGGTGCATTTGTGACAATCAGTTTTAACACATTGTCATGTTTTTCATTTGTAGTTTGATGTTTAACTGAGGTGATAAAAAGAAACAGTCTAAATATATTCTGAATACTTCAGAGTTGTCTTTTATTTATCTGTTTATTTATTTATTTACTTTAGTTTAGTTATAATATTATTATTATTGCATTTATTTTTTTTTTTTTTTTTTTTTTTTTTTTTTTTGCTGTCCATTCTTAATAATGAAATCTGACAACAAATGTAAAAATAAATATCTGTGTGATGTCATTTTTAATTAGATATGACATGCAGGAAATATTAAAAATTTCCTCCTGTTCTGAAAAAATAAAAAGATAATGTGTAGGTGTTGTTGTCACAACACTAGTTCTAATGATATTAACAGTGCCTTTTAGAGGTTTTTATTTCAGTGTTTGTCTCACATCGTTGCAAACAATGACAGGCCAGTACAGTAAAATAGTAAATTGTTAATAAAATAATAAAAATACAGGTGCTCAACTATTTATCAGGTTTGTACAAAACTGGCTTTACAACCATATTAATTTTTATCTTTTAAATACAGTTTATTTTATGTTTTAAGAATATATTAAACCTTGATTCAGAAAACTGGAATATCCAGACATCTGTGTCACCCCTCAGTCCCAAGTTTGCTGGATAAATGGATTTAGTGTCTGTATAAAAAAAAAAAAATTTGTGTAGATTGTTCTTTTGTATGAATACAAGTTCACTATGATACACAGCTACACAAACCATGACAGCTGTTTCAGCTAAATGTGTTCTAACTGAACTATTTATCTTGTTGTTTTCTTACCAAAGATAAATAATGAAAACATAAACTGTTTTGTTTTAATATCTCCATTGTTACATTTCCATAAATGTTTATTTTATATCTGTAAAATGTTGTAACATGTTATTTAAATTCTTGTGATGTTTTAGCTTTATGGATTATCTCCCTTTATTCAGACTTAAAAGTTGAAAACAAATGTTTTCAGCATATTTATACAATTATTATTTTGTAAAATGCTGCATTTATATTAAACATTTTAATGTATATTTTTAGGGGGACTTAAAAATGTTTTTTTTTTTATATGATTATAGATTTTTATTATTGTAAAGTAAAATAATGTTATCAACTTTTAACTGTTATTTCTTTTTTCATTCATCATCATCATTATTATAATTGCTGGAATAAATATCAAGTTAACAAAATTATTTTATAGTATACAGATTATCAAGTATATAAAACAAATTGTTTAGAATATAATGCATAAAGGTTTAATGTCAAATTTAAGTAATAAAGATTTGTTATAAAGTTTAAATATACTAGTGTATGTGTGTATGTTATAAACACAGTTAATGTGTGTAATCATATGAAAGGTACTGAAATTGTAAACAAAACATGGCTTTAGTTAATCTGTATAAAATAATCACTGGTTGTTTTTCACTAATTTACTAACATTTACAAATGTTACCTGCTCAAAACAGTTGACAAACATAATTGAAACTTTCTGTAAATTTGTATAATTACCTGATTACATTTATTAAATATGTATATATATATATACATGAAGCAAGATTTCATATTTCTTATTAAATATGTGATCATTTATTACATCTACACACATATAATAACAGTTTTGTATTTATATATGTTTGCTCTAAAACAGTTGTAACAACATTTATTTGCAGAGATTAGAAAATTATGTATTCTACAACTTTAGCTGTCTCCCAACGTTTTTAATAAAAGAGATGAAGTTTTAATAGAAATGTTTATTAACTGAATCATTTATGTTTTTAAATAAACACTGAGAACTGATGAATGTTCAGACTGACTTGTTTATTTCTGTTCACTGTTCATCTTAGCATTCTGCAGGGAAAGTATTACAGTGAAGTAGTAAGAACTGTAGATACAACTTGTTGAGCAGAATCTGGAATGAGAAAGGTGGATATATTCATTACACAGTCCCACATGTGCATACACATACACACACCTGCACACAAACACATAAAAAGCACCTATCAAGAGTTCAATGGAAACTGATAATAACAGTAAATGGACCTTTTCATAGGGTGACCATTTGAAATATATTTTGTTGCCTTTAAAGATTTTTAATTTTTTTAATTTTTTTATTATTATTATTATTTTTTTTTTTTGGATAAAGCTTAAAATTGCAAATAACAAATGACTACCAAATAGTAAAGGATTTGGAATGGGAAAGAACTGTTTTATGACATTTCAAACAGTTTTGTCACACTAAAGTATGGAGTTGTTTGTAAGGGGAAATGTACAAAAAAACAAAGTTTTTACTAGATATAATCAAGTATTTAATTCATGAGTTGTTAAACATCTGAACACAGTAAAATTCATGTAGTGATTTCATCATCCAGCCACCAACAATTTAAAAACAGAAACACTGACGACAGTTCCCTGTGTTTTAAACTGTTTATATTTTAATATAACAGCAGTATCATTCCAGATCAGGTGAAAAATAACATTTAATATCTCCTACAGGTATACAGTACAGGCATGTTGCGATGGATGCAATGCATATCTTTTTTATACAGGCAGTACCATATGGTTTGACTGTCTTTTTTTGTTGTTGTTTAATTTAAAAACCAGTACAGTATAAATATGACGTTAGAAAGCCTCATGTTCAAAATATTCAGGGTGTTTTTTGGCCCAATCAAAAGTGAAATATTTAACACCACAGTCTAAATTTAGCAACAGGTTCCTGTCTTGCTGAGACAGTGTCCAGTTAGTGATATCAAAGTTTTCACGTAAATGCGACTCTTTCTGAGTTTTAGGTAAAACCACGACATCACTTTTCACCAGGAAATTAAGCAGAATCTGAGCTGGGCTCTTTTTATACTTTTTAGAAAGTTGTTCAACAACTGGGTCGTGTAAAAGAACGGGTTTTGTTTCATCTCTCTCGGGATATGCAGGTGTTCCAAGGGGTGCATATGCACTTAGAATTATCTTTCTCGATGCACAGTAATTCCGAAGTTGTCTCTGTTGTAAATAGGCATGGCATTCAGACTGCAGATTGCATGGTGGAATTCGAGCTTTCTCGTAGATTCTTTCAATCTGCCTGGCTGTAAAATTTGAAATTCCAATATTCCGTGTGAGTTTGTCGTCTGATGCCTTTTCAAATCCTTTCCATGTCTCGATGATGTCGTAATGTTGAAATTCTTGTTCAATGCTTTTGTTTGCTGGTTTTAAATTTCCATCACCGCGGTTTACACAGCCCCACGGGTGATGTATAAGTAACATGTCTACGTATTTCAGTTTTAGATTATCCAGTGACAACTGGACGCTGTGTTGTACAGACGCACGTGCGAGATACACACGTGGCACTTTGGTCGTTATGAATAAATCTTTCCTGCGAACAGTACCTTTTTTTATTCTGTCGGCTACAATCTCCCCCACCTCAGTTTCATTGCCGTAACTGAGAGCGGTGTCAATATGTCGATATCCAGTAAAGAGTGCAAAATCCAAAGCTTGTTTAAGCGCATCACCTTTCAACAAGTATGAACCAAAACCAATAATTGGCATTAATGTTCCATCGCGCAAAAATTGGAATGCCATTTCTAATCCAGAAAGATCTTACGTTCCGTTTAGGTTTTGGTATGTGTTACATTAAATACTGAATAAAATGCTTTTCTCCTTCGTTATTATTCTTAAAAACCACTGAAAAGAATAAATCAAAAAGTAACGAAAGTTTTTGTTAAAAAGTAATAACTTTATAATTTTCTGTACTGCTGATTACGTCCTTGTTAAAAAATAATGTTTTAATTTTCTCTACTGCTGATTAAATCCTTTGCTCCTAGACAAATGTGCGACTGTAACTTACCGGCAATATGATTTCATCATCTACAGTCGAAACTGAACAACAAAACGGGCAAACGAGAAATATTTAAGTTGTCAAACAAAATAATTTTTTTTTTTTTTTTTAAAAGATGTTATAACTGTTTCATTTTTTAATTAAAATACATGTCAAGTATTTTAACGACACTAATCAAATTTAATTATAACGATACCTTTTAGTAGCCGTATTTATAACATTAGCAAAGCCCAGTGTTACCGGATTGTCTCCCTTTTAAAACAATTTAAACATTAAGGCCCGTTCTACATTTGTTATGTGGTTTAAACTTTATTTTTACATCCTCTGATGTAACAAAAGTTTGAGTTATAAGTTAACATATTATTTTAATAATAATAAAAATCTTTAAAAGTTTAAAATTATTTATATTGAATGTTCTATTCATATGTTGTTGTTGTTATTATTTATTTATTTTATTATTATTATTATTATTATTATTATTATTATTATTATTATTATTATTATTATTATTTATTTATTTATTTATTTATTTATTTTCTTCAATTTTTCTCTTCATCAAAATTCAGACTGGACTACATTAACAATTAAAATATACATTTTTTTTGTGGGGAAATGACAGTAATAACTATTTATCCAGAAAATGAAAGCACACACACACACACACACATTCATATACATAATGGCTTAAATACATTTTCTGTACACGCATGTGTCTGCCAGTCTCGGCTGATAAAAGACTGCAAAAGTAAAATATTTCTCTCTCGAGGTGTTATGAAACTGAAGGCTATTTACTTATCGATGTATATGACTGCATGCGCGCGCGCGCGTGCGTGCGTGCGTGCATATGTGAAACAGTCATCCTCATTTTAATGCAGTTTTCAAGATAGCACGACAGAAATAATATATACCTTTAGTTTTGTGATTTGAATAATAAATATCAAATCATTATTAATTTGTTGTTGTTTTTGTTGTTGTTTAATAGTGGTAGTAGTAGTAGTAGCAGCAGCAGTAGTAGTAGTAATTATTTTGAAATCCACTGTCTCGTAACAGTCGTAATTAGCCGAAGAATAACGACTAAATATGACGTCAACAATGAAATAATGTCACAATTGAAGGACAGCCATTTTCATTGTCATGTGTTTTTTCATTTACTAAATATTCTTGTATTTAAGATAGAAAATTATTATTTTTCTAAAATATTTTAGTTACAAATTAAACGCCTTTCAATTGTAGAAACAAAATTTCAATTAATAACTGAACTGCTATGAAATACCGTAAAACTAATACAGAAGTAAAGTCTTTCACCTGGTGTTTGCATCCCTGTAGTGTTTTTATACGGGTTTGTTTATGGAGGATAATAGTTATGTGTGTGCGTGCTTGTGTTAACGTGTGTGTATTAATCTGTATGTGTGTTTGTGTATTAATGTTTAATGTTTGTATAAAACTGATGTGCATGTACGTCCCACAATGATTATTTCTTAAGTGTTTGTATAAACTAGTTATTTCTTGGCTTGCTTCCTCTGTGTTGGTATTATGTTGCTATGTTTGTATAATGTCTTTACGTTTGTATTATGTATGTTTGTATCATGTTCTTGTTTATATATGTTGGTATGTTTGTATCATGTTCATGTTTATATAATGTTGTTATGTTTAATATAATGAAGGTATGTTTTGTATTACGTTCTTATATTTGTATAATGTCATGATTTATTATGTTGTTATCTTTGTATAATGTTATGTTTGCATAATGTTGTTATATTTGTATTATGTTGGTATGTTTGTATAATGTTGCTATCTTTGTATGATGTTTGTATTATGTTAATGTGTTTTATAATGTTGTTATGTTTGTATTATATTGTTTTGTTTGTATAATGTAGATATGTTTGTATAATGTTGCTATATTTGTATAATATTGTTATGTTTGTATAATATTGTTATGTTTGTATTATGTAGGTATTTTTTGTATAATGTTGCTATCTTTGTGATGTTTTTTTTATAATGTTTTTTTTATAATGTTATTTTTGTATAATGTAGGTATTTTGGTATAATGTAGGTATGTTTGTATTATTTGTTATTTTGGTATAATGTATTTGTATAATGTAGGTGTATTTGTATAATACATGTATTTTTGTATAGTATAGGTATATTTGTATAATGTAGGTATTTTGTATAATGCAGGTATTTTTGTATAATGTTGTTATGTTTGTATAATGTTATGTTTGTATTATGTTGTTTATGTTTGTATAATATTGGTTTGTTCATATAATGCAGTTATTTTTTTGTATAATGTTTGTTTAATGTAGGTATGTTTGTATAATGTATTTATGTTTGTATGATTTTTTATGTTTGTATAATGTTGCTATATTTGTGTAATGTTGTTATGTTTGAATAATATAGGTATGTTTGTATAATGTAGGTATTTTGGTATAATGGGGTGTTTGTATCATGTTGTTAAGCTTGCATAATGTTGTTATGTTTGTATAATATTGTTATGTTTGCATAATGCAGTTATTGTTGTATAATGCATGTATGTATGTTGTGTTTTTTAATGTTGTGTTTGTATAATGTAGTATGTTTGTATATAATATAGGTATATATTTGTATAATGCTATGTTTGTATAATGTTGTTATTTTTGTATTATGTTGTTATGTTTGTATTATGTTGCTATCTTTGTATAATGTTGTTATGTTTGCATAATGTTGTTATATTTGAATTATGTTGGTATCTTTGTGTGATGTTGTTATGTTTATATAATGTTATGTTGTATAATGTTGTTATTTTTGTATTATGTTGTTATGTTTGTATTATGTTGGTATGTTTGTATATAATGTAGGTATTTTTTTTGTATAATGTATGTATGTTTGTTTAATGTTGTTGTGTTTGTATAATGTAGGTATGTTTGTATAATGTAGGTATTTTTGTATAATGTAGGTATATTTGTATAATGTAGGTATGTTTGTATAACCTAGGTATTTTTATATAATGTAGGTATGTTTGTGTAATGTAGGTATCTTAGTATAATGTTGCTATGTTTGTATAATGTTATGTTTGTACAATGTTGCTATGTTTGTATAATATTGTTATGTTTGTATAATGCAGTTATTTTTGTATAATGTATGAATGTTTGTTTGATGTTGTTATGTGTGTATAATGTACATATGTTTGTATAATGTTGTTATGTTTGTTTTGTAATGTGCAGCTATGTTTGTATAATGTAGGTATGTTTGTATAATTTTGTTATGTTTGTATAATGTAGGTATTTTTGTATAATATTGTTATGTTTCTATAAAATAGGTATGTATAATGCAGGTATTTTTGTATAATATAGGTATGTTTGTATAACATAGGTATTTTTTTATAATGTAGTTATGTTTGTATTATGTAGGTATTGTTTTATAATTTAGGTATTTTTGTATAATGTAAGTATTTTTGTATAAAGTATGTATTTTTGTATAATGTAGGTGTTTTCCCCAATGTTGGTATATTTCAATAGTGTACATTTGTATGTTTTAGTCTTTGTATAATTTTGATGTCTTTGTATCCATGTTTTAATTTTACTGTTTCTATGTATGTTTTGATATGTGTATGGGTGTCTATATTTTTTATGTCATAGTGTTCAAGTGTTTGTATAATTTGTTATAATGTATAATGTATAATTTTGTTATAATGTATGTGTTTGTATAATGTGCATGTTTGTGTCTATACATCTGTGTTATAAGGTATAATTGATGGATAATGTGTATATATGTGTATATATGTGTATATTTCTGTTTTTACTGTTCTCGTTGCTTTGTGGTAGTTTAACATAAATATAGATATAAACTATAAAATGATATGTAAATATGTACTCACTAATTAGAAAACAGATATAAATATTCACACAAATAAATACAAATATAGTTAGTTTTGAGAATAAAGATAAATTGTAATTGAAAAATCACATGACATGACCTCAGCTGACCTCTGGTAAATGAGAGGTTCTCAGATTGGAGTTTATTTCTAATCTGGTATCTAGGAAATCAAATTTGGCATATTTTTGTGTGGTATTCTCCGATTGCCATTATTTTTGTGAACCAACAAAATCTACATCATAAATTTTTTTATTTCATTTTTATTTATAAGTTTTAAGTTTTGAATGACACTTCAAAATTATACATATATGACACAACAGCTGTTCTTTCGTAAAAAAAAAAAGCTAAAAAATAAAAATTATTTTAGCTTTTCCTTTTTTTCTTCTCCTTTTTTTTTTTTTTTTTTTGTTATCTTAGGGCGATGTTTAAATGAAACAGAAAGTATATAATTAAAATTAAATAATTATTAAATTATGCAAATTATTATTATTATTTCTTTAAATTTGTCATTTTTATGTTTCATTTTTTTAAACTGTTTTTGCTTCAATGAAATAATTAAATATTCCTAACAAATAAATGTTAATGAATTTGTTAATAATGAAACAGACTGTTAAATAAATGTTTAAGTTATTATAAAATTTTATTAAAGAGTATGTAGATAAATAAATAAATGAATATGTACAAAATTAAATTAATAGTTATAAGCGTAACAGTATTGAAATAATAGAGTAATTATTTAAATAAATAAATAAATAAATTATTATTTTGAATGTTTCAAACACTTTCTTTCTTACTGTTTTTTAGATAAAATGTGAACAATTATTATTATTATTATTGATAATTGTTTTATTACATATATGAAACTATTTTTCTTATTTAATTATTGAATTCATAATGGAACAATTTGTTGTGTCTTATAGTATTATTACTTCTTTCTCCTTACCAT
>CM022675.1:13889016-13926516 GCA_012295275.1 Chrysomallon squamiferum
TATTAACATATACAGTAATACATAAATTAACACATACAGTAATACATAAATTAACACATGGACATATAGTAACAGTGATGTACATATATATATATATATAAATACACACACCTGTGTATCTGTATCTGTATCTATATAGATATAGATATAGATAGATACATAGGTGTTTGTGTGTGTATTGATACATGTACAGTGATACATGCATTAAGTTAATGCTTAACACAAACACATACAATGATACATACATTAACACATAGTGATATACATATATTAATGTAGATAAAACACAAATACATGTACTTCCATACAAACATCCTTATGCATATATGACACCTGTTTTATAATTTTTCTCTGTTCAGTGATAATGATATGTTGACTGGAATGGGAAAATCTGTATTTTTTTAAGTGGAATTAATGTGAAAACCTGATAAGTCTCACATAAATGATCAATCAAAGGTCATTTTGTTTGTTTCAGGAGACATTTTCATTTATTATTATTTTTATTTTTTTTAAATGCTTGTGTCTGTCTTGTAAGATTAAAACAGATCTGAGCTTAAATTAATATATCAGCAAATCTGTTACATTTAATATGATATGCTTAATAATGAGGTGTTATTGATGGCAATTATTTACATGATGTTTTGTTATTAATAACACAGTGGCTGCTGATGGCAAAATATTTGCATGATGTTTTGTCCATAATATGGAGATAGCTGCTGAAGGCAAATTATTAACATAATATTTTATCCTTAATTAACTTGTTTAGTCCATAATATTGAGGTGGTTTCTGAAACAGGTCAGATAGCAGACAAATAAAATTGATTAAGTTGATTCAACAAGTCTGATGTTCGCCGGTCAATTGGAATTCATTTTCATTAATTGTTGTCATGGTAATGCATGCACTTGCAGTAACTCTCTGTGGTTAATTTTTATTGATCAGTTCTTGCATTTCATGAATATGTGCGTCATGTGAATGTTAGACAAAGTGTAAAAATAACCAGATAATATCCTCAAACTGTTCACGTGAGTGTTGTCCCATTTCAAAATTTTGTATGTCCTGTCTTAAAATTATTGTACTTAATCCTACATCAAGCAGTAAAATTATCATTTACAGGTCTCTTCATGTATTAAAAATCTGATTATATACAGGATCCAGAGCTAGCAGTAGTGTTTCTACTATTAAAATAATCATAAATATATTTGAAAATTTTAAACCTGAATTTCCAGAATTTTCATTATGGTGCAGCATCAGCCATTAAAAATATCATTTTTCTCTTTTTTGTTTTTTTTAATTTTTTTAATTTTAAGCTTAGTATTACTTGAAGGTCTGTAATCCAGTTTTAAAAATATTAATTACAAGCCTGTGAATTGATTTTAAAAACAACATTTCAATACATGTTGTAGTAATTATCTCTGATGTATTAATTTGCAGTTCTAACACAGCACAGAGCTGTTGCTCTATGGTAAGAGCATGGAATGATGCTTCACAGAAAGTTTGCTAGAGCAAACCTGTCAGATTTTTTTCCCAATCCAACTAGTCTCAGTCACTGATTTATATAATCTATGGCAATCTTGTGTCTGTGGAGAGGTGTATACAAAACATCTCTTGTTGCTGTTTAAAAAAGAGTTGTCCAGTGTGGTACAAAGTTCAGTTTCTGTATTTCATAAAGTTAAACCTGACATGATACCATTCAACCATGTATTATAAGTGTTACATGTAATTAAAAAAACCCAACTTTTATCTCCTTTCCAGTGTGGTTTTTTTAATATAAATTATTATTATTATTATTATTATTATTATTATTATTATTATTATTATTATTATTATTATTATTATTATTATTATTATTTATTTATTTATTTATTTATTTATTTATTTATTTATTTATTATACTAACACTGGTTTTGGATGAGATATATTATTTTTCTTTTGATCTTTTTAACTTATTAACTTTTTATTTGTGTATGTGTGTGGGAAACTTGTACCTTAAAACAATAACAGTAACATCCATGATTGAAAACCATTTTAACAATACTTTTTTTTAATGCATTAGTTTGTAAAAGTTATATTTATTTAACAACAGAAAACAAGAGCATTGTTTTGTTTGTCACAGTCTGTATGAAAGATTTTGTAATCTAGAGAGACACTGAGTACAGTTTGTGACAAGACATAGACTTTCTTTTGTCACCAGGGTAATACACCTCCTCTTGTCACCATGGTGATACATTCCATGACAATGAAATGTTGAGAGAATGAGTTGTATGAAGGAAAAAACAGGTTTTATATGACATAAGTTTATTTGTTTATTTTTTTAAAGTAATGCTTTAATAGGTGTCATTGTAGTCTGTACTTCTCCAAGTGAGTTAACATACTTTTTTTTCAAGGTTAAATGTTTAACGACATTTTGAATGTGTCTTTAAATGATTTATATCTAGAGATATACACATTTAGGTACTTTTTTTTGCAAATTATAAATGAATTAATATATTTATGTAAAATAATTTTGATATCATTTCATAATAATATTGTGTTTGTGTTAATGAAGAAATCTGTGTAGATAAATTCAGTGAGTATTAAAACACAGTGATGCAAACACGTAAAAACAGAGAGTGATGGAAAAATGTGTGTGGATTAAATTCAGTGATGTAAACTTGTATAAACAGTGAGTGATGGAAACAGGTCAGATGATTTCTGTCATTGTCATCCTTCCTGTGATTATCTCTAACCAGGAAATCATTAAACATCTCTACTCCAATTTTACACTGCTCCGCCAATTATGTTATGAATGGATAAACAGACTAACAGATGACTACTGTTTTGTTAAAACAACAGAAATGACAATAGTATGTTAATGTGTGTTAAAATGAGTGAAATGATAACATTACGTTAGTCAGTGTGTTAAAATAATGTAATAGTATTGTGTTAATGTGTTAAAATAATGGAAATGATAATATTATATTAATCAATGTGTTAAAATAATGGAAATGATAGTATTGTGGTAATGTGTTAACACTACAGTTTTGTTTTCTCTAGGAGTGTGAAAAGATTTTCAAGTAGCCATGGCTTCAGGAACAGAAGGTAAAACAAATTTATTATTATTTAATTTTCTTCTTCATCATTTGCAAGAAAACTATTAGCTGTAGAATTGTTAATAAATATATTAACAATACCTGTCTTATCTATACTAATTAAAAACATTGCTGGCATGTATTTACTATATACATCTATATACATCTTATTTATCTCAGTGACCACAGCACCAAATATTTTTTACTCCTTCTTTCCTTTCTTCATTCCTTTATATCGTCATTCCTTTATTCATTTATTTATTTATTTTACCTATTTACATAACAGAAATAGTGATGACTCCTACTAAAAAGGGAAAAGCGACACACATCAAGATTGAAAGAAAGCAAAAGAAGCAAAGTGCTGATGTTGACTCTGTGGTGCATGTTGCTGGAGGTGAACATAAGGGCCTTGTCATCACGAAGGAATCCACAGGTACGTAGCTGTTTTGTCACTAGCCTTGTGATGTTGTTTTACTTATTCTGTTGTTGTAAAGTGTCACCTAAAAGTCATCCATGTAACAGCTTTTCTGTGACCACCATTGGTAAAGAAAACTTCTTTAGCTGAAATTTTCTGATAGACAATCAAAAAGCTCTCATGATTTGACAGAGCTCCACTCTTCCCGTTATGTGACTTTGTTTATTTTTGTTTTGAAAACAAAATGAGAAATGTCAGACTGGTAGAAAAGTGAAATTAGGAAAAAGACAGCAGATGTTTATGTTGTGTAGGTAACACTGCATTGAACATCTCACTGGGTCTGCTTATATGCCATGTTGTGTTTGATTTTATACTGTGTGTTACATACATCTCAAAGGGTCTGCTTATATGCCATGTTGTGTTTGATTTTATATTGTATGTTACATACATCTCACTGGGCATGCTTATATAGCATGTTGTGTTTGATTTTGTATTGTGTTACATACATCTCACTGGGTATGCTCATATACCATGTTGTGTTTGATTTTATATTGTATGTTACATACATCTAACAATATATACAACACTACACTGTGTATATAATTTTATATTGTGTTTTACATAGATCTAACTAACATATTCAACAAAGTATAAATTGTGTTTTACATGTATCTAACTAACAAAATAAACAACACCTCACTGTATGATTTTATATTTATTGTTACATGTATCTAACAATATGTGCAACACCACATTGTGTGTGATTTTATAGTCTCTTGCATACATCTAACAACATATACAACACCATGTTGTATGCAATTTTATATTCAGTACTGTGTTACAGATATCTAACAATATACAAAACATCACAGTGTATGAATTTATATTGTATGTTGCATATATCTAACAATATATACAACACCAGAATGTATATATGATTTTATATTGTATTCTATATGTATCTAACAATATAATAACATTTTATATGATATTATACATTTTACAGATATTTGATACTAATATGTTACATGATTATCTGAGATATATAATTATTTCCCCAGATATGTATTATTTACATGTATGATATATTTGTTATCTAACAGTAGTAGGTAATTAAAAATGAAACACATGCACAGACACACATACATACACAATCACACTCAGAAAAACTGTTACTTGTTGTTTTTATTCTGCTTATTTTATCTATGTTTTTGATACTGTAAAGTAATTTTAAGAATCCATTCACTTGTGATTATTTATGTTACAGTCCAGCCCTGTATGTAACTTACATAAACTAGAATTTTCTGAAATGTAAATAGAATTGTGTATCACACATTGGGAATCATGTTAGCTTTGACAGGTGGTGCTGCTCACTACAAAGCCTGCGAAATTATTTATTGATGAATGTTAATGTTTATGTGGCCATGTGTTTGTGTTTTCATTCCAGCTTCTTGCAGTATTTAGGTCATCTGTGCATGATAAGCATATTAAAAAATAAGCCAGTTCCTTGAAATAGTTTCCTAGCATGAGTCTGTGTTTTGTTAACATACAGAAATAAAACACGTATACACCTATGTTGACTCACATAAATATAGTACCTACATACACAAAATACAGTAATAATACACCTTCACATACATACAAACATAAAAAAAACACAGTCTGTTTCTCCACATTTCTTGTACACACAATTCACACAGGTTTAAAATTCACATAGTTACAGAAAGTATTTGTCAAGTTTTACTCTAATATAGGTAAACAAAAATCTATCGACATTTTAAAACAAAATCATTAATAATCTCAGTAAAATGGAATGTGTGTGAAACATAATTTATATTATTATGTTAATATTCTGTGTTTGTTTGAACGAGATGTCAGATTTGTTATTTATAAAAGAAAGTATACGTTGGTTTATTTTGTACATGTATATCTAATAAATATAACAGCATTGCTGTGTAAAGCCATGTGATATAAACTGATATGAAATGTTTAATCTAAACAGAACTGATTGATTGGTTTCTCTAATCTGCTGCAACATGTTGAATATGTCTAATATTCAACAACATACAGCAATGTGCATCTTGTCTAAGTCTTGTAAAATAAATACTTTAGTATTTTAACTTAGCTTTATCATTTCTCAAAACTGTATTTTGTTTAAGTGTTTCATGAAAATACGACACTGTACTATATTCATAATTTTACATCATCAGATTTTTCAAAATTATCTTAAAATCACTAATATTATTATAAGTAATGAAAGTCGTAATATAAATAATGTAAAGGAAAAGGTTAATATAAGTAATGTAAGTAAAAGGTTAATATAAGTAATGTAAGTAAAAGGTTAATATAAGTAATGTAAGTAAAAGGTTAATATAAGTAATGTAAGTAAACGTTAATATAAATAATATAAGTGAAAGAGTTGATATGAATAATGTAAGTAAAAGAGTTAATATAAATAATGTAAGTAAAAGAGTTAATATAAGTAATGTAAGTAAAAGAGTTAATATCAATAATGTAAGTAAAAGAGTTAATATAAATAATGTAAGTAAAAGAGTTAATATAAGTAATGTAAGTAAAAGAGTTAATATAAGTAATGTAAGTAAAAGAGTTAATATAAGAAATGTAAATAAAAGAGATAATATAAATAATGTAAGTAAAAGAGTTAATATAAGTAATGTAATAAAAAGAGTTAATATAAGTAATGTAAGTAAAAGAGTTAATATAAATAATGTAAGTAAAAGAGTTAATATAAATAATGTAAGTAAAAGAGTTAATATCAATAATGTAAGTGAAAGAGTTAATATAAATAATGTAAGTAAAAGTTAATATAAGTAATGTAAGTAAAAGAGTTAATATAAGTAATGTAAGTAAAAGGTTAATATAAGTAATGTAAGTAAACGTTAATATAAATAATATAAGTGAAAGAGTTGATATGAATAATGTAAGTAAAAGAGTTAATATAAATAATGTAAGTAAAAGAGTTAATATAAGTAATGTAAGTAAAAGAGTTAATATCAATAATGTAAGTAAAAGAGTTAATATAAATAATGTAAGTAAAAGAGTTAATATAAATAATGTAAGTAAAAGAGTTAATATAAGTAATGTAAGTAAAAGAGTTAATATAAGTAATGTAAATAAAAGAGATAATATAAATAATGTAAGTAAAAGAGTTAATATAAGTAATGTAAGTAAAAGAGTTAATATAAGTAATGTAAGTAAAAGAGTTAATATAAATAATGTAAGTAAAAGAGTTAATATAAATAATGTAAGTAAAAGAGTTAATATAAATAATGTAAGTGAAAGAGTTAATATAAATAATGTAAGTAAAAGTTAATATAAGTAATGTAAATAAAAGAGATAATATAAATAATGTAAGTAAAAGAGTTAATATAAGTAATGTAATAAAAAAAGTTAATATAAGTAATGTAAGTAAAAAGTTAATATAAATAATGTAAGTAAAAGGGTTAAGAATGTAAGTGAAATAATATACAATGTGTTGAATATATTGTTAGAGGCATGCAACATACAATATAAAATTATATACAATGTGGTGTTGTATATATTGTTAGATACATGTAAGATAATATAAATAATGTAAAGGAAAAGGTTAATATAAGTTATGATATTTTATTTTGTAAAAAGTTTTTCTTTTAAGAATTTTTTATGTAATGATTATTTATTTATTTAATTATTATTATTGCTGTTGTTGTTATTATTATTATTTATTTGTTTATTTTTCCAGGAGAGGATGATTTTGGAAAACCAGAACTACAGATTGGTTTCATGTGTTTCCTGCTTGATCAGAAAACTAACAAACATTTCGTGGTTTGTATTTGACAAAATCATATTTCACCAACATTTTGTATATAAACCAATATTTCTTATCTTTGTTATAAATTTTATTATTATGTACATTTTAAGTCCATTGTAAATGAATAGCATGTGTTTATGTGTTTCTTTATTTTGTTTGTGATTCATTGTCAGATAGTTCTCTTCAGTGAATTATTTCCTCCCCAAGGGAGGGAAAGTGTGTCTGAGATTGAGAGTGAGAGTGAGAGTAAGAGTGAATGACTGAATGACTGGCATGAAAAAAAGTCAATTATACAAATACTTTCAATTCTTTTCTTCTTCTTCATCTTCTTCTTGTTATTGTAAGCAATTGCACAATAAAAAGTTACAGAATCATGTTAAATTTGATCACATTTCTTTCTTGGTGGCTCATAAATATTCATATTGTTGATAGAGTGTACCCAGGCTTTCTTTTTGTTTTATTATTATTATTTTTTAATGTTATTACCTATCTTACAAGTAGTGTATTTCTATATATAATAGATTATTCATGCATTTTTTTAAATGTTATTGTGTGTTTATGTATGTGTGATAGTCTGTATCCAGACTTTTTAAAAATTGAATTACACATCTGTATTTATATGCTTCATAGATTGCATGTTTTTTTGTTTTTTTAAATTATATATATATATATATCTTATAATTATATATTTATGTAGTATATCCAGACTTTTTGCCCAGTAATAACATGATTAACTGATTTTGTAGGAAAGTCGTAAGCTTCAGTTCTGGTACAAAGAGGGGACAGACTATTACCATCAAGTGACCACAGCCTACGAATTCTTCAAAGAGCTTGTACGACCAGAAAACTTCCCAAGAGGTGTGATTTTATCTTTATTTAACTCCTTATATTTTTGTTTATTTTGTTATTTTATATAATCAGTGCATTATAATTCTTAATATTTAATTTTTTTTTTATATTTCATTTCATTTATTCATTTAATTGTTTATTTATTTTTACTAAAACACATTTTCACATTATTTACTTTTTTTTTTTTTTTGAAGTAAGCACTGGTTCTGTTTATTTAATATTTCATTGAAATTATTATATTGTTTAGTCACAGTTAATGTTATGGATTATTATATTTCTTTGATTAATACATTGTGTGAACTGATATTTATTTACTATGTTATCAAGATTGATATTATATTTAATTAATGAGTTATACAGATTAATATTACATTTAATGTGCTATACAGGTTGATATTATATTTATTTACTGTGCTATTCATGTTGATATTATATTTATTTACTATGCCTTACAGGTTGATATTATATTTATTTACTATGCTTTACAGGTTGATATTATATTTATTTACTATGCTTTACAGTTTGGTATTATATTTATTTACTGTGCTATACATGTTGGTATTATATTTATTTACTGTGTTATGGATATGATAGATGTGTTTTGATTTTCAGACTACATTGGTTTTATAAAGAAATGTATGAAACAGATGCAGGGAGAGAAGTATGCGCTGGCAAAGAAAGTAGATTTAGAAATAGAACAGTTGGAAGAAGGCGAGGCACCCTCTGACCCAGGTAATTATATCATCATCATCAGTGTTGTTATTATAGTATTATTATTATTATTATTATTAAAACATACAAAATATATTTTACATAACAATAAATCTATTTTCATACACTGACCAGGTTTTTATATTAAAAGCAATTTTAATTTCAATATACTTTATATTATTACACAAGAAATACCCTGAAGACCTAAATAAAAAAAAAAATTCCATTTTTAAAATTATACACAAAATAAGATTTATTCATGACAGACTATTTATATTTTTAACTACTTTGTTCCAGCCCAAACATCTTTTTTTTCTGAGATTTAATATCAATCTTTCCACAAGATATTTATTTATTTATTTGTTTATTTGTTTAAAATCTTTAAACAGAAAACAAATTTAAATATGATTATTAATAAACTGGTTGTTTGTGTTTGGTGGCAGAACTGGTTTTGGGGAAGTGAAAAAGCCTGCTTAGTTAATATTAATTAAAACCACCTTGTCTGTCTGTCTGTTTGTCACATTTGAAATTAGGTAACTTAAAAGTAGGATGACAATTTACATTTGTAAAGTAAATATAACACAATTTTATGATTGATGAAGTTTATTTATGTACAATACTTATTATATTAAATGTGAATTAATAGCAGGTATGGTGTGTGTGTGTGTGTCTGTGTGTTAGAAAGATTTGGTATATGACTCAATTGTTGCAGGTTGGACAAAAATATCAGTAAAATTTCTTAGTGTGAATTGTTTTGTTTCAAATTAAACTATTTATTTAAAAAAAATAAAAAAAAAAAAAAAAAATAATAATAATAATAATAATAATAATAAAAATAATGAAATAAATATCAATATAAGCCAGTTTTCCTTGTGGAATATTTTGCAAAAATGTTTCATGTTAAAATATTCTAAATTAGATTAATTCCCAATCCAACCCCTTTTTTTCCTCTGTAAACTAACTCTTCTATAAATCTTTTCTTTCTGCTTAGCCAATATGATTCCTGTTGAGGAGTTTGGTAGGTGGCGCTGCTTTCTCTGTGCATGCTTCAGCACTTAATGTGTCAAGTGTTTTCATTGGTTCAAAATTGTAATTTACATCTTTTTTTCTTTTTTTTTTTTTTTTCTTATTATTTTTAATTAAATATAAAACATTTGGCTTGTTTCAAATAAAAAGATTTATAATTAATAAGTTTCATTTACCTGGCTAAATCAGTCTTTTTGTTTTTTGAAGGAAGAAGTTTCTTTTCAATGTTTACTTTTTTCCATAATTCAGTAATGCTTTTACAGAATGTATTTTATTCAATTTTTATTTTATTTTATTTGCTTATTTACATGTTTATTTGTTTTTATTTATTTATTTATTTATTTATTAATTTATTTTAGGCATGGTTTTGCTGTTTTGATTTATATTTCATTGACAACATGATTATTTGACAGTGTTTTTGAGCTTGTTAATTTTATTTGAAGTGTTTTAGATTTAAACTAATACTGATTTAGAAAGAATAATTATTAAACAATTTTTTTTATTGTGTTTGCTACAGTGTTCTAGTGAAGGTGGAACAATCTAACTTTTAATTTTAGATTTATTTAAATTCTTCTAATTTGTGATGTTTGCATCATCTGCATTGCTTACAACCTCATCCAATTTTATTTTTAATTATTTATTTCATTATCTGGAAAATTATTTTTGTCTAAAATTGTGTGTGTGTGTGTGGCACATACACATATTTGTATACACACATAGATATGTAATTTTTTTATGCTATTTTGTTTGTATGACTAAAACTGGAATCTGCATGTAACAATAATAATTATATGAGTGTAATATGTGATGTTTGATTGAGCTGAGTAAACATTCTGTAGTTTATCAATGTATATAACAGTCACTAATCTGTTCAGTCCATAGTGACAATTTCATTAGTGACACTGAGTTGAATGGACATATTCAGTATGTCAGTTATTTTGTCAGTTCTAATAGTGACAGTACCCAAAGCTGTAACATAATCTCAAGTGTATCACATATCATGTGACAATACCATCTGATTCCATCAGAGTTCTAATGTTTGCTGCTGCATTGTTAAATGTTTATGCCACAATGGTTATGAAGATTATAATAAAATAAAAATTTGAACAACAACGATAAAAGGAAAATTGGAAAACAAAATTATATTGTATATTACTTTAAAAAATTGCTAAAATTAAAGAAAAGATTTTCAGTTTATTTTTATTTTTGTGGAAAGAAAGAAAAAAAATGATTTTCAAAGTGGTGTTTTATTTTTGTGGGTAAAATTGAAAAAGATTTTCAAAGATTATTTTTATTTACTGCTGCTAGGAATTGAGGGTATTCGTCGCAATGGTAAGTGTAAAATGTCAACTAGATGAATTAACTAAGAGATCTCTAGTAAAGATGAATTAACTAAGATTTATCTCTAGTAAAAACTTGACTTTTCACTGTGAAATTAGAATTTTATCTTGTCTAGTAAAAACTTGACTTTTCACTGTGAAATTAGAATTTATCTAACTTATGAAGTAAAAACTTGACTTTTCACAGTGAAATTAGAATTTATCTAACTTGTCTAGTAAAAACTTGACTTTTCACTGTGAAATTAGAATTTATCTAACTTGTCTAGTAAAAACTTGACTTTTCATTGTAAAATCACAATTTATCTAACTTGTCTAGTAAAAACTTGACTTTTCATTGTAAAATCACAATTTATCTAACTTGTTTAGTAAAAACATTGCAAATAGAGAATGTATATACACTGTAATTTTAGAATGTATCTAATAGTCAAGTCAAATAAGTTCTCTAGAGAAAATGTATATGTATTTTATATACAGTACACACACACATTATAAATACAAAATCAGTATACGTTATAGATTCAGAATGTATCTAACTTTCATGTAAAATTGTATACATTGTAAACAGAGAATGTATCTAAATTTATAGTATAATTAAATAAGTTCTACAGAAAAAATTGTTATAGGTTGCAGTCCACAGAGCATTCTGTACTTTTATCTAATTTGACATTAGATAGGCAAAACTTGACAAAATCAGAATATTTCTCTATCAACCAATAGGGATATGCATTATATCCACAGAATACTGTTAATTACTGTGTGTGTGTGTGTGTGTGCACGCACGCGCATGTGTGATAGTTGACTTCTGTCACTGCCGGGCTTATGAAAATAAATATAAACAATGAGTTTTATAATTAAAGTATGAATTTAGATTTTAAAATTAACTCATTGTGTTGAGCAGATATTGTTGAAACTATTTATTTTTATTTTTATTTTTATTTTTTTTTTTTTATTATTATTATTATTATTATTATTATTATTATTATTATTATTATTAATAATTTAAATAGAGCATGATCTCTTTTCATTTGGGTAATAAAATGCAGGTATAATATTTGTTAGTCAAATATAACTTTCTTAATAGTTCACTGACTTGCAGTGAATTAGATTTATAAAATTAAATATATTACTTCAGCAACAAAAGGTGTAATTCACAAAAAAGATAATGAATTATTATGCAATTTACTATCATCTGAATACTGCTAAATAAAACAAATATTTGACAAGATAAAATAAATTCTATGGTTTATTTTTAAAATGTGTTAGTAAAACACTGAGTAAATTATTTTATTTTTATTTTAACTCTGATGTTTTCATGGAGGACAAAAACTTGTAATTTTTTTCTTTTTTCTGACAGGCCTGCCTAAAGTGGACACAAGACCAAAGGAAGAAATCATCAGAGAGAAACTATTGACAGTTTTAGAGTCAGCATATCCAAATGTGTTAGCTGTAGAAGATCTTGTTAGGTAAACACTTTATTATTAAAACTAATGTTTTAGCTGTAGAAGATCTTGTTAGGTAAACACTTTATTATTAAAACTAATGTGTTAGCTGTAGAAGATCTTGTTAGGTAAACACTTTATTATTAAAACTAATGTGTTAGCTGTAGAAGATCTTGTTAGGTAAACACTTTATTATTAAAACTAAATGTGTTAGCTGTAGAATATCATGTAATCATTTTATAATTAAAACTAATGTGATAATTGTAGGAAATTTATAAGCATTTTATTATTAAAACCAATGTGTTAGCTGTAGAAAATCTTGTAAATGTTTTTTTTTTTATTAAAACTAATATGATAGCTGTAAAAAAATTCATGTAAACAGTAAACACATTATGTGTTAGTTGTAGAAGATTCTATAAACATTTTATTACTGATAAATCCTTACACGTGACAGTAAATAACTTGTTAGTTTAACACAGTCAGATTCAAACCTGTATTTTGTCAAACGTAATGTCAGACAATGATAATATATTACAGAAAGTTTAAAAAACATTTAAAATAAATATTTAAGTGGTTACAGTATAAGACTATTTTGTTACAGAATCACAGCGTCAGACGAGGGCATCGTCACAGAGCAGCTACAGCAGCTGTACCAGCAGGAACTCGTCAGACAGATGGAGCACGGAGGATTTGTTAGACAAGTCCTGGACACTCAGACTGGTATTTGTTTTGCTTTTTGTTTTGTTTTTTTTGTTTGTTTGTTTTGTTTCTTTATTTGTTATACATTTTTATATTTATAGGTGTTGTTGAGAATTGTGAGTGAATGAAAGGAAAATGTTGATAGTTATTTAGTTGAATGAAAATTTATGAGAGAGAGAGAGAGAGAGAGAGAGAGAGAGAGAGAGAGAGAGAGAGAGAGATATTATCATAGAGACAAGAGAAAGATGACATCATAAAAATGGGATACAGATACAGATGTGTAGTTACTAAGAGTTTAAAATGAGAGATACACAGGTATAATTACTAAGAGTTTAAAAAGAGAGATACACTTGTATAATTACTAAGAGTTTAAAATGAGAGATACACTTGTATAATTACTAAGAGTTTAAAAAGAGAGATACACAGGTATAATTACTAAGAGTTTAAAAAGAGAGATACACTTGTATAATTACTGAGAGTTTAAAAAGAGAGATACACTTGTATAATTACTAAGAGTTTAAAAAGAGATATACAGGTTTAATTACTGAGAGTTTAAAAAGAGAGATACACTTGTATAATTACTAAGAGTTTAAAAAGAGATACACTTGTATAATTACTAAGAGTTTAAAAAGAGATACACTTGTATAATTACTAAGAGTTTAATGAGAGATACACTTGTATAATTACTAAGAGTTTAAAAAAGAGATACACAGGTATAATTACTAAGAGTTTAAAAAGAGATACACAGGTTTAATTACTAAGAGTTTAAAAAGAGAGATACACAGGTTTAATTATTAAGGATTTAAAAAGAGATGTACAGGTATAATTATTAAGAGTTTAAAATGAGAGATACACTTGTATAATTACTAAGAGTTTAAAAAGAGAGATACACTTGTATAATTACTAAGAGTTTAAAATGAGAGATACACAGGTTTAATTACTAAGAGTTTAAAAAGAGAGATACACAGGTATAATTACTAAGAGTTAAAAAAGAGATACACAGGTTTAATTACTGAGAGTTTAAAAAGAGAGATACACTTGTATAATTACTAAGAGTTTAAAAAGAGATACACAGGTATAATTACTGAGAGTTTAAAAAGAGATACACAGGTTTAATTACTGAGAGTTTAAAAAAAGAGATACACTTGTATAATTACTGAGAGTTTAAAAAAAGAGATACACAGGTATAATTACTGAGAGTTTAAAAAAAGAGATACACTTGTATAATTACTAAGAGTTTAAAAAGAGATACACTTGTATAATTACTGAGAGTTTAAAAAAAGAGATACACTTGTATAATTACTGAGAGTTTAAAAAAAGAGATACACAGGTTTAATTACTGAGAGTTTAAAAAAAGAGATACACAGGTATAATTACTAAGAGTTTAAAAAGAGATACACTTGTATAATTACTAAGAGTTTAAAAAGAGAGATACACTTGTATAATTACTGAGAGTTTAAAAAAAGAGATACACTTGTATAATTACTGAGAGTTTAAAAAGAGATACACAGGTTTAATTACTAAGAGTTTA
Source organism: Chrysomallon squamiferum (assembly GCA_012295275.1). NCBI lineage: Eukaryota > Metazoa > Mollusca > Gastropoda > Neomphalida > Peltospiridae > Chrysomallon > Chrysomallon squamiferum. The sequence continues at coordinate 13,903,907 of CM022675.1, forward strand.
AAAAGAGAGATACACAGGTTTAATTACTAAGAGTTTAAAAAGAGATACACAGGTATAATTATTAAAAGTTCAAACTAAGATACAGAGGTATAACTGTTACAGAGTTAAAATGATGATGATGTTGTTGTTTTCACAGAGGTGCAAGTTGTCAAACAGATGCCAACGATTGCAGCCAACCAGCAGCCGACAATTGCCATCATCACTGCGTTGTACTGTGAGAAACTCGCTATCGACGCCATGATGGAAAACAAGAAAACCTACGTCAAGTACAAAACAGAAGGTAGTTTACTCAGTCTGGTGTGACTTTGTTACCTCTAATTTGAATCATAACTGATTTTTGTTATTGATGTGAAAAGTCTAAAGTGAAACTGGCTGTGTGTTTGTTTACATGTGTTCGTATTATAAGACTTTATCAGTGGGACTCCTTCATTCTAAACTAGTTTCATCTAACATTTAACAATTTTCAGTTTAATGTCCGGATCAGTCTTATGGGAATTTTTGCACCTATCAGACTGATATGGTGCAGTGGTATAGTTCAGTCTAATGTGAATTTTTCTAATAATTACGTTTTAGTAATGTTACCTTTTCTCTTTCCATTTCATTTTCTATTTCATTTTTTTTTTTTTATTTTATTTTATTTATTATTATTATTATTATTATTATTATTATTATTTATATATACTTTTTTTAAATATATGGCATCGTGCTTCATTCAGCTGCATGTTTGTAAATACAGATTTTGTGTTGCTGATTTCAGGAGAGTCGAATGTCTACACAATTGGTTACATAGGAGAACACAAAGTAATCTCAACCAAACTTCCAGCCATCGGTCACTTCCGAGCAGCCCAGATAGCTGCGGGAAACACAACAACCAGATTACTGGGTACTATGTTTGTTTATATTATAAAATCTTCTAACAGTTATTGTAATAGTTATAGTTACAAAGTGTTGTAATAGTTATAAAGCGTTTTTGTAGTTAAAATCATACTTTAGTAATTGAAATAGTTAAATTATATAATATTGTAATAGTTGTACTTACAAAGTATAACAGTTATAAAATTTAGTTATAGTTAAATGATACTTGATTATAATAGTTTATCTTGTAAAGACTTGTAATAGTTTCAGTTACAGCCTTGTAATAGTTCAGGTTATAAAGTCTTGTAACAGCTAAAACTGTAATGTCATGGAAATCAGATTATAGTTTAATTACTGTTTTATTCATTATTTAATAATTAGTCAGCCCAAGAAGTAAACAGTGGCTGCCATGTATTTGAATGACTGACTGATTGTTTATAAAACCACAGTTCTGTTTTCAAACTGCAGGTGGATTTCAGAACATAGAACACGTGTTTATAATGGGTGTGGCTGGGGGTGTGTCTCACCTCACTGACTACTACAAACACCTGCGCCGCGGCGACGTGCTCATCTCAAAGTGTAACGACAAGGGCTACATCTACTACTACTGTGACAAGATCCTGCAGGACAAGGAGGAGAACATCCACTACGTGCTGAAGAACTGGGCCCCTCGCGACCTCGTCCTCCAGAGAATCGCAGAGAAGATCGAGGATTATCAGAAGGCTAATCCGGATTATGCCCCCTGGGAGAGGTACATTCAGGATGGCCAGCAGCTGCTTAAGGACCAGGAGGCAGACTTCAATCGACCTGCTGCAGCCACTGATCGCCTGTACATGAGTATTGGTGACAATCAGGTGATTGAGGTGCAGCACCCCGAGGTTCCCAGCGGAGAGGTGCACCGCGACGATGTTCCCATGCTGAGGTACGGCGTGGTCGGGTCAGGTCGCCCCGTTGTGAAACACGAAACAACAAAACTGGACTTTGCCACCAAGTACGGCATTTCGGCGTTCGACACGGAGTTCGACCAGGTCCTCGAGTCCATCGTGGGCAACAGAAAGGACAGCTTCATGTTTGTGAGGGGAATCTGCGACTACCACGACGGCTCAAAGGGAAAAGAGTGGCAGCCGTATGCCGCGCTGGCTGCCGCAGCCGTTGTGAAGACAATTATTAAATCTCTTCATAACCCGCAGCTAGACGAACAGTATTGAATTTGGTGCTTTTCTTCATTTTTTTTTATCTTAGTAACTATGGTAACGGTCGTGTGAATATATAGATTTTAAAAAATTGTTAGTTTTCTGAATGGAAACTAAATTGGGCTGATACTGATTGGAAATATCTGCTTGTTGCTAAATACACTGTTAGAATTGTCTGCATTAGAACTGAAATTTATTAACACAACTTTCTAAATTAAAATAGTGTATGAAAATTAAAATAGTGTATGAAAATGATTTATGGAGATGAAATGCTGTTATTCTAGACAAAAGAAGAGTTACTGGACATTAAGTGTTTGAGATTTTCTCACGTTTAAAGTGATCTAAGTTTAATGTCATAACTTTCCATGACGTTAATAAGATATAAACTTTTAAGTACATTCCATTTATAGAAAGTTGTTTGTTATTTAATGAATAGAACTAAATTGTTAGTTATTATTTAAACTTTTCAAAAATGTTTTCTACTTACTGAGAAATGTTAATTTACCATTCCTTGTCGAGAAATCATGAGAAAAAAAAATTAATTTATCATCATTGTTGTATTATTATTATTTTATTTACTTTTATTAGTTTAATATTATTATTATTATCATTTTCAATAATATTCTTTAAATATCATTTTCAGCATAGATAACATTTAAATATGCTTCTGCAATTAGACCTTTTGTTTAGTTATAATTTGAGAGATGTAGAATAGATTTTTATTTTTAATAAATGAATTAGAATTTTAATTATCTGGAGTATTTTGAGAAAATTGGCAGTTAATAAACAAAATGATCTTAGCTTGAAGTAAACAGACTGTGTGTGTGTGTATGTGTGTGTCTTTCAGGGAGTGAGAGAGAGAGACAAAGAGAAAGAATAAACTGCATTTACTTACCATTAAATATAATTTGTGTCACACTGAGACAGTTTATTACATGTATACAGAACAGAAACAAAACTAAACTGATTAAAATAGTAAATAATTAAAAATAAAACCAAAAATAGTTCTGTCAGTATCTCTTTTTCAGTTTGTGTTATATAACTTAAATTTGTCATTTCTTTCTCCAGAAGTACAGTAATATTAACACTAGATACATCAGTTTTAACATTTAATTAACATTACAATTTATATTTATTTTTTTCTCTAGAAATACAGTAATATTAAACTAGTTACATCAGTTTTAACATTTAATTAACATTATAATTTATTTTTGTCATTGCTTTCTTCAGAAATACAGTAATATTGACATTAGTTTGAAGATTATAAATGTGATGAACTGACACATTTCACTTGTATTGTTGCCTTGTCTAGAGAAATCTTCCATAGTGGCCTTGTCTTGCTGCATCATGTTTATAAACATGTTTTGTGTAACTGTGTGTACTGTACACTATTACCTTATATTAACCATGTTTAATACAATGTTATTTACCATTTAATAACAAACCATATTATTTAGTATTCTGTGCTTACAATTATGTCATATTTAAAACAGTGTATTATCGGATATTTAATCTGTTGTACTACTTACATGTTTTAAACATTTCATTACAAATCATATTGTACATTGTACTGAAATCATATTTTAAGCAATGGTGTTTGATATGTCAAAATAAACATGGCAGTTTTGAGTATGTGTTCACTTTAAAACACTTATTTAAGATGCTGCAATTTGACTGTAAACTGTATTTCAAAAAAATGTTAGATTATCAGATATAAAAACTATTACATTACATACAATGTTTAACAAACAATATTACATGCTCTATATATGTATTGAATTATGTAAAATAAACATTACATAGACCACATATGTATTAGGTTATTAAATATAAATAATATTACATACACAATTTTTATTAAATTATTTAATATGAGCAATAATACATACACTATATATGTAATATAAATTATATACCATTTGCTACAATATAAGTATAAACAAAGTGTAATACACTGAATTATTTATGTATGACATTGTTTAACAAATTAATCAAATTGTCTCAGTTTATTTATTTTTGTATCCTTGTTGTGTCTGCATTATAAAGTACTTCTCTTAATATTATTACTGTAGACTGCTAGAATTTATTTATATTGTTTATGCTAAATTATAACTTTGTAGACTGCTAGAATATATTTATATTGTTTGCACCAATTAATACTTTGTAGACTGCCACAAATTTTTACTTATTTTGGGCTTCCTCTTTGTCATATTGTTATGTTTTAAAAAAATATATTTGTGTTGATTTTATACTAATTTTTTTTCATATGTATACTCAGGCAAATTGTTGCGTTCAGCTATTCCATTTTTAACAGTCATTGTTAATTTGTTCAAATTTTGTCATCAGAACCATTCCATTGTCTACATTCGTTTTTCTGTTGTCAAGTTATTAGCTACACTTGTTTGTTTGTGTAAAACAATAATGTACGAAATTCAGATATTAAAATAATTAATCTTCATAATTACCAAATGTTTTGTCAACTTTTTTTTTTTACATTCAGAAATGGTCTTGTTTTTAGAGAATGTAGTAAATTTGCATATACTGCTTCAAAATAACCAATATGAACTTGATTTAATAAAAACAGTTCAGTAACCATGAAGGTTTTAAAAACCAGATTCAGGGTTTGAAGACAAATATTTTCTGTCAGTGATTCTGAAGGCCAGAAAAAATATATTCTGACCAGTGTTTTTTCAGCATTTGGTGGTTGTATTTACAACTGAATTTGTGCCTCTCGAACATTCTGCAAATTTAACCATTTGGGCGAAGCAACCTTATTTTACTTTTTGTATCGTAAAATATCTGTTTTAAGTCTTTTTTTCCCCCTCCCATCATTCAAAACATGTATAATGTGATTAATCAATATTTTAGACCAATACAGATTTATTTTTACATTCATATAATATGTTCTTTTTTTCAAGTTGTGAACTACAATGGACGAAACCAATAAAATTGTTTTGAAAATGAATACAAATACTGAATATTTGAAATTTATATTTTGTACAATATTTTTAGAGGATTCAGTAATACAGGTTTGCTACAACTTGTGATAAGACAAAACACCACATTTTGTATAAAAACATTTATTTAAGACTAGTGACATGAACAGATCTGATGAGGGTAAGAAACATGAAATGAAGACATTTTTTACTGAATCTAAAAAAAAAAAAACATTTCTAAAATATTTGGCACTAGCCTTTTTATTGTCCAACTATAAAACAAGTCAACCATTTTGGAGGAATAAAAAGTAAAACTCAGAATTAACACGTCATCAGTATGACTATCAGCAACACATTCAACATGGCAAGTTTAAAACCATTAGACCTGCCACTGGTTCACTAGACTTGCCATTTGCTTCCAGTACTTTCTGATTCTCATCAGTTGTGGCAGTGCTGGTGAATGGATACCGAGGTTTTACAACAGTCTATGTCTTGTGTCTTAGTCACAGCTTATGTCAGTGATCAGTTTGATGTTTAGCCTGGTGATCAATGCTCTGACGTTTGTCATGCCAGTGATCACAACACTGATTCAACAATCTGATTCCGTCTTATAAAACTGATTTTTAATTCTGATAAAATTTCACTGCTCATCCATTTATTCCCCTGTAAAGATCACTGTCCTGCAATTTAAAAAAAAAATTAAAATTAATAAAACTTACATGCTAGAGATTTGTTTACTGTACATATAGCTAGGAATGCCACATTGAAAAGTTTTCTGAAAGTTAATTTCTTTCCCAAACAGAAAAACCCCAGTACTGACAGATGCTGAAACTACATTTTAAATAAACCCCATTTCTTTCAAATCATGCCTTTTTAAATGTTATTTATTTATCATTGTTCACCATTAAGTTTACATTTATTCTAATGTTTAGGTCTTTTTTTCATTTTAGTTTTTATTAGTTTACTCTGCAAAGCACCCTTGAACAAACTGTTAAAATACAGTTTTCACTGACCTGGTATAGCTGTCATGTAGCACTTGTTATCGCCCACTATATCCACCTCCACTTCCATACCCACCTACAAAAATTTACAGTGAAATAATAATACCATGTAACAGGCTTTGAAAGTCAGCATTTATTTCAGAGTCATTAAAACTTACTAATCAGGTTTTTTCAATTGTTTTCTGAGATAATACAAAAATGGGTAGAATTGTTAGTTCCACTCACCTCCATAGGGACCTTGTCCTCTCTGGGAATAACCACCACCACTCTTCATTGACCCTCCTCCATAACCTTCACCATACCCCGACCCAAATGAGCCACTCCCTCCACCACCTCCCCAGCTTCCTCCTCCTCCTCCCTGTGAAGAGCTGTATCCACCTCCGTAGGAGTCACTGTATCCACCACCACCCTGTCCACCATACCCACCACCCTGTCCACCATACCCACCACCTCCTGAAAAATACAAATCACAATTAGTAAATCATAGAAATTATTAACTCATTCTGTTGGTCATAAATTACTGATTTAGTGAAAGTTACAAATTACTAAGCTTTAATTACAATTGCAAATTGGGTGAGTTAAGAATTTAAGTGAACAGTCTGTAGGCTAAGGCTGGTTTCATAGAATTTTAAAATTAAAATATATTTTCATATAATACACATTTGATTACTTGTTGGATATACAAGTCAATTAAAAATTTGAGTATTTTGAACTTACCTCCTCCACTATATCCACCTCCCCCACTGTATCCACCCCCTCCATATCCACCACCTCGACCTGAAAACATTTAATAAAATTATAACATTTAAAAAAAAAAATTATACTTGAATCAAAACATACAAAAGGCACGTTTCAGATATTTAAATTGTAAATGTTATATTTAGGGACATGTCTGTACATTTCATTTTTAAAATTAGACTTAATGATGGAAAATGTAAGATTTTACTTAAATTAAAAAATGAAATATTTAATCAAACTGAACACTTGCCTCCTCTGCCACCCCTGCCTCCACGTCCCCCCTCGCTCTCCTTGGACTGAGCTTTCTTCACTTCAAGTTTTCTTCCATTTACATCATGAAACTTCTTCACTGAAATGTATAACACAAAACTATTGAAGTACAAACAGTATGACCAATGTGTAATGGAAGATGCCCTCAATACATTTTTTTTTTAAAAAGGATTTAAAATGTCAACCATGTTATGATGCATTTAGAACAAAGTAACTATTATAGATGAACTGTATTTACTGAATGTTTTAATCTTAATTTTGATTTAATGATTAGATGGATAAAATAAACTTTTTTTTTAGTAGCTATTATTTTTACACACTTATCACCACCACCAGAGTCAGTGGTTAGATTGGGAAACTGAGTTTTACTTACAGACAGCTTTGTCTACAGCATCGTGGTCATCGAAGGTGACAAAAGCGAAACCTTTCAACTTCCCCGTCATTTTGTCAGTGATCATGTTCACGTCCTCGATGTTGCCGAACTCAGAAAATGCTTCTCTCATCTGTTCATCAGTCGTGTCATCTTTCAGTCCACCAACAAACATCTTCTTTACCGACTGCTGCGAATTAGAACTTCCCGATTCCTTTGAAACAAAATATTCAAATTACATGTTATAATTTAATAAAAAGTCTAATAAATGATGAACATATCTACAGATTTTTAGAATTTGACACAATGTAATGATAGAAGTTACAAAATTCTCCAAGTATAGCGTTTTTAATATTGTAAATGAATGTCAGCACAGGCAGTTTAATACTTGTGATAAACAAAACCAGATTTAAATGATTACTCTTTAGACACCAATACAAGATGTCTACATTATTTCTAGGCATTAAAAGGTTAGATGAAACTATTATATATATCACTTTATCACTCTAGTAGGCTAACCTCATTACACCATCCATTTCTGAATATTTGTATGTACATGTGTAGTACAAGTAAATTACTTCTGTGCATCCAAGACATTACAAGTTAAACGAGATATTTATAAACAGCACTCACTTCTCTGGGCATGGCTCTCTTCGACTCCACCTCTCTCCCGTCTATCGTGTGTGGTCTGTTTCCCTGGGCTTCGTCCACCTCGGACGCCACCTTGTATGTGATGAAACCAAAACCACGCGATCTGAAATATTTTAGCAACATTTTATAACGTTAACCACTGGTAATACCGAAGTTATGTGAAAGTTTGAGAAATTATAATAAAGATGTTTGAAAAATCAGTAAACTTTACACTTAATCGAGTTATTCAATTAAAACTTTACCTTTTCGTATTGGGATCTTTCATGACAATGCAGTCAATAACTTCTCCCCATTGTCCAAAATGTTCCTTTAGTCCATCCTCGGTCGTGTCGTAGCTCAGTCCGCCAATGAACAGTTTTCTGAATTGTTCGTGTTCTGGGTCAAGTTCTTTCTGGAAGCTTGAACGACCTCCACCTCTACCACGACCTCCTCCGCCTCGACTTCCTCTGTATCCACCGCCACCACCGCCACCACCATCTCCGTACCCACCATCTTCACCGCCTCCATATCCTCCAAACTTAATAAATAAAAACAGAATATAAGTTTCTTGCACAAAAAAAAAAAAAAAATACATTAAATTTTGCCATCGCGCCCGGGCGTTCGTCCAGTTCTTAATCTGGATTATAATCGGGTGGAATTCTGCATTTAATGAACGGTGAAAAATTCAACAATTCACATAACTTCAGCTGCTAAGCGATGTTATCCACAAAATCTATTAAAAACATCCACATGTATAAAAATGCATTCACAAGAATATGCTTTGCAATCCCCGCAAAGGAATTGTATTCGAATATTTTTCAGTCTCGAATTCCTTTGTTCATAAAAAAGAAAATTCGCAATTTTATCCCAGACTGTATACAAATAACCAACAAAAACATTTACTTAAGGCAACTAACATATTGTTTCAGTAAATAACATTAGCGAACGACAAGTCGCACAGAGACTTTTTTTTTTTCTTCTCTCCGTTTAAAAAATAAGCGGGGTTGTCAATGGACGCTGCTAGAAAAGGAAAGCGAGGAGCTGAAATAATTAACATTTGTAACTAAAAAATTAACGTTAATACAAATAGTGAAAATTCAAACAAATTATAAATGCATGAACTATCATTTCTAAGTCACGAAGACGAATACTTACATCGGGCATACTGACAAGATGTTAAAACTAAAAGATGAAGAACAAAATGGCTTAAACAACGTGCTACTAGCCGGCTTTTTATTAGTGAAAGACACGTGACATAGCACGTGACCAATTTCCAATCACGTGGAAATTGAACGCGGTAAACTGGCTAATCAAAGTGGACGCGCGGTAACTTTCACTGGGTTTGTTTTGTTTTGAAGTGTTGTTTTTGTGAATTGTACTCGCTCAGTATACTTTAGTGTCACATGTCAGGTTTGTGAATCACTCAGGTGATACAAATCTGGTGTTTATAACTGACCTAAATTTTTATAACGTTGAAAATATTAATTTTTGCTGGATTTAATTTCAATAAACATTTTAGTGTAACTACTATAACTTGTATAAGCTAGGTTAAAAACTAACACAAGCAAACTTTGTAATCTTACATCTTAGAGAGATTTTACTAATATATTGCTACGATTTTTATTTTGGGTAAAAAAAAAAAAAAAAAAAAATAGTTAAAAAAAAACTATTTATCGCTTGTCAAATTTGTCAAATTGTCTTTTACTGCTTTCACACAAGGAGTCATACTTCGCTATAACCTGTGTTCTCCGAAAATGTTCCTTCTGATCGAAATGAATTTCGCAGGCGGCGCTGATCTATTTAAAACAAAATTCATGACTTTTTATATCATATTTTATTTATTTATTTTTATTTTATAAACAAAACTGATACAAATGTAAAAAAAACCGCTATTAAACAAAGACAGAGATAATACATAATATTCAGATTGAATTATAACTATTTCGATTATTAAATAAAATTAATGTTGTAAATGAAATTACTATAATTCCCTTTCAGATGTCCCCCCCCCCCGATCATTTGCGAGATTAATTGCTGTTGAACCGTCCATTGTTTGGTATACATTGTTTACGCTATCGCTTACGTAATTGCTAATTACACTTTTTTTCACGTCACAGATGTCAGACAATGTGTTAATTGTCAGTAATACTCCCCCCCTCCCTCTTTGAAGCGTCGGATTAAAACGTACTTTCTACAGCTCTCCTTTGTTTTAAACAGCGGGCGTCTGCTGAAGATGTCTGAAGAACACTATAAACCTGAGAGTAAGTTACACAGACGGATTAGCTGTTTTTATTAACGATTAAACATCTGTATCATACGCCGGGCTTTGTAACGGTTCACAGAAAGTCTGGACTGGATAAAAGGCTGAAAGAAACAAAACGTTTTCTTATATCACACCACTAAGGACTTTTTTACTACTGTTTGTTTGTTAAAGGTAAAAAGATAATAATAATAATAATAATAATAATAATAATAATAATAATAATAATAATAATAATAATAATAATAATAATAATAATAATAATAATAATAATCCTATTTTATTTCAGTATCTATTCAAAGAGAGTATTAACGATTTTATGAATATTAGTGTCGTTGAAACTATTCCAGGAAAAAAGTCACAATATTTTTGTTTATTAAAATTAAGAAATGTATTAGAAATGAAAGATATGTTCTTTGGTTTTAATGTTGCTGGTTTAGGTGGATGTTCCACCCAATACCACGAGGAAATTCAGCCACAGTCGCAAATTGCAGTCCTCAAGGTTCTTTCTGTAAGTCTTTATCATTGAACCTCAACAATTACAACTAGATTTTTTTGATGTATTTTCACCAAAACTTTTTTTGTGAGTTGCATGTTTGGTATACATAGCAGATTTTGTTACCACCCTTATTGGTATGAATAACTTCCATATTAAACATACTTCTGATACTAGAGCAAGCTGGAGAACATATAGTGAAACATTTTAACCTGGGACATTTTATAAATCATTTAAAGTAGGAACCCTTAGTTTAAATCTATCCTAATCAGTAAACTAAACCCAATATCAAGCCCCTTTCTTTAATCTAGCCTAATCAATAAGCTTAAGAATTTCCCCATGTATACTATGATGCCATATTCAATACTCTATAAACCAATACATTCATTCTGTGACTTTTATTTCAGTCACCGTAAACAGATACTGTCATAAATCTTACATCTTCATTAGTTTGAAATATGTCAAATGTGATATAAACATATATTTATTTCCCTGTGCGAATGCGCTTGTATCTGTCTGTCTGTCTAACGATACCTCAGCACAAAAATTAGCTATTGGGTGTCATTCAAAGATAAACATTGTGCATGTGTCTGTTATAATTTGTAAATCATTTAATAGCTTGCTAATGATTTAGAGGTGTACTCGATCAACTCCAAATACCATGCAAACTTATGTGTACGTGCATGCGTGCATTGTGCGTGAGAAATTGTATTTAAATACATTTGCATGTCTATTTATAGACATATTAACACATACATACACAAACCGATACTTGTTGCTTATGCACTGAATGTTTAGTTGTTAACAGAAATTTACTTAATCTTTGTGAAGGGTTATACATGACATTTAGAATCTTGTTTACAAAATTAGAAAGTTTTTACGAATTTGGGCCCGTAGTCCCAGACCATACTGAAATAGCTAAAAATATTTAAAATAACGTTAAATTCACGTCGACTCAGCTTTTGAAGATTATTTGTTCCCCTCTATGATCATGTCGACTCAGCTTTTGAAGATTAATTGTTCCCCTCCATGCGTTTCTGGGAAATATTTATTTATGTGTCATAACTCTCGTCATCTTAGATTTTGTATTCAGACAAGTTATGGTTTTGTTACTTTATTTATTTATTTATTTATTTATTTATTTATTTATTTATTTATTTTTGTTAAGTTTAGTTTAGTTTAGTTTATTTATTCGTTTTTCTTGTCCTTTCTTTTTTTTCTCTCTTTTTTTCCTGTTTGTTTTTGTTGTTTTGTTCGTTTGTTATATATCTTTAAATAGATGAGTACAGACAGACAAACAAACAAACAAACAAATAAAGATATATTTAAAAACATTTTTGGTACTGTTCCATTATCAGTATTTATATGACAACAACAGTTAATATATCAAACCTTTATGTATTTTTGTATGCGTATATTGTGTTTATTATGTTTGTTACGTTGTGTTACGTCACGTTACATTACATTATAATTATTACATTACTGTATTGTATTGATCAGTTACTTGGATAACAATTTTCTACATTATGTATTTATTCTTCTAGTAAAATACTTCTAAAAATTTAAAACCTATTTTTGATTGTAGCAGATAGTCAGTGTTTTCAATCATCATACTACTGCTGATACTACTACTACAACTAACACTACTACTAACACTACTACTACGACTACTAACACTACTACTACTACTACTATGACTACTATTAATAGTAATTATTATTATTATTATTATTATTGTTATTATTATTATTTAAATATTCTTTTTACAATTTGTTATAAGTAAGTAATGATTAGAATTAAAGATAGTAGATAAAAATATTATTGATTTTTAATATTTGTTATTCCAGCAGTTTTTGTAATCAGTATTTTCCTCACTTAAAATGTTTCTATAAACTTCTGTCCGAATTTTTTTTTTATGCTTTATTTGTTGTCGAGAAAATTATAACTCATCCCGAACACCCCCAGACACACACACAAACAAAATATGCACAACAGCGGACAAAAAAGTCCCAAAAAGTAATAGGAAAATGATTTATAATTATAATTATTTTAAAACTAAAACGAGAGAGCTCGACCGACCAACACGTGTTGGTTGTTTAATCGGTGACTGGAAAAAAGTCACACACTGTATGAGTTTGCAGAGTACTGAATGTGGCATCATAGTATGCTACGGGGTAATTCTTAAGCGTATTGACTGGGCCAGATTAAAGAAAGGGGCTCCATAATGGGTCTAGCTTGCATTTAGCTTATTGATTAGTATAGATTTAAACTAAGGGCTTCTTGTTGTAAATGATTTATAAAATGTCCCAGGTTAAAATGTGTTTCAGTATATATTCTCCAGCTTGCTCTAGTATCAGAAGTATGTTTAATATGGAAATTATTCATACCAATAAGGGTGGTAACAAAATTGGTTATGAGGGGTTCATGTATACCAAACATGCAACTCATAAAACAAAGTTGTGGTGGAAATGCGTCAAAAAATCTAGTTGTAACTGTCGAGGTTCAGAGAGAGCCTTGAGAACTGCAATTTGCGATGTTGCAGAATTTCTTCGTGGTATTGTGTGGAACATCCTCCTAAACCACCAACATTAAAATTCAAAGAACATGTGTTTCATCTATCTTTCATTTCTAATATATTTCTTAATTTTAATAAAAAAAAATTACTTTTTTTTCTGTGACTTTTTTCCCTAGAATCGTTTAATCATCGCTAAAAGACCAAATGGGGGGAAATGTCTAGAAAGTAATTATAGCTATTTTTCTCAATCAAATTGTAAATAATAACCTGACACAGCGACCTTTGACCTTGTTGAATTTAATAACTCCATTTTTACACGCCTCATGTGTCATTCACCGACTTTATTTGCGCGAAAAATCAATTTCATTCTTCTCTACAGAATTTCCTTCTACGTTTCTGCGCTCCCTAGAAACCGGGGAATTCTTGTTCATTTCCGAAGATTTTTTTTTTTTGTTTTCCCCCGCTGGTAATCAATCGTAGTCTGTTGTCAGTTTCTGTGCAATTACACCTCGAACAACCAGATCTGATTCAGACAAAAGTTTGCCATTAAAAAAAACAAAAAGAAAAAATATGAAGAAAAAAATGTTTGACAGCAGTTTATTTTTTTTAATAATAATAAAAAAAAAAAAAAAACACCAAACAAAAAGAAACAACAAAAAATAAAAAACAATCATAAAAAAAAATAAAATAAAAGATAAAAAATACGAATAATAAAAAAAAAAAAAAAAAATCTAGCAAAATAACAAGAAGAGAAAAAAATTCGGAGCCGAAATATGTAAAGAGAATATTTTCAACAAACAGCATTTTTATGATTAAAAATTATTTCTTCTCATTACCGAATATACAAACATTATTTGGTTAATATAGTTTAGTAATAAACTAGACTTAAAACACTGTCAATAATAAACCAGACTTAGAAAGTTGTTAGTAATAAACTAGAATTAGCGACTTACAGAAACTAATCGTCAAGTAAGGTTTTGTGAATTCGGTTTCTGGCAATTGGAGCTTATTATAAATAAGTGTAAATCGATGTTTTACGTAAAGACGTTCATTCTGAAATGTAGTCGCCAAGCTGCGAAGACGTCGTTACATAACGTCATCATCAACGTGGACATTGCGGAGACGTGGCGACGTAAAGAACAGAGATGGTTCAATCAGCAGGAAATTCAATTACAGTGAAGACGTCTTTTATTAAACACGTTACAGTCAATTCAACAGCATCGTGAGACGCGATCACCAATCTCACTTTGTGAGATGTGAGATGGCTTTTTGACCTCGCTTTACCCACGCAGTTCACCACAAATCTACCTTTTGTCAGTACAGAGCTAAATTCAGTAATTAATTGGGATTTCAAAAGCAATTTACTATAATCTCTCTCTCTCTCTCTCTCTCTCTCTCTCTCTCTCTCTCTCTCTCTCTCTCTCTCTCTCTCTCTCTCTCTCTCTATCTGCCTTTCTTTTTTCATTCTTTAATAATTTTGTTTTATTTTCACTTCTTTCTTTCATCTTCAATTCCCCCCCCCCGCCTATGTTTTCTGGATTTGTAAGTATTTCCCTCTGGTCTGTGTTGTTGTTTTGTTAAACGAGTATTTGGATTTCTTGTAATTGGGGATGTCACTCAAAAAGCCTTTCTTGTCATTATGATTACAACTGCGTCTGTTCGAAGCGTTGTGATGACGTCAGAGGGATTTGGCAGACGTGGTAAGAAAGAACGTTCGTCTGCTGAACAGATAGGTGATTGACTTATGCAACAATTTGTTTGGATCATTTCTGGATAACAAAATACCATTTACATAGAGACGAGAACATCAAGATTTTTTAAATTTCTACTCGTACAAAGCGCTACACAAACAACAGCCCATTTGTACGTAACTACACGAACAAAACCACGTAACCCACTGCAAAATTCCACTTGCAAAATTTTCGATTGATTGTAGGTGAAGTTGTGTTCATAATACTCGTTAAATATTGGTGAGTGGGTTTTTGTCAGAAAGCAGTATTTCCCCCACCCCTTCTTCTTCTCGAATGGGTGTGTCCTGTGAACATTTGGTTCACTTTGCTGGACGTTTGAAGAGCTAACGGCAGCGTGTGAGGTTGTGGTCTTTTCCATTACAGCGCAGTTAAGATTACGTTTTACATTACTGATCTAATCTTATCTGTTGATCACAGCTCGTATGAAAACTGTTCTAAAAAGATCAATGTTAACATAACAACAGCTGAATTGTAATAGCATACAGATTAAATGTTGTTTATGCGAGTGAATAATGTTTATGAGTAAAAGTAGTAAACGGGAGACTTATTTGGACTCAAGTTAATGTATAATTTAAATCTGTATTTAGTTTGTATGAATTAATGAATGCCATATTCAGTGAACGCATAACAAATAAGTGCATCAATAAAATGAACGAACGGATTTTCCAGATTATTTATTAAATTAGACCCTACGGTAATCGCATATTGTATTTGGGACTTGCACCAACCAGTGATTTCAATGTGATTTCGGCATCATTTATTCCATCATTTTTCTACTGAGTTAACCACTTTCTTATTATTCTTCATATATATATATCTTTTATTTTTTTATTTTTCAACCCTGGTACAAATAACTTGTCGTACTCTAACTCTGGTACGCATGATTTACAGTACCCAAACTGTTATCTGCTGAAATGTTTCATTTTTATTGCTTCCTTTTATCTTCTGTGCACTTAATTTTTTTCTGTCTTTATTTATGAGGTGAAATATAAATGACTTTTTAACTTTTCACTAGAGGCCATAAATGAATATTCTTTATTTTTTTAACTAATAATTATTTTTTTTTATTTTTTTTAATACTTTTTTGTTTTGTTTTATGAATATCTGGCATTTATTTCCTGTTTCGTTGATTAAAAGACAGAACGTGATATATTACTTCCTTCTGCGCAGCAACAAAAGTGCGCATCGCGTCATCTGACACGTCAATTATGCACGAGCAGGTATTTATTTCGTAATGGCGTAATCTTTTCATTTTCTCCAAGGCATCGATAGTTTCTGAACCGAATTCAGTAAATTTTTAATATTTATGCACATTTTTCTAATAAATGAATGAACAGCACAAAACAACAGTATCAGTAATAATAGTAGTAGTAGTAGTAGTAGTAATAATAATAATAATAATAGTTACAGCAATAACTACAAAACGTAATAGTAATTATTTAAAATAATCGGCTGTTTTTTGTATTACTTTCTTCATTTTATTTTTCTTTCATTATTAATTAGAAATTTAGTTTCTGTCTTTGTAATCATCAGAATATTATCATCAAAATGTCGCTGTCATGTTGATACACAGATTGATTTGTCACTGAGAAATACAGTTTTGTGTTTGTGTGTATCTGTGTATGCGTGTATGTATGTGTGTGTTTCAACGTTACTCACTTAATTGTTTCTTGCTTTGATCTCTATCTCATTTTGATATATTTATCGTGTTTACATTTCTTCTTCATCATGGGTTTCTTCTTCTTATTATTACTATTACTATTACTGGAATTAAATGATTTAGAATATTAAAATTATTTTAACACATTACGACCTATTTTCTTTTTCTTCTATATGGTAATACTCATTTACTGTATATAGAATTACTTTCCAAAGTGACTTTCTTTGAGTGAAATCGATTTTCTGTGTGTCTTGTGTTAAAAGAGCAAAACAAGGCACCGAGTACGTACTAAGAGTTTTCTTCAACAGCTCGAGATAATTTTGTTATGAGTACTGCTCTGCGGTGTCTGATTCAGTCTACTAAACCACTAGTGTCTGATTCAGTCTACTAAACCACTAGTGTCTGATTCAGTCTACTAAACCACTAGTGTCTGATTTAGTCTACTAAAACACTGGTGTCTGATTTAGTCTACTAAAACACTAGTGTCTAATTTACCTCTACTGAAACACCAGTGTCTGATTTACGTCTACTGAAACACCAGTGTCTGATTTACGTCTACTAACACACTGGTGTCTGATTTACGTCTACTAAAACACTAGTGTCTGATTTAGTCTACTAAAACACTAGTGTCTGATTTAGTCTACTAAACCACTGGTGTCTGATTTACGTCTACTAAAACACTAGTGTCTGATTTACGTCTACTAAAACATTAGTGTCTGATATGCATCTACTAAAACATTAGTGTCTTATTAACGTCTACTAAAACAATAGTGTCTGATTTCCGTATACTAAAACAACAGTGTCTAAAATACTAGTTTCTGATTGAAGTCTACTAAAACTCTGGTGTCTGATTCACGTCTACTAAAACAGTAGTGTCTGATTTACGTCTACTAAAACACCAGTGTCTGGCTTACATCTACTTAAACACTAGTGTCTGATTTACATCTACTAAAACATTAGTGTCTGATTTATATCTACTAAAACAATAGTGTCTAAAACACTAGTTTCTGGTTTACGTCTACTAAAATACTAGTGTCTGATTTACGTCTACTAAAACACTAGTGTCTGATTTACGTCTACTAAAACACCACTGTCTGATTTACATCTACTAAAACAATAGTGTCTAACATACTAGTTTCTGGTTTACGTCTACTAAAACACTAGTGTCTGGTTTACGTCTATTAAACATTGATTTACCTCTACTAAGACACCAGTGTCTGATTTACATCTACTAAAACACTGGTGTCTGATTTACATCTACTAAAACACTGGTGTGTGATTTACATCTACTAAAACATTAATGTCTGATTTACATCTACTAAAACACTGTGTCTGATTTACATCTACTAAAACACTGTGTCTGATTTACTTCTACTAAAACACTGGTGTCTGATTTACATCTACTAAAACACTGGTGTCTGATTTACATCTACTAAAACATTAATGTCTGATTTACATCTACTAAAACACTGGTGTCTGATTTACGTCTACTAAAACATTAATGTCTGATTTACATCTACTAAAACACTGTGGTGATTTCTTCTATAAAACATTAATGTCTGATTTACATCTACTAAAAACACTGGTGTCTGATTTACTTCTACTAAAACATTAATGTCTGATTTACATCTACTAAAACACTGGTGTCTGATTTACATCTACTAAAACATTAATGTCTGATTTACATCTACTAAAACACTGGTGTCTGCTTTTTTTTTTTGTGACGATAATATGTAACTCATTTATATATAAATACACACAGTTTAAATTATAAATCCAAGTTTAGTACTCTGTAAGATAAATAGCTAGATAGCTAGATAGCTAGATAGCTAGATAGCTAGATAGATAGATAGATACATACATACATGCATGCATACGTACATATATACATGTAGAGGCAGATACATACATATATAATATATACATTCATACACAGATAAATAAATAGATAGTCAATTTAGCATTCTCCGTTTTCAAAGTAAAACTCATTAATTTTGTAAAATATCAACTGATCAGTGAAACCGCCAAGAGCTGTGAACCGTGCACTGTCTGTCTCTCTGTCTGTCAGCATATGCCAGATGTAAATATTGTTATTTCAGAAACTGATAACAAACTCAGTGCGCTGATATTATATCCAGCTCAGTTTTCTGCTGATGGCTCAAAATGAGAAAACTTTTGACATTTTAATTATGACGTCTGTGCTTGGACGAGTTAATTTATCACTTGGTGTTTTCAGGATGTTTGTGGTCGTTTCAGGGATTTGCAGAGTCCGTTTAAAACCTTGTTATTGATTTTCACTGTATTTCAATTGTCTAAAAAGAAGTTATAATCTCTCTCTCTCTCTCTCTCTCTCTCTCTCTCTCTCTCTCTCTCTCTCTCTCTCTCTCTCTCTCTCTCTCTCTCTCTCTCTCTCTCTCTCTCTCTCTCTCTCTCTCTCTTCCTCCCCTCCTCCCTCTCTCTTTCTCTTATATATATATAAAGGGATAAAAAAAGAAGGAAAGAAATAATAATATCAACTAAAACCAAAAATAACTGCTGTCTGTCACAGCAGAAGTATTATTGTTCGTTAACAAAATAAGATTTTTTTTTTTTTTTTTTTTGACAAACGGAATCTGAACGGTCTGGACCAGCTCATTAAACGAGATGATGAAGCCATACACAAATGTTCTACCTTCTCTTGAAGAGTTCGTAAGGTGCAATAACTCAACTATTTCTAGACAGATTCATTTGTCTTGACAATAGGCTTAGTTTTTCAAAAAAATGTAGCAGCTTGCTTCTCTCGAATCGTTATTAAAACAAACACACAAACAAACAAACAAACAAACAAACCTTGCAAAATCCTTATATTGTACAACACAAACATGGACACACACACACAGACACACACCACGGACACACACACGCGCTCGTGACATAGATATACTAGATGCACACAAAAATGTGACACACACGCACACATCAGATGCACACAAATTAGACACACTAGATACACTAGATATGCACCCATTATACACACACTACACGCCGCTCACATATTAAAGAGACAAACATTAGGTCACGTGACAGTAACATTACTTTATTTTAGTCGGTTGATCCACAACACTTTTATTTTGGGTAGATATCGAAATTACTTTGCAAAAGAGTACGACAAAAACACTTTAAACAAAACAATTCCTTCTTAAGAATAGGTATTCGCGGTCATACGAGAAACCTTACTGTCTGTCAACGTTGTACAGTCAACAAATACTGCAGTCGACATTTAGCTTTCGGCGTGGTATCCCATTTAGCGGATCGCTGCTGTCAACGTCTGTTCACATTTAGAAGAGATCGCTGCTGTCAACGTTTGTTCACATTTAGCAGATCGCTGCTTCAACGTTTGTCCACATTTAGCAGATTGCTGCTGTCAACGTTTGTCAACGATCTGTTCAACGTTTGTTTAGCAGATCGCTGCTTCAACGTTTGTCCACATTTAGCAGATTGCTGCTGTCAACGTTTGTCCACATTTAGCAGATCGCTGCTTCAACGTTTGTCCACATTAGGAGATCGCTGTTGTCAACGTTTGTCCACATTTAGCAGATCGCTGCTGTCAACGTTTGTCCACATTAGGAGATCGCTGTTGTCAACGTTTGTCCACATTTAGCAGATCGCTGCTGTCAACGTTTGTCCACATTTAGCAGATCGCTGCTGTCAACGTTTGTCCACATTTAGCAGATTGCTGCTGTCAACGTTTGTCCACATTTAGCAGATCGCTGCTTCAACGTTTGTCCACATTAGGAGATCGCTGTTGTCAACGTTTGTCCACATTTAACAGATCGCTGTTGTCGACGTTTGTCCACATTTAGCAGATCGCTGCTGTCAACGTTTGTCCACATTTAGCAGATCGCTGCCGGCAGTGCCAATTACCGGAGCTCTGGCTTGTCTTAACATCTGATCATTAATATGTCAGTCTCAGCGAAATCAACGCGAGCCAGAAAGTTAAATCTATTTGTGAGACGTGACATCCATTTGTGAATGAAGACAAACTGTCACTATCCGCATTTTCGTAAACACACAGCCTAAATAACACGGCTTTTCCAGTTACACACTGAAAATAACATTACAACTCTTTTTTCCCTTGCAGTAAACAAAGGTAACGCTATCGCTTTTGTTTCAACAGATCTAAAATGCCTTGTTATTGCTGTTGTTGTTGTCGTCGTCGTCATCGTCGTCATTGTTGTTGTTGCTGTTACAACCGCAGATAATAAAGGATATAGTAATAAAGGATGTTGCTGTAGTAGTACTAGTAGTAAGGACAGCAAGTGTAGTAATAATAATTGGATAAATAGTAATAATTGCAGCAGTAGTAACAGCTGTTTTTGTTGTAGTAGTTGAGGTAGTATGGTAGTAGTAATAACAGCAGCAGCAATAGCGGCATTTCAATCACTCGGTAGTAGTAATGACAGATTTTGTTGCAGAAAGAGTTTGCATTTACTAAGCTGTGAGTTATTCTGGGACTCTCATAACTCTGTTATTTAAATGAAGCCAAAATAAAAAAAACCCAAAAGTTATTTCTATTCTCATCACTGACATAATTGAAAGATCTTGTTACTTTGATGTGATCGTTCTGTACACTGAAAAGATTTATTGTGTAATCAATACCGTTCTCTCAAGTTTTACTACGCTTGAAGTCAGGACGAAGTAATAAAGCGATCGACCGGTTCACGCCAGGTTGTGCCTGTCAAGTTTGATGGCGGCTTTCACAGATTTTGATTATGAATTAATTGCGATGTGATGAATGCGACACGTTTTAATGAAGCGAGGTCGCTGCAGCCATATTACAACTACTAGTACTACTACTACTGCTACTACTACTACTACTACTACTACTAATAATAATAATAATAATAACAGTAAGAATATTCATATTATTATCAATATTATTCTTGCTGTTGCTGTTGCAGGTGTTACTACTACTACTACTACTACTACTACTACTAATAATAATAATAATCATAACAACAACAACAATAAAATAAATAGACAAAAATAATAATAATTAAAAACTGTCAAACATAAAACAAAATAAAATAAATAAATAATAAAAAACAGATTCCCCTCCCAAATATTTAGGTTTTTTTATATTAAATTATTTAGCAATTATTAATAGGCGTCAAGGCATTCTTTCTGATTTTAATCTTCAGTCTAATTCAAGAAGTAATAATAATAATAATAATAATAATAATAATAATAATAATAATTATAATAATAATAATAATTTATTTATTTATTTAACTGTGTTAATCACTATGGAAACATTTATAGAAAACAAAAACACAAAAATACTAAACGGGATAATTTACATTTTAAAATATCTACTAACTTTTCGATATCTGCTTAGAAAAAAAAATTAAAATTAAAAATTAAAAAATTAATAAATGAGTAGTTGTCACTAGTCACGATTCAGGCGATAGTGAAGTTCTGAGATTTAAAAGTAAGTGTGAAATAAATTTGTTCAAAACTCAGAAACTCGACGTTTTACTTTTTTTTTATTCAGTTAAAAAGTTTGGATTAATATTTTATTTCTGAAAAAGTTTTCATTCGTACACGACACTCAATTTCTTTGACGTTAAAAATGAATATTCATGAACTATTTAAGATGTTTAAAACAAACCGAAAATGTCAATGGACCATCCATTATACACTGTTAAGTACTCTGCTAGCGGCTGTTAACAGACATTTTAATTTTTTCTTGAGCAGTGTGTGATTAGAAGTGTGTCCCTGTAGACACTTTACTAATTACCAGACAAGACTCATGAATATTCATGAGTTACAATAATTTGTATTTTATGACAAGTCAGTAGATGAAACGGCAACGATGATGATGATGATAATGTTGATGATGACGTTGAGTGTATGAGACTTTTTATATAACAGAAATAAACACGAAACTCTCCGA